>JAPZEB010000020.1:13527129-13540339 GCA_029783705.1 Chaetodon striatus | reverse complement strand
TACATCAATAGAAATGACTAAGATACCCAGTAGCCTTTACATCCTAACTTAGCATTGCTTCCCATAATGTTGATACACCCACTGTACTGAACTCTATACAGTTGATTTAAGAATTTACTGAGACCTTGGTCGTGGTCACAAACCAGAGTTTAATTGAGTAAGTGTGGGCCTTAACGAGTGGTTGGTGCACACACTTTAATTCAGCAAAAACAGATTCAACCGAGAAGCAGTAGATTGACAAAAATAAAAACCTGAACACTCTGTCCTTCTGTTGTTTGCAGCCTTTCACCACCACAAATGAACAGCAGTGGGCGATAATGAGGACGACAAATTTACTCTCAAACACGAGTTACAGCTGAATTTAATACTCCAACTACTGGATAACTTGATTTAAAGTTAAAATGCCTTCCACTGGACTGCTAACCTTTATATCAGAGGGCACTGCTATTTATAACAACCAATCAGCGTTTCAATGGAAACAGCTAACGTTACCCAGTGCGACAATCTAGCTGCTAGCTAGCAACGTCAAGGGTGACGTCCCGTCAATGCACACCACATTAACATTACACAATAACATTTGACAAATGCAACATTAAAACAAAGCTATAATGCGGTGAAAATGCAACTACTTACTTCACTCTGGGTTGGCTAATTCACGTTACAAGTTACAGTAACGTTGCAAAGTTACAACTAACATTGGCTGTAAGCTAGCATGCTTCCTAGCTAGTGGTTAGCAGGTTAGCGTGCTCTAAGTATCTAGCAGCCTGACAGACGGTTGTAAAGGTCGTTTACAGTAGAAGACGACAAACCACAATGTCTACGGCAATACAGACCTTAATCAAAGGCGACACTGCAACTGGAGGTGCCATCGTTTTACAGCAGGCTAACAACTAGCAGCAGAGGTCACTTCACCACCAGAGGACTGTGGGAGAAGACTCTTCTTCTTTGAGGATTTAATGCAGCTGAGATGTTGAACTACTGCCACCTTCTGGAGTAAACTGTCCATTGCAGGGGCTATCTAAAGCTTGTTCCACTAGTCATGTATGAAAAATAAAAATCAGTTACAATTAAATGTATTATATCAGGCAAATAATATCTCTTTTTTGCCGCAAATAAAGATCCTCTCATATCTAATGACATATTCATAAATATATGTTTTATATAATCGCACATGATATGGAAATAGTTATAGGGTGTAGTCAGGTAATTTGAGACACTTTTTGGTAGATTACCCAGAAAAACACCTAAAAGTCTTTAGACTACCTTGAATGTTACTTGTAGATATTGTATTTCTGCTATATTTCTACAAAGAAAATATGTTGCCAAGTTAAATATGGACTTTCTAACACATTAGGAACCTCTACCTCACTCCAACGACATGTTCAGGTAAAATGGGACAGTTATATTTGTTGGGTTTTTGAATGATTAAATCCATTTATCAGATCAGTCAATAATTCATTAAACCATTAATGTAACCTAACTATTCATTAGAAAAGATGGTCCAACTTTTCTGACACGTTTTTCCTGTTTTTTTGCTGCCTGTTCCCTTGGTGTGTGCTTGTGTGTGTGTGACAGTGATGGCTAATTCTGGACTACTGTGGCTGACATGGACTCACTGCATCATCTTTAATATTTTCAAGCGGCAAAAATACTAAATGTGTCTTTAAGATGACAGGGTGGCACTCAATAGCATTTATGATTTTATGGCACCTGGTAGCCTAAAACATGCTGGTTTCACTTCAGAAAAATATCCCATGTCGCCTGAATGCATTAAGTACACACACAAAACCATTTCCCATAAAACGTGTATTATGGAAACATTTGATTATAAGTGAAACAGTTTATAAAATGCAACACCCTTCAAACATTGTTGTTGTTAGCCCTCTGTTGTTTTAGCTGTAGTACTTTTATTACCAAAAATAGATTTTGCCACAGTGTTTACCTTGCAAATTCTGGGATCAGTGATTTTTTTTTTTTTTTTTTTGGTGTGCCCATCCTAATTATCTCAGAGCAATCAAAATGATTGTTTAATGTAAAGCACATTTGTATTAAAGATGCAAAAACATATTTGGTTGCTTATATTAAAAGATCCCAAGAAGTAAAAACTTGTCCCATTTTACCTGGTGTCCCAAACTGCCTGACCTTACCCTGTGAAATTATTTGGAAGACATGTACAAAACTTAATTTTAGCTGAATGTGTCTCCCAATTTAAATTATGTATAATCCAATTTGACCCCTTATGGTTTCCCTCCATACCATGACATATGCTTTCTCTACATCAGCTTTATCAATGGCTCTCCAACCTGTAAGTCCAGACATAAAACTGGGTCCATATGTCCCATTTCATTACTAAAACCAGTAAGGTCGGACAGGAGAAATACAGTGGCATGTAAGAGTTTGGGCACCCCTAGTCAATATTTTGTTTGAAGATGAACTGATTTCCAAAAGGCATGAAGTTAAATACAACACATTTCTTCAGTATTTTAAGCAAGTTTTAACCTTTTACAGTTTTTAATTAGTAAAAAAGGAATAGGGCTTGAAGCAAAAGTTTGAGCACCCTGCATGCAAGTATCATAGCTTCTAAACACTTTTTATAACCAGCTAAGAGAATCTGTGAGATTCTTGGGCCGTCTTAGATGCACTGCTCTTTTGAGGTCTATCCTCAGAGTTTCAATTATGTTTAGGTCAGGGGTTGTGAGGGCCATGGGAAAACCTTCAGCTTGCTCCTCTTGAGGTAGTCCATTGTGGATTTTGAATTGTGTTTACGATCATTGTCCTGTTGTAGAAGCCATCCTCTCTTCATCTTCAGCTTTTTTACAGTTGGTGTGATGTTTGCTTCCACAATTTTTGGGAATTTATTTTAATCCATTCTTCGCAATAGCAAAACTAATAACTGCCATCAACCATATTTTTAAAAATTCTGGCGAAAGCATGACCCTGCCCACTCTGCCTCTGATTGGCTTACCCTTACCCAAACCAGTCTCAGTCGTCGTGCTTAAACCTAACCAACCCAACCAACAAAGCAGCAGTTCTGTTGTGTTTTCTCTTTTGTTTCCTCCTCTTGTCTGCTGTATATTCTCTTATTAAATTGGGAGAAATTACTATTGCTGCAAGTGGCCATTACTGGAATGATTTATAAACGTGTGGTTTCTCGTGTGTCATTATGCAGGACCTTCGTGTATTTAAATGCCAAATGATTGTTTAAACAGGTTAAAATCTAAAATCTAAAAACTCTGTGATGCAGGGGGAAACCATGCAGGGACACTTTCCTTCAGCTTTTGTTGGTACTCGTAAGGTGTACCTAATAAAGTGGTTGGTGAGTGTATTTCCAACCTTATGGCCCAGTTTAAGACATTTGTTAGAAAACTTATCAAAAGGTCATCTAATGTAGTGAATGATTTACATCACATTGATGGATTAATTAAAATAGTCACATTTCATATTAGATTTTTAACAGGGTAACAAGTAATCTGTAACTTATTACATTTCAAAAGTAACTTCACAGTGTAGCAGAAGAAGGAGAACAGCAAAGAAAAAGGACAGAACAGCCCTTTCCAATCCTGACAGGAGAGGAAGGTGGAGACAGAGAGGAGTGAGAGGAGATAAATGAGGCACACCTGTGAGCGGAGGGAAATCAATCAACAAGCTGCATGAAGGAGAGCAGAGAGGAGTGAGAGCGGCTCAAGGAGGACAAACTCAAAGTTTACTTCAGTTATGGATGTTCTTTGCTCCAAAATCCTTAAAGGGAGAAACATAAAGTTAGGCTGTTTTCACACTTGGTCCTTTTCAGCCCTCTAAGTGGACTCAGAGCGGTGACTCAGCATTTTTGGGCATATGTGAACACTCCAAGAGAACTAAGAAGCGGATTGAACTCAGACCATCTCGGGTATTTAGCTGTCTAGTTTGCATGCTGTTGCACCGGGACGCTTGACAAAACAGATGAAACCATGTCGAGGAGTAGTTTGGACAACGGAAGATACTGCACGTCTCCAGATGTGTAACGTAGACCACATCAAACCGCAACAGTCACAGCACAGAAACACTAAGGGTTTCCTCCAATTTTAAGTTCATCTGAAAGTGAGGAGCTTCATAACCACACTGCACTCATAAGTAAAGCGAGTTAAAACAAGGACTGGCTGGACAGTGTGAACGTTCTGGATAACAAGGCTTTTGTGTGTTTGGTGTTTTTCCATTCATTTTTGTGGCAGTGGACACTAGATATCAGGGCTCACTCACCAACTAATTTAAATAAATGGTTTTTCATTTAAAAAAATAACAGTGTAGGACTGTGTTCATTCTCCTGTCTGGTGCCCAGTTTGGACATTGTTCACTTTGGGATAAATCTACGCTTCAGTCAGAGTGTGTGTGCACAGAGCGGCCCTCATCTTTCTGCGTGCAGTACCTTCAGTTAAACACAGGGTGGCAGCAGCGCTCCACTGACAGGAGTCAGTCAGCTGCTGAGCTTCACTATAATATCAATAGAAGAAAAGCTGTTAGCGATACTAACTCGGTTTTCATTTATTTAATTATTTATTTATTCATTTATCTTACAATGTACTTATTAATATTATTCTGTACTTTAATGGGCTTTAATGTGTGGTTATACCTTAACGTTTTTTCAAGTTCAATTTTACGTAAAGAAACTAAATTAATTTAGAGAGGTGTGCGCGTGCGTGCGTCTTTGTGTGTGTTTTTTGTGTGAGTGCGCGTGTGTGTGTGTGTGTGTGCGCGCGCGCGTGTGTGTGTGTGTGTGTGTGTGTGTGTGTGTGTGTGTGTGTGTGTGTGTGTGTGTTCGTTCGGCCTCACGTTCCAGTCCCTTTTATGACGTCACAGAGCAGAACGCACTGAGCTCTCAGACAGAGGGACATAGGAGTGAAGATTTCATTTCTCATCACATCACCTGATCTCTCGGTGAGCTCCACACGAAACCTGCAACCAACAAAAGTCTTCAACTCTTCACAAACGACCTGCTGATCGACTGTTGGACGTGACACCACCTCACATTTAAGGTAAATGTTTGTTTCCATCAGAGATCTGTAGAAAACACACTTCTGCGTGCTTTCTGTTGTTAAATGTTCATATAAGTAACATAATACATTTGTTTTATTTGTCTTCAGACTGTGTGAGAAATGTTTATGATATTTTGGTCACATGTGGCCTGTAGTCCAGTCAATCTAACTCAAACATGGGCCCAACACAGGAGAAATTGTAACAGTAATGTTTCATAGTTGTTATTGGTCCTAATACCCTCCTGTGTCATATATTAAAATATACCTCCATGGATTAGGTTTTTGAAGGTCAGAGGCTCAGTTTCAACATGTTACAGTTACATGGTTTTGGGGGAAATGACGTTCGTGTTGGAGGGCCAGAACTTTCACTAACTGGTACCACCCAAGGTGACAAACTCTAGTTTAGTATTATGAAAGTCTACAGATGATATGTCAGCATAATAACCCTTCCCAAGTGGCAGCTTAGTCACAGATATCAACCTTCAACGGCACCAACAGCTAAAGTGAAGAATGAAAAGGCCAAGGCATGTTTCAAGTTTGGTCTCATTAAAGCTCTCAGTCTGAGTGCTGATATACATCATGGTTTTCATGGAGAAACACATTCGTTTGTGCAGAAAACTGAATAATATGCTGTATAACCTAATTTTACTGACTGTTCTGACTTTGTTTGGATTCAAAAAAAGGTAATCTTGGGGTACAGGTACCCTCTAATTGCACATATACATTCAGGACAGGTCATATCTAATGGGAATATGTGAAAGAACATCCTGAGAATTAACTAATGTTTAGACATAAATTATATTAAAATATCATGTTCAGAAGCAGGGATACACACTTTATGTGTGATGTTGTGACATAATTTCCCCAAATGTCGAGCCCTGAATTTACCTTGATCCACTAAGTAAATAATGGTATACTTTTAATATGTTATTTCGAATTTTTGAAAGATTACTATGGCAATTTTCCCTCGGTCAAACCTCAGATCGACTGGACTACTATGTAAAAAGAAAAATACCATGTTGAACATTTCCTGCTAAAACTGCAAAGTTTTTAATTGTATGAAAATTCCAAACAATATTTTTGACTTGATGTTAGTTTAAATTGTTTTGGTTGCTTTCATGCACAGGTAGAAACTTCCTTTAATCCTGTATTTAACTGCAATACAGCAGTTAGTAATGTGTCACTGACTGAATTTATACTCAGACAGAAATTCAAAACGTGACAGTAAGAGAAATAATAAAAGAGTGAAGATTATTTTCTGATCTGATGTCGTCATGTTGAATCAGAACAATTGAAAAAGGTTATCATCATGTTGTGAAAGGGACTGGGCAAAATACAAGCCCTTAAATATTAAAGAGCAAAATATTTCGATAACTGTGTTAAAAACATACATCCGTCTACATTCAAAAAACAGAAGAGACGATGTGTTAAAAGCTCGTCCAGCGCAAACTACAACCTGAAAAATGACAGTAAAGTTGAATCACATCTCTGACACAGAATATTTTGGCTCCTGAGATGTTTCTGATGCTTTAAATATTAAAACTAGAAAAGTAACAGATAAAACTGTGTGACTGACCCCTCCTCTGCTTTCTGGTTTACTTTACAGACATGGCACGAAGAAGTGACCGGTTACAACTGAATGGTTACTATGACAACGAGGGAAACCCTCTCATTTCTTACAGGGACACTCTGCGCAGGTAAGCTAGAGTTCCTGTGTGTGTTGCAGTCATGCTGCATATATGTATGTGTGTAGCAGTCATTATAAATCTTGAAAGCTCTCACACCTGTCTTATACATTTTTTGTTACAAACAGGAATTTTAGATTTCAGAGGCAGCTCCATAGGAGAGAGACCATCAGCATGGACAGAATCTCCACAATAAACTACAGCATGGACAGCATCTCCACAATAAACTACTGCATGGACAGCATCTCCACAATAAACTACAGCATGGACAGCATCTCCACAGTAGACTACTGCATGGACAGCAACAGTAACATTGTCTCCATGGACACCTACACCCACAGCCAGAGAGACATGGGCAGCAGCGTCAGGATCAGAGACGACAACAGCAGGGCTCCAAGGATGACCAAATTTATGATTTTTGTATTTCTCCTCATCGTGCTCCCCCTGTGTTTTGGTAAACCAGCTCTCCTTCCACAATCAATCATATCGCGTTCATCAGCTTGTGTTTTATTGAGTGTCTGTGTTGAACTATAACATCCCTGACCTGTTTGTCCTTTGCTCTGTCTCTCTCCGTCCATCAGCATGTACAAACCTGACTCCACTTCTGAGCAGCTACTTCCTGAGCTCAGCACCCTCACCTGGCCCATACAATGAGATGGCGAACCACGTGAGGGGGCTGCAAGACGAACTGCTCATGTTAAAGGAGAAGTTAAAGTACCTGCTTCCAGACGCAGACACGTGGCCTAACTTCGCTCTGGAGTCACAAGGTAAGATATCTAAATCACCCTGATCATTTTGAAATGTCAGACTGTTTTGAGGTTGTTTTCTCACGTTTTTATGTGTGTTTCTGTGTGCAGGGGCCAGTGTTTTATCCCACCTCTCCTCAGACACATACCCTGAATCAGGGACATGTCTGACTCTTTTGGGGATTCCTTTTGGCAATATAACAAAGAGCCCGAGGACTGTTATTCAGGTAGGAACTACACACACACAAAACACATGGCTATGTGTACTGGCTTTATGATATTATGATTGCTTATATGTACAATATCTAAACTCTGTTTATACTCCTTCCCTCAGGGTCACTCACATCCGGTTGTAGGACGCTGCTGGCCCTTTGCAGGTGGACGTGGACATCTAGTGATTGCCCTGTCCCACCCCGTCGCCATCAGCCACGTGACACTAGGTCACATCTCCAAAAACCTGTCTCCAACTGGCACAATTCCCAGCGCCCCGAAAGAGTTTTCTGTCTTTGTAAGTCACAGAAGTAACATGGCTGCACAGCTGTCCTGTGTATTTCACTGTCACATACACGGAGAACAACAAGGTGTTCAACTGGATTCTTGTCTCTCTCTCTCTTGCAGGGCATGAAGACTCATGATGACGAAGGAACCCGACTAGGGACCTTTTTGTATGATCAGGATGGGGACCAAGTGCAGACTTTCAAACTGCCTGTGAGTATCACACAATGCAATTAAACATTTTCCCTCCTCTCACCTTTTTTTTGAGCGACCAACTAACTTTCTGTTCATTTCCCATCTCTCAGGATCATAAGAAAGATGTCTACACACGTGTGAAGCTCCAAGTGCATACCAACTGGGGCCATCCGGACTACACGTGTCTGTACAACTTCAGGGTACATGGTGAGCTGGCAGACTGAAGAAGGACGTATGGAGCAGACAGAGGACCGTCAGCTCGCTGCAGAGATGGATAAGTATTTTCCACTTTCATGGTACGGTGGCGCAGTGGTTAGCACTGAAGCTGCACAGAGGAAGGACTGGTGATCAGTTCTCTCTCTGTGTAGAGTTTGCATTTTCTCTCCGTGTCAGCATGGGTTTACACCGGGTGCTCCGGTTTCCTCCCATCGCAAATAGGCACTACATTTTAAAGTAATCATAATAAAGAAAGATCAGTAAAAATGATTTCTGATTGTTTTGTCATCTATTTTTAAATCCTTTGTGCAGTTCACTTGACATAAGTTTGAAAGATAATAAAAAATATCTTTCTTCAATTATACAAGCGCACATTGTTGATCAACAACTCCAATTGTTACGTCAGTGGGCGTGCAAAATTCCCTAGTGTTTCCCCAAATAAGCAAGAATGAAAACTTATTCTGACTAAATTTGTAAATAGATTGTTTGATTTTTAAAAAAATATTTTTATCCTCTAATTTATGCTTATTTATGACAGCTTTACACGCCCTCAGAGTAGATCTAACCCATGGATTTTCTAGTCTATCTATGTATCTCTGCAAGTTGTTATCCGTTAGTATAGCCTACAGGTCGACATCAGATGTTATTCTACATTCAGTGTCTTTACACTGTGCTGTATAAGATGGGTCACGCTAATGCAGCAACGCTCTAATCTGTCCTGAGATATAGTCATTTATCAAAGATGGTGAGCCCCAGCCTTCTTTTTCTTTGGTAGTTGTAATGTTTTGTACTGTACTCAGGGTCTCTTTCCTTGCCATATGAATCTTGACATCATTTTGTCCCACTCTGTGAATTGGTTTTGGGTCATTGTAATTGGGAGGGTTTGGAAAAGATACAAAAATCTTGGCAGAACATTGATTTTAATTGTTTCAGTATTTGAACTTAAATTTAAGAAGGGTATGAGGTTCCACCTTGCAAACTCTTCTTTGATATTTAATATTCTTGAGAGGTCTTGAGGCAAGGTTACACTCAGGTATTTGAAAGATTCTGTTTTCCACTTCAATGGATATGCACTCTTGAGCTTCAGATGGAGTACTTAACTTCAAAGTAGCTGGCATAAATAAAAAACCACCAACATATCAACATAAAATCACACAAACAAAGTATAATATGAATGGGGAAGATGAGGCAGCACATAGTATAAATGTTTACTTCATGTTACCTCTTAATATGACAAACTAAAATTAAATCTCTTGGGAATTATTAGTTCTTGTGATCAAAGAATCAAAAATCACAATGACTGTAATTAATTTTTATCAGTTATTTACCAAAACAGGTTTTTTTATGCCCCCATGTCAGCGCAAGCTGCAGCCAGAGACATTATGTTGTCTGAATTGTCCGTCAGTCAGTCCCGTTCTCGTGGACGTGATATCAAAGTGTGTGGTCAAAGGTCAGAGGTCACTGTGACTGGGGATGGGTACTGAAACCCGGTATTAAACGGGCCCCAGCACATTATTATTAAAGACCGTAGCATCAATGAGCACCAATGCTAACAGTTCTGCTATTGGTATTGAAGAAATTCAGAAGATATATTTCTTGTTCATGTGAATTACAATAACGTCATCTTGTACAGTTTTTATCTCACCAACTCCATTTCTAATTTGCAATCAGATTAAGACATTCATCACTGATGCATTTTTTAATCCAGAGGAGAGCTCTCTGTGTTGGAGCCATGTGCGAGGGGCGGGGCCAGCTCTGCCACCCTGTGTGTCACTGAGTTCCTTGTCCGTTGTGAGGGTCCAAGGACAGAGGGATGTCATATGGTGTAAAGCCCTCTGAGGCAAACTGTGCTCTGTGATTTTAGGTTTTATAAATAAAACTGAAAATTGAAATTCAGTCTTAAACAACGCTGTAGCAAAATGTTTGTTCTTATTTTGTTTCTTTTGTTTCTCTTAAAAACACCTGATGAGAGTACCTGAAAGTTTAGGATCAATAAGCAGTATCAGCAAGAGTAGTAGTTTGGTTAAAATCTTAACGATACCAGTCCCTAACTGTGACCTCACATTAGCATGTTTTTGGACATAACTCAACACTTAACTTACACACTAGTTATGACAAAGTTTTACACAAATGTCTAATAGTATAAGAATGATGAAGGGATGATGTTTTATATCCAAAAGGTCAAAGGTCAACTTCACAGTGACATTATAATATTCTGTAGAAACATTTTTCTGGCCATTATTCATCGTCATATCTCAGGAACAGAAGAGGACACATTTGGTCAGATACTGAATTGATAACTCTAATCTTGGGTGTCCACCATGAAACTGTGCTGGTTGCACAGATCTTCTGTGCTGCTGTGGGTAAGGTGTGTGTGAAGCGTCCATGTTTTAGAATATGTAGCTTCTTTACAGCAATCCATATTTGGAGCACTGTCAACTGTCATGGCTTCTGGAGTCTGCACAGTCATGGACTTAAACTGTAACTGCAACTTGACTGGTTGGCAGGGGCATACAACCGCGAGGTGAGCTAAATGACCTGTAAATATGATCATACACACAAAAATAAGAGTTGAAAAGTCACCAAAACTTGCTCTATTTGTGCCACCTTTTCTGTTTCATCCCAGGCTGGAGAAGACGTCGACAGCTTCTGTGAGATGTGGCGTGTGGGTGACCGTGTGCTGACTGGCATGGCGTCGTCACTGCAGAGCGGCAGTCTGCTCCAGCAGAGCTCCGGCCGCTGCTCCACCTCCTACATCGTGCTGTGCATCGAGAACAGCTATGTCGGCTGCGCCAAAAGATAGACAGACAATGAATAAAGGTGTGACTAATTGTTGGAGTTTTAAATCAGTAGTGGTGTGATAACTTGTTACAACCTTACTTTTGTTTTTTGCTTTTGGAGTAACTGAAACTGAAGGAAATATTATTTGGAATTGGTTCCACTACTCGTTACTGGGACAAGTGATATTATTACTGTAACATGTTCCCAATAACATTAATAATAACTGCCATCAGCCATATTTTTAAAAATTCTCGCGAAGGCATGACCCCGTCTACTCTGCCTCTGATTGGGTTACCCTTACCCAAACCAGTCTCAGTCATCGTGCTTAAACCTAACCAACCCAACCAACAAAGGCAAAGAGCACTAGCCAATCAGAGGCAGAGTAGGTGGTGCCTTCACCACAGGAAGGTCAGATGATGTGAATAGTGCATAATAATTAGCCGTGTGCCTTTGTTTTGGAGAGTGTGTATTTGTTTTTGGGATAATGGGCTGGTGTTTAATGGGACTTTTTTGGACTGGTCTATTGGGGTGTCTTAATAATGGGCTGTCGGAACAATGGAAAACCCTCCTGCCTGGAGAAACTTCATTTATCTCAGAGAGGGATAAACCACTGTGATCATACATAGGAATTGTGTCTGAATTACCACAAAGAACTGTGGAAGTGAGGAACGCTTAAAACAAGGTAGATTTCATGTTTCCATGTCTTCTTGTCTGTGTTTAACCAAAAAACTGTCATGCAAATATTAACTTGCCAAAGCTACAACTGGAGTGCCTGAAAAGCAGTGTTATGATGACTTTAAACTGTGGCTTCATTGACTTTTCATATACAGTATTTGAGTGGCAAATACTCAGCTGAGTATTGGTGAAGTCCCATTCCTGCCCCATTCCTGGTTTGTTTATGATGAAATAGAGTTGTTAAGACCAAAATCTTGACGATTGCTCCTTTTCTGAGAATTTGAGAGAATTTGTCTTTCCCCTGCCTGGCTTAACAATGCTGTCTATGGCCATGTGTAAATCTGTCCTAAAACAACCTTAAACGTTGGTTTTCAAAGCCATGAAACTCACCCAGTGGTCAGTGGTGTTCCTTGATGTTCCCGCATAAAAATCGTAGCAAACTGTGGCCAGCAATCTATGACCAGCTCTGTCCACCTAACGGTCCAATATTAACTTGATTATGAAAGTAGGAAACTCTTTTGCAAGCTACACTCTGTGTCAGAAGTCCTCAGGGACAATTATCTGACTCAATTTGAGCTTTGCTACAGTGACACCAGTTTCTCTGTGAGACATTGTCCCTCCAGTGGGAATAATGCAGGAGAGACTGGGACAGTCTCAGTGAACTACACAGTAAATGTGTTTTAAAACTGCAGCAGTGAGCTGAAATGGCTGAAAAGCTCCAAAGCTGCAGAGTTGGTGACATAACAATCTTTTTAACATGACATTAGTTAATGTCAGAAATTATGATGAATGCAGGTTTTACAGGGACATTTGCTTTCGGGCAAAGGTGACACCAGGTACACCTGATAAGCCTCTGATATACACGCTGAACACTAAAAACGTCATGGGATATTCTTCCTCCAGCCTCTCACGCTCCGTATAAATGGGACTACTGGCCCCACGACGACGTTCGGGCCGAGTGCCGCTTCGTGGGTTTGACCAACCTGGGAGCAACCTGTTACCTGGCCTCCACCATCCAGCAGCTCTACATGATCCCTGAGGCTCGCCAGGCCGTCTTCACTGCCAAGGTAGGTACCTGCAAGACAAACTGAGGGCTGAGCACCCAACAGAGCATCATTCACATTTAGCATAGAATGTAGATTCTCATCTTGTGTGTGTGTGTGTGTGTGTGTGTGTGTGTGCAGTACGCTGAGGATATCAAACACAAGACCACGCTGCTGGAGCTGCAGAAGATGTTCACATATCTCATGGTGAGTTTTCCATTCATTCCTCTGACTGTCCTTGAAGTCATCCTGTACTTTGGATTTTAATAACGCCATAGAGGACAGGTGTGCTCAGTGTGTGACGTGCACTTGGAGATCAAATATAGGCCTATATTAATGAAGGTTCATTAGTACGGTTTGTATTT
>JAPZEB010000020.1:13482969-13497494 GCA_029783705.1 Chaetodon striatus | reverse complement strand
TATGACATTTTTCATGATTTCGGACGACATGCTATACTATGACATTTTTCATGATTTCGGACGACATGCTATACTATGACATTTTTCATGATTTCGGACGACATGCTATACTATCACTTTTTTTTAATGTTTTTTGATGACATGCTATGACTTTTTTTCATGATTTCGGACAACATGCTGTACTTTGACATTTTCTCATGTTTTTTGATGACATGCTATACTATGACCTTTGTTTGACATATTATACTGACTTTTTTTGACATATTACATTATGATTTTTTTTTACATACTTCTATGCTCTGACTTTTTATGACATACTTTACCATAACTTTTCATGACACACTATACTGTAGTATGACTTCTTATGACATGATATAGTTTCACTTTTTTTGACTCTTACTTTGTGACCTGTTCAGAGGGAACGACCTCTCCTCCATCTACACTGATGAAGCTGACTAAAGTCTTCACTGCAGCTCTCAGCGATTTGGACTCAGAGGATCCTCCGTTCGTGCTCGACACCTCGATGATATTTACGGTCCATTCCAGAGCTGCACCCAAAGAGCTGACAGGAAAAAAAGTACAATAATAAAATCCAGAGAGAATATATATCAAAGCAATCTTTTAATCACGAGATAAACTTCTTGTCTTACTCCTCCAGCTGTGGGACTTTCTGCTCCACTATGTTAGCAGGCTTGTTGAGAGAGATGACTGCCATGTCCTCACTGCTCGCACTTCCCTGCACCTCCACCTGGGGGCAGTAGAGTGTATATCATTTAAATTAAAACAATCTTAACTGAATTACAAATACAGACCTGGGAGCATCAAAATACCAAATTGTAGTGAGCAAGAACGTGTGCACAGGAAGTAGTAAAGAAAATTAAGAGATTGAATACAATCAAAAAACTATTTTAAAGTCAATCATTTATGCTGTTTTTACAGCTTTCTTAGAGACTGTAAGAAAGTTATTGGAAGACAAGATTTTTTTTATCCACTTTGTTATTTACAGTGTTACAGTGAAACACATTTTACCAACTCAATACTGCTCTATTATTTTGACATATTTAAAGGAATGCATTCCAGGTTTTTATTCTTTAGTTAGGGGGAGGATCCATAGAGAACAGTAATAACATGGGGGAGCCCCACGTCTCCCCTCCTCCCATGCCTCTCCTGATGATGATTTGCTTTTTCTCATTTTTCCAAAAATGTTGATACATTTTTCTCTGCCCTCATGAACCTCTTCATCCAGTCTTCCACACTCACCTCTACCTTGGTCGTAGCGTAAAGATCTCCGCGGTCTTTGGCCATTACCTCCACAACAGCTGTCTGTCCAGCCAGACTCACCACTGACACCACATACACCAGACCTGAGGACGGCTCCACGTCAAAATAGGGACTGTCCTCTGACAAACTGTAGACCAGCTGACCCTCATCACCGACATCAAGATCTGAGGCCTGGAGGTTTGACGGAGATGACAAGGAAACAGTGTACATTATCTGCTCTTGTTATTATATGAAAATCTATAATCCTCAATTTTCAGAATTTTTACGCATTGTGCAAAAATACAAATGTAAAGGACACTAATTAATGAAAGAGCAGCAGAGCCTTTGGGAGACACCAGCAGACTGTTTTTTAGGTGGCTAAAATCATTTTGCTGCTGACAGCCTGCACAGCAGTAGATTGCTTAGCTTCCATGTTGAACTTTTGCCAGCCTCTCCAAACTGGGCGCGTGCCAACTGACATCTACTGTAAGTGACATACTGTCTACTGAGTAGAGTAAGTACCACATACAACCCCACTTGAAAAAAATCTGAACTATCCCTTTAAAGTCCCCAACATTCTGGTAAAAGCTTCAAAATTTATGAGTGGGGTATTTACATATGCATTTTTTGTGTCAGAAAAAAACGTGAAAGTTTTAGGCTTGTGTGAACCACAGAGCTTATTTCAGGCTTCTAACCATAAACCCACTGACTTCAAGATGAGGCTACCATATATGGTGCCACCTGCTACTCAGTAACCATTCATACACTGATGGAACAGCCATCACGAGCAATGTAGGGTCCAATTTGACTTGAAACGGAAGAGGCAACTAGAGGCTGGAAAGCTGAGTTGCGACCGATTGAGGTAGGCTACAGAGGCTTCGTCGCTACATTCACCACTAGGCTCCTCAAGGACATCGGGATTCGTGGGCAGGTCCAGAGGAAAGTGGTGAAGGATCTGTCCAGAACAGCTGAGAGGTGCAGTCACTGGCTGAAGAGAAAGGATCCCGTCTGGGCCCCTAGGTGACCACCGAGGAGCCAACCTTCTGACACACATCCAGGCCTGATCAGTCTGTGGTGGGCCTAACTCAGTGAAAGATGTCTTGTGCTAAAAGCCGAAACAACCGATGATGTTGAGGTGCATAACTGATGATGTGTCAGTGGGTGGCTCTGCCAGGTGGCCACAGCTGAAAATCCAGGGATTGTAACACCAAGTCCTACTGATGAATCGATTAGTGGACGACCTGCTCTACCTTCTGAGCCACAGTCGTCCCCATATAGGACCAAAACATCACATTTTTTAACCACTATTGACTAGGGATGCTCGATATTGGATTTTTTTTTTGCAGAAATCTGATATGCGGATATATAAAAAACTCATTTGGCTGATACCAATGTCAATATATCCTCTTTTTCCCCCTTAATTTTAGTGATCATCAAGTCAGTCAGCAGACTTTATGTCCTGGAAAGATTCAGATAACATTGTCTCTGATACAAAAGATCCTTCCTAACTCTTGATGACGTGTTTCCCTGCTGCTCATTAACCACACCACTCACAGCGTGAACAGTCTGCTGGGTTCCAGTTCAAAGTACACAATGACTGTTTATCACAACTGCAGTAATTGTGCCATCACACAACACAGAGGAGATAAATGTAGCCTTTGTTCTTATCTGACACACTGGTGTTTTATTAGTTAGTGTTTTTTGAGGATGTTTCTGACAAATAGAAACAGACAGAAGATGGGTGTGTTTACCTTGACATAGATGACGGGGGTTTTATACGGGGCGATGCTGAACACAGAGGCCTTGTAAACCTCAGGAGGAAACTGTGGAGGCTCGTTGACATCCTCCACCTGAACTCTGACCTGAGAGAGAAACACAAGAAACAGGTCAGAAGACTGAAGAGAACTTCTCTGAATCCATCCAGGCTGCAGAGGACAGACAAAAAATATGTGTACTCATTGATATTTATCATGGTAGGAATATTTTCCAGGATTCCTTCGTTCAAGACAAAAAAATAAAAGAGCCTACAGTTACTGTTCAAAGGACAGAAAATATGGTTCAAAACCACACTGACATCCGTAATAATCTCTGCAGAATAAACTCAGCAGTATGTCATGAGTTTCACCGTATTTGTGTTCACAGTGATGGTACAAAAAAAGAACAATTTTTTTTTTGTCCAGGGTAACGTAGCAGTGGTTACTGTTTCTTCAATAATCATCATCACCTGAAACATTCAGCTCACAAACACGTCTGTAGGCTGAATACAATTTACAAAACAAAAAACAAAACCAGATCATACCACTGCTACAGCCGACGTAGGGGGGGTCCTTGTATCCACTGCCTCCACATCCAGGAAGTACCACTCCTGCTCTTCTTTGTCCAGCACCGTTCTGGTCAGGACGGCTCCACTGGCATCGACGGAGAACAGGTCAGTGTGTGTTTTTAGTGTGTAGGAGACGTTGTAAAGGTCACTTCCTGAGGAGGCCCAGACCCTCCCCACCATCACCCCCTCCGGCTGGTTCTCAAGTAGGCTGAAGTTGTAGGAGGAGCATCGGAAAGCCACGCCCTCCACCAGACTGACAACCCTCAGATTGACCACGACACGAGCTGCAACAGACACGATATATAAAATGTAACATTTTTAGGCTTTTACATGTAATGGAGTATTTCTACATGGTGATATCACTACTTTCACTTCAGTAAAGTATCTGAGTACTTCCTCCACCAACCTGCAAGCTCTAAAGTGGCTGAAAAGAAATGCAATGCAGCTTCAGCGTCTGACGCATAGTCTAAAGTTTCCCTCTTCATGTTGCTGAATGGTCAGCTGAACTAACAGGCAACATGGAGACTTGTGGGTGCTGTCAGACTGACCTGTGGCGCTCAGAGGAGGCTGGCCGTGGTCTTTGGCCATGGCTGTCAGCACTATGGTGGTATCTTCTGTGACATTAGCGAGGTCAGAGGTCAATGTCACAGCCCCGGTCTCACTGTCTAAGGCCAAATATGGAGAACTTCCTGCAGAGAAACTACAACAGCAGAGAGCGGACTAATTACATAATACAAGCTAAGATATACAAATATAATTTAACTGAAATCAGCACAATAAACTTAATAAATTAAAAAATTGTTTTTAAAAAATGGGTCTCAACATTTTTTAATGTAACTGAAATTTCTCTTATTTTTTCGAGGTTTGTTCAAGTTTTCCAAGTAGGATTCACCAGATTCTCTTAACTGGACAGCCTTGTGTGAAATACGCATGCTATTACCTGGTGAACGCAACGAGCTGCATGTTTGTAAGATTTAATCATCTGCATAATTTATGCCCCTAAAATCACGATATCAATCGACTTGTTCTGCTCTGTTCCAGGAAAAGTTTCAGTCACAAGAAAATGTTACCAGAAGAGCAAAGAGAAGACTTTCACAGTGCAGAGCTTGAAGTCCTGCCGTCAGAAATTAGCAGACATAAAAAAACAAAACTAGAAACAAAATGAAAACAATTTTGAACTATTAACAGTACAGCTGTCAGTAACATGTCATCAGCTGTACGGTGACAGAAAGAGAGAGACTGGTTCTCATGAGGTTAAAAATGTTCCTGTTGAAATGCACGAGGTTGCTGTGCTGATTATAAACATAAAATCTAAAAACACATCTCAGTATACTGGGAAGCCCGAATGGTAATGATATGGTCAGCAAAATATCTATTTTGCTAAGTTTATTTTGGACAAATATTTTATTTTGGTTAATATTTAGCATCGTACCCTTCAAATTCATTCACTGGGCCGCCTGTGAATTCTGTTTGTAAGAGAAAATTCAAAGTAAGGGACTGTTCGTTATTTATGAGGGGGGTGTCATATAATCTTTAAGCACTAGGGGGGGAATTATGATTTTCCATCCGTTCATCTATTTTCAACCGCTTATCCAAAGCTGGGTCGGGGGGGGCAGCAGGCCAAGCAAAGTACTCCAGACGTCCCTCTCCCAAATAACACTTTACAGCTCCTCCTGGAGGACCCCGAGGCGTTCCCAGGCCGGACAATATATGTAGGTATTTAATATAATTTAATTAAATTTAATCTATTTTACCCCCAATTAAAAAAAAAAATCCTTTCTTCAATCTGATCTTAAAGTAGTGATATTTTAATCAGAATCACTTTCTGTGTCTCATTTAAAAACAAACCGTTTGCATGAATGAACCAGCAGCACGACAAGAGTGAAAAATGTTGATTTCGTCTTCAACTTTTAACTTTCAAACATCAACGGGTAAGTCTTAGAAATCTAATGACTAATCTGTGGTGGAGGGAGGGTCAGTCACTAATCAAATCAAACATGACTTACTCATCAAATATGAATCTAGACTCTGACACTGCATTGTCTATTTCTCACCTCAAATGTTTTCACAAACATATTTTAGTGTACTGTTTAGCTGTAAGATGAGAACATTTGTAACCCGGTCACTACGTCAGCTTATGACAGCTAACTAATAAACTGATGACTGATAAATGTTAGAGACAGGTGTTTATGCAGAGACAGTTTAAAAGAATGATCTCTTAATTACTCTGTCTCGTGTTTTCAAACACACCAAGTTCTTGAAATATCCAAAGCAGAACCTGAATGTGAAGTTTCCAGAGGCGTAAACGGGCAGTGCAGGTGATATCACAGTCAGCTGAACCAACCTGTAGGCGATGAGCGAGTTGTTCCCTGCATCTCTGTCGGTGGCGGACAGCTTCAGAAGCAGCTTCCCTTCCTCAGCGTCTTTCAGTAGGATGCTGCTGACGTAGCTGCTGGAGCTGAACTCAGGTCTGTTGTCATTGATGTCGATGAGGCGCACTCTAACTGTGGTGACGTTCTGGTGCACAGGAGTCAGGGTAACAGAAAAGGAGGTTTAGATTGTAATATCAGTCATATTTTAATCCTTATTTTATGTATAATTAAATATAGTTTTAATTTTTTCAATTTACTGACATTTACCATCTTCTTTGGTTCCTTTATGATGTGAGTGGAGCTGGTTATTGCCTAATATGTTATGGACTCATATGTACATACTGTCTGTTGAACATAAACTCAGTGTAAATCTACTTCTTGTCTTCTTTCTGATCTGTCTCTGTCATTAAAAATATATATTTTTTAAGTTTATCTAAGATGGCTGGGTGGGTCAACGACTTACATTTGACCTCAACAACGCCGTAAGGGTTCACAGCCACACAGAGTTTAAAGCCTGTGACTCCACCAATCACTTAGAACTGAAGAAGCCTCTTATATGAGAGGCAAAATGTCTTCATGAAACTCAAGCAAGTCCAGTTGCCTACGATATAGCACTTACGGTTAGAGAGGACACAATATCAGACTGAAGATGGAAAAGAAGTGAAACCACTTGACACTTTTATCTGCTATCAGGCAAAGCAGATGTAAATAGTTGTTAGAAACAGATGAAGTGACAAAAACAACCGTAAACGTCTGTGGACATTTTGGTTCTGTGGGTTACAGCTGATGCCTTCAGCACGCGTCAATAAACTTTGACGAAAATACAGCTCCAGTTACTTGATGGAAAGCCACTGTATTCACACTAAAGAGTATTTTAAAAAGATCTGTAAATGATTTTGTTGCTGAACCAAATCTGGTGTTTCCACTGTTACATTATTTTGTCACTTAGCTTTAACCTTCCAAAACAGTATCAACTACACAACATTAAGTTGAAATATAAACGCAAACATATTTGATGCTGGTGTGTTTACAGGGATTCTCTCCATCCAGCAGGTGTCTCTTACCTCTCTCTGTGGGCTGCCTTTGTCCGCGGCCCTCACAAGCAGGTCATGTGTTTCCCTGCTCTCCCGATCCAGAGAGCCAACAGCCAGCAACGTCCCGTCCTGCAACACAACACAGGACGTAAGAGCCCGTGCAAATATCTTTATTTTTCATACTTCTACGATCCTCTCTCTTGGCCTCACCTCTCTGAATCTGAAGAGTGGGTGAGGGGAGGGGAGGGACAGGGTGACCTCTCCGCTGGGGCCGAGGTCGGCGTCTGTGGGCACGATGGTGCAAATTTCTCCTGGAGTTTCCTCCGAGTAGTCGCCCTCAGGGATGAGAAGGGGGTCTGGGATACTCGGGAACTGTGGGGCGTTGTCGTTGTAGTCTAGGACGGTGATGTTGAGCTGAGCTGTGGAACTGAGACCATCAGTGACCTGATCCACCGCCACGACCTGAATACAGACACAGAGAACATCACAAACTCAGCTGAGCAAACTGGCTCCTATCATAAATGTGTACGGTGCTATTTTTGTTTCATAAAACTAAATGTCAGCTTTTGTAATAGACTGTATAAAAGAGGTGGTCGTAGCCTCCGTGTCTGGAAAGTGAAGCCAATGCCAAAGTGCCTTACACCTGCAGCGTTTCTAATGGCCAGTAGGGGGCGACTCCATTGGTTACAAAAAGAGGTCTGTGAGAAAATGACCAGGCCTCTCATATGAATTATTACCTCAGAACATTTTCCTAATGAGTTTATGGTCTCAATCCTTGTTTCGAGTCTTCTTCAATACAGCGTGATGTTCATGTTGTAAATCATGGTCCCATTTAGAGTAAAACAGACCACAAAGCTGCGGATGCTTCAGGGGTGTGGCTACTTTGGGACTGACATGTCATTACCACGGTGGTGTTCTCAGGTACTCAGTCAGATCCACCCCTTGTTTCTCCAGAGCTCCACCCTCTTGTCTAAATATGGTAACGTCTGGCTCCAAAAAACAAGATGGCAGCCACAAACATGCCAGACTCAAGGCTTTAAAACAGGAGTCCATAAATCGGTGGGTGACATCATGGTGGCACGCCCCTTATTTTTATATATTATTATTTATCTACTTATTTTGACTGCAAAGGCTCATGCACACCTTCAGTTTCTTGGTGACAGGTGCGTAGGAGCAAGAGGAAGAGAGAATTCCCACACACTGTCCTATAAACTTTATTAAGAAATATGTTGTGCTTTCAGTAAAGTTTATTGCAAGTAATACGACAGTGTGAGGGAATTCTCTCTCCCCTATTAAATTATTATTTTAAATAATTTTTTTGTTTCCCTTTCTTTTCCATACTGCAATAATCTTGTGTGCCTTGTTGTGACACAAATAAAATAGAATTATGAGAGAAAAATTAAGAGAAAAAGTGACACATACGTAGACTTACAAGGTCACACACACACAAACACACACACTCACACAAATATATCCTCCTGAGGCCTGAACGTTTCGTTTGGTAAGCATTTTTAATATCTCCTAGCTATTTGGGGTCAGTAAGACCCAAGAAGTATGAAAAACTAAACATTGTCAACGATAATAAAGTCCCATTGTCCTCAAATGAGACAAAAAGTATAAGTCCTAATGTCTTCAAACAAGTACATCATAATTAACAACATCTCAGCTTGTTAGTGTCGCTAACATTGGTCATATTCGTTGCCATATCAAACTACCAACAGTTGTTAATATATATTAATAAATAAACAAGTTTCAACCATAAAATTTCATTAGGTTTTGTCCACTTCTGTGTCATCGTTTAGTTTGTAAAGCAATGTTTGACAAGTTTATGAAACAAAAATAACTCCATTGTTTTCAGCTGCAGTATGTACAATACAAACCATTATTTTAAATGCTGTCAATATCAAAATATGCAACCAGTAAATGTCTCTGTATGAGATGATGTTTTATTTTGACTGGTATCCTAGAAGAGGTAAGCTGAGAACTGGACGAATGTTCAGTTTTTCATTGAAAAAACAGGAGTCAGGAAATGTAATCATGCGATGTTAGTACCTGTATTACGTAGCTGTCCGTTGTCTCTCTGTCCAGGGTGACGTCCTTCCTCAGTGAGACCACACCTTGTTTGTTAATATCAAAGGTGGCATTGGAATAGAGGAAATAACCATCAGAGAATCCACCCTGAAGAAAATAAAAAGTCAAAGTGTGTAAAATACCTCTGCTGACTTCAGGTCAGAGTTAATCATCAGCACTGTAATAGCAGCAGCAGGTGCTTATCTGAAGTAACATAGAGTAAGATCTGGGAAGTCATTGAGATCATCTTAATAAATTACTATGACGGTAAAGCAGCGGTGCCAAGGTCCAAACTGTTAGAGTTCATTCATCTGTGTTTTAATCTGAAACAAAGCTGCCAAGTCTTTAAATCTGTTAGAGAAAAAACTGCTGCTGCAAAAAGCAACAGAATCAGCCCTGTGTGAACCAGTGTACTAATTAGTTATTTAAGGTGGTGTATTTATTTTTGCGATTGTTTTACACTCCAAGGTTGACAGTTTTGGAGGCTGCAAAGACAATAATAAATGCCTAGGTAATATATAAAAGGTAATAAACTGCAATATATTACAAGATATGTTATTGTGATACTAAGTCTTGACTTAAGTGAGTCTTGATAAGTCTTGAATCAAGACATTAAAAAACCCCACTCCACTCCACGCCTGTCTGTGCCCTATGTACTTCAGCTGCATTAAAAAAACAAAAACAAAATGCAGTGTTTAACTCACCTCATCCCTGTCAGTGACCTCCAGGGTCAGGATGGACGCACCGCTGGCCAAGTTCTCAAGGACGGCCACGTCATAGCGTTCCTTACTGAACTCAGGTGGGTTGTTGTTCACATCCTTCACCTTCACCACCACAGAGCCGTTCCCAACCAGAGAGGGAGTCCCTCCATCAGAGGCCTGAACTTTGAGACTGTACACCTTCACCTCACTGTAGTCCAGAGGCTGGGCCAGCCGCAGAGTCCCGCTGGAAGAGTCCAACTCAAAAACAGGAAGGTCTGATGAGGGACTTTGCTGGAAAATACTGTAAGTAACTCTCCCATTTGCTCCTTCATCGGGGTCTACGGCTGATAGAGTGAGCAGGCTTTTACCCACTGACTCTGTCTCTGAGACTTCAACCAGATACTCAGCCTCTGAGAACTTGGGGACGTTATCGTTGACGTCAGACACACGGACCAGCAGGGAGGCTGTGGCCGACCTGACTGGACGACCCTGATCTTCAGCCACCACCAGCAGGTTGTACTCTGCCGTAGTCTCCCTATCAAGTGCACCAGCCACACTCACCATCCCAGACACGGGATCGACAGAGAACCTCCCCTCTCCTCCTCTCAGAGAGTATCTGATCTCCTTGTTGAAGCTGCTGTCTTTGTCTGTTGCTGGAACGACAGTAACATTGGATCCCACCTCTGCGTCCTCTGGGACTGATTTAGTGACAGAGCTGGAGGTAAAAACAGGACTGTTGTCATTGACGTCAGTGACTTGAACCTCCACGACTGCACTGTCACTGTTGACCCCGTCAGAGATGGAGATGGTCACAGAGTAGTTGTGTGGAGCCTCATCGTAGTCGAGCTTCACTCTGGTGCTGAATTCACCACTGGAGGAGATGGAGAACTTCTCGGCTTCTGTAACAACTTGGAGAGCAACAGGAGTCTCTCCTGTTGCAAGGAAGTCAACCTGAATAAACACATTAAAAAAAGTATCAAACAACAAAATTCAACTTCCCTGCGCCATGAAGAGAGAGCTACCCTGTCTGCACTAATTAGATAGTTAAGAGCATCTGAAAAAGATGATGTGAGGAGCTGATAAAGAAAAAATGATGGTTGAATTTTGTGGCATCAGCTAAAGAGACTAAAGTTGAGCTCTTAGCATTATTGACACTGTGCTTTGTTATGCACGTCAAATGCAAATTGGCCAATGATAGCAAAGCATCGGTCAGAACTAATACACGGCTACACTCCATAGACTCATGCAATGATTTCAAACTTCAGGTGCAGTTTGTGACAATGTGGGCTCCGTGCTTGCCCCGACAGCTTGCCAGACCATCACAAAGGGGCGGGGCTTACCGAAGGGGCAATTTAGAGGCGTTTGACCCATGAATTGGTCCATTGAACGCTTTCATCCGGAAAAAGAGGTTCATGAAAAGGCGCCTCTAGAAGTAATGCATCAACTTGTATTCAAATTTCTGCAGAATTTCATGATCTCCAAAGGCACCGCCAACAAAATGACATTTTCACTTGTACGTCAGAAAATAGAAGCATCAGAACATTAATTTCACTACGAGCTTTTGTTTTGTACTTTTTAACACATTCCATTTTCCAAGTGGACAATATTTAACTTTAATATTCCTACATCTTGTATTTATAAAATATAGCCTTTCCTCCTACATCAGGAGAAAACTGTCAAACTGCTTTAGACCAGCAAAATTATCAGTTTTTATTGTTTTGTCAAACTCAAGGTGAAACATGTTTGTATAATGGTTTGTCCTCTGTGGCCTGCTATCAAAGTTTTGGACTTTTGGTGTTGTTTTAAACCACCTCGACACTCACCTGATACAAAAAAAAAAAAGTAGGGAGAGGAGCTAACCGTGAGGATCACTGTTCCTGGGTCTCTCTCTTCTTCTATGGTGCCACTGTAGGTGCTCTGTGTAAACCGTGGTTTTGTATCTCCAACAGCAAGTATCTCCACCTGCGCTGAGGCAGAGCGTGACACTATGCCTCCTGGAAGAGAAGGATGATATCATCATGACTTCACTGTGACTGGCTGAAACATAATGGTTGATCAAAATTGGACATATGAAAAAAAAATACAGTTGACATCTACCATCTCTGGCTGTAATGAACAACAAGAACTCCAAGGTTTGGTGTTCTTTCACTGGAATCACTTTCGTCAGTGTGATTGCTCCGGTGTTTTCATCAACGGAGAAGTAGTTGTCCTGATTCCCAAAGTCGATGGAGTATTTGATTCGTCCATTGACACCTACATCTGGATCTTCGGCCTCAACCTTACAATTACAATGTAGAAAACAGATGGTCAAAACATGTCTGATATGTAACAGTCACTCCTGTGTGGGTTTCAGGTTGTTAAACAGTGTAGCTGTGAAATGGTTTGTTTCATATTTAAATATTTATGATATATTTTTAATATTATATTTCAGGAAGCAAGTTATTTATCAAGAAGCTAACCTACATTGGGTGGAGTCCCCCAGGGAAGTATTTTGGGACCCCTGCTGTTTTTATTATTTGTGTATGACTTAGAATTTGAAAATTGCATTTTTACAAGCTGATGACTCAGCCATTTTGTTTCACATAAGAATGGGGAAAAAAGAGAGGAATTCAATAAGATCAAGAGTTTATTTGAGGACGATAAGTAATATCTACATTTAGGATGTTTGGTAGACAGTAATCTGGGTGGAGAGAGCATGACTTTCAACACCTTCAGGAGAGCGTTTTGAGTTGCTTTGAAGACTCAATTTGTTCACGGTCTGGGAAAAACCAGAGATGAGTGAGTGCATCATTATCTGTATCTGTTCAACAAACTAAATCATCTGTAACTGTATCTGTACTCAAAATGGGTGGGGTTTAATCTGGAAATGGGTGGGACTTAACCAGAAGTTGTTATTTTAACCTGAAATGAACACGGGTTGATCAGAAGTTGCTATATTTATTAATTTTTGGAAACTATTTACAGACCAGATCTTTGTCTCATTTGCAGCTAGTGCAGAATGCTGCGGACTCCCAACCGGAGCCAGAAAAAGAGACAACATTACACCAATGCTAGCGTCCCTGCACTGGTTACCAATCAAATAAAGGATTGATTTTAAGGTTCTTTTATTTGTTTTTAAAGCCACACATGGGCTGGCACCCCAATATATTGCTGAACTCCTCTGCTCCTACTATAGCTCCTGACCTCTCAGATCCTCGGAACATTGTCTTTTAACTGTTCTGCGATTGAGGCTGGCGGGTAGGGGAGATCGTGCCTTCGCGGTAGCTGCTCCAAAGCTTTGGAATAGCCTTCCACTCTCAATCAAATGCTCCCCCTTAACTGACACTTTGAAGACAAATCTTAAAACGTACATGTTTTCATTGGCCTTTGGTTGTTTGTAGTGGTTTTAATATTTTAGTATTTTATAATCTTTTATGTACATTTTATACTGCTGTATATTTGTGTGTCATTCTTTTCTTCTGTACAGCACTTTGGTCAACTGCAGTTGTTTTTAAATGTGCTCTATAAATATACTTGATTTGATTTTTTAGGACATCCTCTTGGGCTTTGGGAAACTATGATGGACATTTTTCACCATTTTCTAGACCAAAAAACTAATCAGTTGATTAAAACAATAACCAGCAGTGAAGATTATTGTTAGTTGCAGCCCTATTGCAGGGACAACAAACAGCACTCTACACACTTCTCACCTTCAGAAGCAACATCCCCTCTGTGTGGTTGATGAAGACTTTGCTCTCATACTTGCTGCTGGTGAATTTAGGGCTGTTGTCGTTCTCATCCAAAAGAGTTACATTCACATTTGCCATAGAAACATGATGTGGTGGTTCTGTCTCCTTTGCTTCAACCTTTATGAGGGGCAAGAGAATAAAGTCTCAGGATGTAATCAGCTCTGTTTATGAGACGACAGGTCCCACGACTGGCCCGTGTAAGAACAGGAGGTTCCAGCTTGAGCTAAAGCCCAATGGGACTGTCACGTAATAAAAAGGTCACAGCTTTGAAACTTTCACCATGTCATGTGAAACCCTGTGTGACATGTAAACATTTTGATGGGAGCAAATTACAACCTGGGTGCCTAACCTTTGAAAAGGAAAATCCACCTAATAACAATCACGTGTGAAGCATCAGAGTTCATTCTTGACCTTGGAAACAGTAAAATGAATGTAGAATTTCTGTAACTTTGACCTGTATCACAGTCTTCATCAGTTTGCAAACTCCATCCACATGTGAACATATCCATCTCTATGACAACTGGGCAAAGTCCATCTGCTGATGAAGTCATGCCATATGGTTCAAAGTTCCAGGAAAAGCTAGTAATTGAATCTTGAGCTGGGATTGCTTAATCAAACTACTATTACCAAGATCTACAATGGACTTTCAAACTTAATTTTGAGCCAATGATTACCAGAAATACTTTAAGTGCAATTATTAAAAAATAAATAAATAAATAAAAAAAAAAATTAGCTATTCCTAAACTAACTTGTATGAGACACAGAACGTGGAGGGATTAGTCAAGTATGAACCATAGCATTATTTTAAGGTGGTACTCCATTTAAAATAAATTAATCTGTGTCTCACATTCTACATTACCTGAAACAAGAACGTCTCAGTGGTCTCTCTGTCCAGAGCTGTGGAGTTCCTCACTCTGATCGTCCCATCAGAGCTGATGGAAAAAGGTGCCGATTCTGGAAGGATCCGCAGTGTTCCCACAAATCCTCCCTATGGAACATTAATGAAATGATGGTGTAGGAGCCACACAGAGCCTACA
>JAPZEB010000020.1:13423555-13438689 GCA_029783705.1 Chaetodon striatus | reverse complement strand
AATCCAAGGCCACTGAGATATTTTCTCGTTTTCACACCTTTGGACGTCCCCTGCCTTTTCACCAAAACCCATCATGATGCGTCCAAACCCTGCATTTCTTCAATTGCTACCATCATCCTTCAAATAACATGCTTCATGGTTTTATTTTCCTGCAGGGGGGGATTGTGCCCCCTCGGCCCCGCGGTAACACTCCCTGTGGATTTACACAAACCTCATTTTCTTCTTCTTTTCCCACAGAAGGAGCCGTCTGCATGGACTGAAACCCCACGCATCACTTCCTGTAAGGTAGAGAAATGTATCAGCATCATAGATGTTTCACTATTGATGTTTAAACTGTCTCACCTTTCGCCTCTCTGAAACCGGCGTCTGCGATTCTTGACTCAAAGCTGCTTTGCACCATTTTTGGGCAAAGCAGGACGATTTCCCACCCGTTCATCACACCCACAGTTCCAACACATGTGTGAGGACGACCAACAGGGGGCGTCAGCCGGCAGCGTAACGTGTGCCTGCTGTCAGAGCTGCTGCTTTAACCCTTACTTCACTGAGGGAGCCCAAACAGTGCTGCTCAGTTCAGACACAGTGTCTCGGTGTTATCACCAAACTGAAACACAGTCGGAAGACGGTGATCATGATTCTCCGTGGCAGATTCAAACCAGCGCCCCTCCACGGGACAGATTTTCAGTATACATAGATTTGACTCCACACAGTTAGATTCACACACACACACAGACGTCATGCAAAAATGGATCGGACATAATCACACTGAAACTGAAACATGGGAAAAACTACAGAGCCAAGAATGTGTCAAGGTCAAACTTTCTGAAAAGAAATTGTGTAAAACTCTCTATGATGTGTCTATAATACATTATAAACATATTTATAATGCATTGTAGTTCTATTGTTACATTTTATAATTACTCACAAGTAGTCATAAATATTCATAATGCTTTATTATAATAATCATGACACTCTATAAAGCATTTTATAGTCACTTATAAGGTCAAGTATCATAACACTTCATAACTGCTGATCACTCTCTGACATTTTTTTTTGCCAGGATCGTAGTGTAATATAACTTTCATGCGTGTAATATATTTTATGATGCATTATAAGCATTTTTATAATACATTATAATTAGGTATGCACTGATTTTGAAGTTCTGGGCCAATATTGACGTTAAAATAGTAAATAAATAATAAATAATTGTTTATTTTGTTTTTGTTATTTATTCCCCCTTTTGTGCCAGGGAAAACTAAGACATTTACACTATTTAAAAAAAAAAATAAACAAAAAAAAAAGTTTTAAGGTCATTCAGTTGTTTGTTACACTACCTTTGAATTAGCCCAAATTTAATTATACAACCTTTATAATAACCTTCTTTCACATGGAAAATATTTTTTTAAATTACGGCCTCAGATACCTTTTTACTGTGTTTAATATATCACAAATCTCTCTTTAATATCTACTTTATATCGCTGTTAAAACATCAAGACATTTCTTCTTCAAACAGCTGGATTTATTGAAGTTTCTCGCCAAAAGCTACATTTTACCAGATTACATTTGAGCACATCGTGACGACATTATAATTTACCTTTGTCCAGTACTCATTTTCACTGAGTAGAGCTTGTGCACATCATAATGTAACACACTGCACCCTCTGTTAGCTGTTTGTTAAGATCACTGGCTGCTAACAGCCAACAGCTAACAGCTAACCTCAGCTAGCTCTCCTCCTGCTGATTTTAACACAGATTTGTTTTTCACAATGAAACATCATCAACAATAGGGTGTGTTCCCTGATGTGTCGATAGTGAGTTTACTGCATCCTTTTATCCTGACGGCATCCTGGGAAACAAATCCTCCTGTAGCGAAGGAATGACCTGCCTTACTCAGCCTCTAACTGGCCTGCCCTCACATTCTTACCCTGACCCTAACCAGTCCCACTCCTCTTGCCTAAACCAAACCAATCCAACCAACGAAGGCCATAAGTACTAACCAGTCACAGGGAGCTCATTCCTAGGATTAGCAAATTTGCTCCCGGTGAAGATCTCTATTCGTCCCAAACACGTTTTCTATTGTCACCAAGATAGCTGCTTTTTAGCCTGTGCAACATTGATGTGACACAACAGCAAACCATCGGCCACTCACTCTTAAGACTCCAACACACATTGGTATGTCACTGCAGGCGGCTAGTCCAACACATGCTATTATGTGGTCATCTTTTTTCTCCAATAACATAAGATCCAGACGTTTAAACTGGATTCTGAATTCTCCACAGAGGTCTCCTCCTCTCCACAACAAACAGGCCAGGTGATTTAAACTGGTAAAACACTGATAAAATAGTTTCACGTAACATATCAGTGTAACTCCGGCACTGCACATTGCAGCTGGGTTTCTTATATAGCGGTTGACGTGAAAACGCAAAAATGCAAAAATGCAAATGGCCATTTCTGGAGCCAGTGTTTGGTGTGTACGTTCTGGGCTATTGTAGAAACATGGCTGTGCAACATGGTGTTAAACAAAGAACCGCTCCTGCCATGTGGATGTAAACGCCTCATTGAATTATTGAATATATTGAATATATTGATTTTCTGCCAATATAGTCCACTAAATCCTACACACTGGACCTTTACAATTTAAATTTAAACATTCTTGTCAAGCTGAGGCTGAAAAACATGGCACAGCCTTCAGCAGTGAGACAGAAGTTCAAACAGTTCTGTTATTTCATATATCAACAAAAAACATGTCCAAACTAAGTTTAACAAAAATGTCTTTGCATCATTTCTACTGAAGACAACACTTCCTAGTGTGTGTGTGTGTGTGTGTGTGTGTGTGTGTGTGGCCTTTGAGAAGAACAAAATGAGCAGGAGCCTCGTGGATGTTTGTCTCTCATAACCAGATTACTCTCCTGAATCCTGACGTCCGCGGACCAGCTGATTCGTTCTCTAATCCAGCACTCGATAAGGCCTCAAAGCAACATGCCATTAATGATGTCGATGGCATTATCCACGGCGACGAGCAAATGACCCGTTATTACAAGAATCATTACTCTACTCAACATTTTGCTCTTCAGACTAAGCATGCCTGCAGGGCTTTACTGTTTTATTTAAAAGAACAGAACCAGCTCTGCCTCACCTGGACGGAGATGTACGCGTCTAATCCAACGAAACACACTGCAGTGATGTTACTTTAATGTTCAGCCACAGGAATAATACCTGAGCCAAGGTTTGTTACTGCTGTTTAGAGGTGATGCAATTAAGTACCATCAGAGTCTCTGTAATCTCTCAGAACAGTGTCCTGTTACTGTATACAGAGGGGACACTTTGGTCCTCGAGTAGTGCACGGAGACAAGACTTTAAAGGATCTCAAGGATCTGTGTATTTACATGAGTATTTATATTATACTACTGTCTGCTGTGCATATTGGATCTAGTATATACTCAACACATTCTCACTCCCAACTCCCCAAATACCGACACTTGGTCTGTGGCCCTAAAAGTGACACTCTCTGTACACCCCCAGCACAGTCTGCATTTTGACAGCTATTTTAGATTTAGTCTTCGGCCATGTTTACACAAAAACGATGTTGTTTCTCGAGTTGGTTGGTCAATATTTCTTTCACTGTTGGTACTTGATTAGTTGGGTTTTTAAACGATCATCAATGCCATGAAGACATCCCAGAATTTCAGATCGTTCAGATCGTTATCTCAACAAGAGAAGGGTGTGTATCACTCTCTTGACACTCTGCAATATGAGTTTGGTCCCCGAGGGTAGGCTTGCTTTTTCTTTTCCTTTTTCCACCAGGATCCGTTTGTTAGACCTTTATTCAAGGCTTTGATTGAAATAAAACTTAAACTTCTGCTGAGTGGAGGTAATAAAATTCTAATTAATCACTGAGGTAGTGTGCAGCTCTCAGCTCAAGCGGCCATCTTGTTCCATTGCTCTCTTGAACTCAGCAGCACCCAGCTCGTATTTTTTAGACAATGTTTTTTCTTCAACTACAAAAAATTTCTGCATACTTCCAAACTGTCATGTCTCCAGCAGTGTTTGACAGCTTTAAGGGCTGATTTACGAGCACACACGGCTGACTATTTACTGCTGAGTTACAGCTCACAACTCGCACCAACGGCTGACGCTTCTCCGCTGTGAGTGTTTTCTCCCGCTAGTGAAACATCCTGGTGCAGACCGGAGTTTGCCAACCTGCTGCTCATGCGGCGTTAGAAGATCATTTCAAGCACGGCTGTTCTCGGCTTTCAATGTTCGATAGTTGACCACTAACATTTTTGTCACATCTCGTAAACATAAATTAAACACTGATTTCATCTTAATAATTATCATCAAGATCTATTTTTAGCTCGTCATCGTCTCTTTTTCAACATGGAAAAAAGGTTTTCATCAACAAAATAAACACGGCTCCAGTGTCAGTGTTAGACGCTCAAAAACGGCGTGTCAGTTCACCCGTGTTACATCTCTTCAAAATCAACTTCAGTTTTCACAGGAGTCTCCACTTGTTAAGTGCAATCAATCTATCGTTTATGTGTCACACAGAATTACACAAGGCACAGCTCCAGTGAAATGTGACGCCATCAGCTCCTTTAACTTGTGTGCTGTAATTTAGACCTTTTTTTGCGTCCTCTTACATTGTTCGCTGCTGCTTTATAACTGTCCATGTTTCCAGATGATTCCAGTAATCTATGGCGTTTGGATGTGGAATGATTTAACTGTCCACACATCCTGACCTCAACAGGAGGGCCACAGTCGCCTTTGACGGGCCTGAAGCAGTGATGCTCAGCGCAAACAGGAAAACACCACTCATTCCCATCATCACACCAGTCCTCATTCACCAGAAAGCACACGCCTCCTGGATGTGTTGCCATTAATACTGGTGCCTATGAAGCCTACTGACTTTTCCTCTTGCGCACCATGAGCTTTATATTTGAAGTTTTCAGTGACACCTGTGTCTCATGGTCCCGATGATGTCGCTTGTAAATAACAGCTCGTTGGAAATCCAGGAGTTAACTGAGCCAGCTTCATGATACTGGCAATCCAGGATGCACATAACCCAAAGAAAGTTGAACTAAGTTGAGCTCATTCGTGATCCGGGCCCCAAGTTGATGACACTGATGATGTTTTTGTAAATAAACTGTCCATATGTGGAGCATCAGGCGGACTCGGGTCTTGTGTGTCCCAACAGGCGCAGTGAGGGAGTCGCCCCGCCATGTGCTCCTAATGTGCCGTGCTAATTGCAGCCCTTTGTACTAAATCAGACTCCTGCTCCGCTGCTTTTTGATGTGACTACACTCATTTCTCTCTCCGTCGAGCTCTCGCTCCAGCCATGCGTGGCTCACTGTTTTCTCTGCGAGCCTTTGATAGCGGCGCAGTAGCGTTAATTGTTTTGTACTGTTTGGCGGCCACTCCCTGTAGGTGGGCTCCATAATCTATACCGACACCAGAGATAGACTCCTGTGTGATGTCAGGCCCCCCGCTCTGAGAAAATTGGTAATTAGGGGACTGACGTTTGGAGCAAAAGATGACTCTTATTTGTGTTTCTGTTTGATGGAATGAAGGAATTTCAGAGACGTTTGATTCATCATTAACTGGAACATCTCCAGTCAGAGCTCTGCTCCTCATTATGTTGGTGAGAGAGAGACTTTATTTATATTAGAATTTAAACATGATCAAAATACTTACTTTCCTTTGTCTGCTTTGTCTTCTTCCTTTTTCATGATGCAGTTGAGTTTCTTTAGGTGACCCTTTTTTCTAACTACTCAGGTCTTTTTCAGGTCTTTTCATAAATGCATTGAGTCCCACTCTGACTCCTTCCTGCTCCTCCTTCAAAAATAAATGACTAACAACCAACTTTTTAAAACTTAAAAAGTCTTGATTGGACCTAATGTCTCAAACTGAGATCATACAAAGAGTCACGCTGAACTTGCCATTCACACCTGCATTACAACTCCTATACTCTAAATGCGGGGAGTGAGAGCAGCAAACAGAGCGTGTGAGGAGCAGCTCTACTGCAGATACGTTTCCAGATGCCTGGAAGAAAAAGAAGAAGAACACCTGTCTGTCGGCCATGATGCAATGAGCAAAATCACAAGAAGCAGCTTCCAGTAACAATCCCTGACAGCATCTGGCCGCATTTTTTGTACCAAAATCCAACAAAGACAGCAGTTACATGATGAAGTGCTGCCGTGTCCCCTGAAAAACACTGAAATCTACACCTAACAAAAAAATCCTCTGACCTCTGCAAGCACATTGACGTAAGTTGTACAAAGTACAGGTGAAAATATCAGGCTTTTTCTCATAAATTTCTTGTATGTTTTCCTACAAAAAGCAGTGCACCTAACTTCGTACATATCCCACATATTTTTGAAAGGCTGCGATCAGACATCCAATGCGCTGATGGCAGTAAACAAGGAAGCTGCCCTGAGCGCTCGTAAGGAGGCAGGTTAGGATGGTGGATGGGTCACAAAAAAACAGACTTTTGCCCGTGAGTTTCCCCTGGCGTCAGATCCCTGTGAGCTTTGAGTCATTTTAAGGGACATCATCACCATGTTTCCTCTCTTAAACCTAACCACACTAGCTTCTATTGCCTAAACTTAACGTTCATTACGTAACTGTATGTTAAGGATGTATTATCATTTGATAACAGCTCTATGAGAATACCTTGAAAATGTTGTTAGCTAGCTTTTGTTAGCTATCTTAATTTTTACTTGAGAAGGTCTCTTAAATGGCAGTTTTCACTTTAACTTGAGTCAGGCTGCTCTCATGCACTGTTCATATTTAAATATATATATATATATATAGCCTACCTACGAAAAAGTACACACTAGAATTCGTATTTAGCCCACGTAATCAGCATGGCTGCGATCATGTGACCAATGTGCTGGTGGGAGTAAAGAAGGAAATAGTTAAAGGGGAAACGGCTCTAAGAAGGCAGGTTGAGGTGATGGATGGGTTAAACAAACACAAGACTTTCCCCCAGGAGACCAGTGTTCGTGTCCTGTGTGAAGCCATGTAAACTTTGAGTTATCACAGGGAAGTTTGTGACAATACGTAACAAGACAACACCAACCATGGTCCTTTTCTTGAACCCAACCTACATGACTTTACACTTAATATGTAACCAGATGGCACCATTTGTGAAGCGTTGTGTGAGGATACACTGACCACTGCCAGTCAGCGTGTAAAATATGCAGGTTTAAAAGTGTTTTAAAGATAAGTTTTGCAAATGTTTTATGACAAAGAGAATAAATTCAACACACAGAAACACTGAATGTAAACACAACACTGTTTTTACAATAAATCCTCTCAGGGTACCTAAAATTATTGTTTGTAGCTCTGGATAAAAGTTTAATAATGTAATATACAGAGTCTGACTTTGTACTACTTTCTCAATTAAATGGTAAATAGTGAAATAAGTTGTATTTTTCTGAGCAGTCACTGAAACGGGACTTGGTCCTCAACAGGCCGTTAGCACATTGAAGCGGCAGATTCCCAAGCCTTCTTGGTCGGGGCAATTAGCGTCCCAGGAGTCATGGAGGCAGAGGCATGTCCTCGAACAGAGGAGAGTCCAGGTGAGCCTCCTCCTCGTGATCACTGGCATGTTAGAATCAGTTTAATTGGGCTCTGTTTGATTTTCACCGACGACAACCACAGCGCCCCTCCACCGCCTCCAAACACTCCCACACACCAGCAGACAGAAGAAACACTCCTCCTCCCCCTCCTCCTCCTCCTCCTCCTCCCCCCCGAACTTAATGGCAGAGCGGTGACTCGTCAGAGTTGACAGTGACCTCGCTGTTGGAGGGAGGCGAACGGCTCAGAAACTCCTTTGAAGTGTCAGCGAGTCCCCTTCAGTCTGCTTCTTTAAAGAGCCACATTTTTGTCTTTCTGGACGAGCAGCTTCAAAACAGATTGACACCTGCAGGCCTCGCTCTGCTTTAAACACCACAAGGTGCTTTACGGGTGCCTTCTGTAGGATTATTATTCTCTCTTAAAAGAACAGGAACATTTTCATCATCTTTCCGGCTTTTATTGGTGGAAATACAGAAGGAAATACAGAAAAGGTTCAGCTCCTGGAGTTTAGCTGATTGTCAATCAAACACTCTCTTTAGATTTAAGCAGTCGTGGTCGTGTCTTTTACTTGAGTAAAAGTAGTAACACCACAGCATAGAAACACTCTGTTACAAGTAGAAGTCCTGCATTCAAAGTGTTGAGTAAAATAACTACAGCATTAGTACCCAAATATACTTCAAGTACCAAAAGTAAAAGTACTTATTATGCTGAATGGTCATCTATTTTATATGACTGGATTATAGTAATTGATGCATTAATATGTTGAGCACTTTTATGCTGCAGCTGGTAAAAGTGGAGCTGATTCCTACTTTATACTGCTGAGTAGATTAATCTATAAATATACAAAATAATTTCTTGTGTTAACAGTGGAGATTTGTTTAAACTGCATTTATTCAGTCGCCATCATTTTGAAATGTAACATCCTCGACTGACATGTATGAAATGTCCCAAAATGATCTTAAGTGCTGCATCACAGGCAGCTGGACTTGATGTTTCACCTCTCATCCAGGAGGCTTCTTCACCTTGAAGTCCAGTTGCCTACAAAAAAGCACTTAGGATCACTGTGACCTGGACGACTGAGAACCTTCACCAACCTGCTCCCAAAATGATGTCTGTAAACTTGCTGCCTAACCATATTTATTGAACAGCAGATGGTATTATAGAATTTACAGTTACGGGCTGCAGATTTATTTATTTATTTATTTATTTTTTAATTGGTCATGTGCAGGTGGCAGGACGGGAGCCGCATTGCACATCACCGTTCTGGTTCAGAGGCAGGTCTTAACAATCAGACCCGTGCAGGACTCATGCTGGTATACATTACATTGTTCTGTGCTGCAGTCACACGTTTTTTGTGCTCTTCACACTTTTTAGAATAGAACAGGAAGCCTTTACTGTCATTTTACAACAATATACAAAGAGATTAGGAGTGCTGAATCTGATTAGGTGCCAACTAGTCAATAAAAAAAGCAATTAAAAAAAAACCAGACAATATAATCATTCATAAAATCAGAAATATGCAGTGTAAAAAAATAGGCTGTATCAAGCTGCGCTTAATAAAATGAGTACTGCACTAGAAAGAAGTGGACAGCACTAAAATCAGTCTAGGTACAATCTGGATGTGCCATAAAACAGATCTGGGCTGGTCAGCTGTGTGAAAGGCTCATAGGAGTAAACTTCATGAGGCCTGCAGCTCCACACACCTGTCCTTCACCCTCACAGGTGCTTTCACTTGTCTAATCAGACCTGTGTCTCAGGACTGTGTGAAGACTGTGTTTATTTGACATTTCCCTCACTGTCCTGTTAGTGTTACAGCACCTGTGTGACAACTTTAACCTTCGTTCTAACTTTGACTTCACACAATTCCAATAATTCCAGCACAGCCAGAACAGGTGAGATCACCTGTGTGAGAGTGCAGGACCTTAAATCTTTAAATCAAGTATTAAAGGCAGTTTCCAGTGAACAATGAGCACTGTGAACTTTTTAAGTGTATGATAACTGACGTTTGAAAATTTTAAAAGAATCTCTTATTTGATTCCTTCTCATTTCTAGCAGAGGTGCTCCTGTGTATCTCTCCATCCATCTTATATCAACTCATTTCATTCACGAGATTTTAAAGTTCTTATTACGTTACTGAAACACCACAGCAACAAAGTGCAAAGCTCCGGAGATTTAAATTACTTTTAAAGTACATCACATACTTTGACTTCAACTTTTTAAATCCATCCAATGACCATCCAATTTATGGTCATTATTATTTCCATGGCTGCTCTGCTGCTAATTGGAGTGGTTTGTTTCCATAAAGTGATGATAAAAAAGAGCTGGAGGTTGTGGCGGGGTGCTACCAGCTCATCGATGCGTCATGCTCGCTGGACATTTTTCCATTTAAAGAGGCCAATTAGGCCGGCAGACCTCCCCGCTCATCACATGCCGATCAGGTCGAGGGCACAAACAAACACACCCAGGACCCTATTATCCTCCTGCACTCTCCAAAGGCAGTCAAGCAGTTTCTTTTCTTAAAGTGAGACTCCACCCAAAATCTATCTATTCAGTTTCACTTGGAAGGTGGCTATAAAAGGCTGGTATGCAGCTTAATATAGAGCTGCAACTATGTGCACAGTTTGGAGTTTTAACTCTGGACAAGTATAAAGAAACTTCTAAAGGAACTCATGCCATATAATCCACTTCTCCACAGTCTCCTGTTCACAAAAATATTGCAAACTCCACCTCTTGCATCTCATGAACAACTCTGTCAGGCTCTCTAACAGACGCCTTTTGCTTTTCTGTTGGACAGAGATTGGTGCAGGAATTATTCCTAAAAGCCAAAAATGAGTTAGCATTTTAGCAATCCCTGTCCCTTCCATAGTCAGAATAATGGACATGGCTATCATGATGTCAGCCACTGGTTTCTAGACTCCTGTTTTGATGCCTGGAGTTCGGCATTTTGCCCGACACCATCTTGGTTCGAGCCAGGAGTCACCATATTTGGGTGAGAAGCTGGAGATGTGAAGGAGTGAGGGGTGGATCTGACTGAAGCCTAGGACTGTATCAGCAGACAGCCTGTCACATAAAACAGTCTGCTGTGTAATTACGCGCAACTGTAAATCTTAATAAAAAGTAAATGGATGAGTTATGCAAAGATTCACTCCTGCACAGAGACCAGAACTATTTGGTACCAGGCTGTAAACAAGTTTATTCAGTGGGGATTCAGTTAGATGCCTGAAATGAGGTCAGTAGTTAACACAAGCCAGAGAGACTTATCTATCAGCTAACCTGACAAACCTTCTTCCAGCTCAGTCTTCAGTCTGATTTTCCAGACTCAAGTCCCTCCTCTCACATATCAGTTTTCTACATCCTTAGATCCTGTCCTTGCCTCCTCTCTCTTAACGTAATGTAACCTTACCTTAAATAAGTCAAGTTAATTTGCATTCACATGGCTCCAAACATCGGCCTCATGGGGCAGAGTCCTGCACGGGTCCCTTTTGAAAACCTGCACCCACCCATACCTGTAAAGTTCAATTCCAGAGGTGACCCGTTACCTGTCATCATGTCTAAGTCAAAGCCACACCAGCTAATAAAAATCTTGTGACATGACCTGCACATGTGATCCAACACAAACAGGCTACAGTCACTCACATTAAGCTGGGTTTTCCGTTCTTGAATCACAAACCCAGCAGAAGAGACGTCTCTTTCTCTGGCTGCGCTCGATGCTGGGATGGAGGAAACATTCAATCACTGCCAGGTTAGGAAACATTTTAGCATGCTCCTTCCACCACCATAAAACCTCAAATGGATCCTCCTTGGGCGTGTTGAACTCCATGTAGGCTGCCACCTCATCCTCCACGTCTGTGACGAATATGACGACAGTCAAAGGTTCCACTTGTGTCATTGACTTTCAAAATAAAAGGAATTGCAACTTAATAACAGTGATTTAGAGTCAAAATATTACACATATGCTGCACTTCTTTTTCATTTGTTTTATTCTGAAAAATACCCGCTGCTGGCCCGTGTGTAGTTCATTTTTAACCCTGCCCATATCTGTGAATTTATGTATTTATTTTTTACTTGTTACACAAATTTTTGCAGGTTACCCATCAGGTACCTGGTGCAGAACTCTGTCATGGGGTAAAGTCCTGTTTTTGTTTGACCCATCCGCCACCCCAACCTGCCTCCTTACATGAACTATCGCTTTTTATATTACTTCCTTCTTTGCTCCCGTCAGCTTATCGGTCACATGATCACAGCCGCCACGATTATGTGGGTCACATACAAGTTCTGGTCCATTACTTTTCGTGTATATATATGTACGAACAGTGCATGAGAACAACCTGTGCATGCAGACACTGTTTTAAAATGATCAGAACGAGGCTGAGATGCTTGTGTGATAATGAAGACACAGCTGGTTACAACACATCTACACTAACTTCATTATCACAGATGGATGTAGCTGTAAATGTAGAGAATTCAGAAAAAATAGGACAGTGTTGTGATGAAGTACAAAATGTAATGTAGTGGAATGACTGCAAAGGAATGCCAAAAAAATTCACGGGGCATAAGACCAATGCAGTAAAGCAGAGAAAGACTCAAAGTTATGTGATGGAATTTCAGACTTTAACCCCCTCCTTCTCTCCTCCTCTCTCTGTCTCTCTGTTGTGGAATCTGCCCTAAATGAAAGCACATAGTTTAGCCGGGGACCCGCGGGGCCATGCAGGCTGCATTGGGGTGTTTCGTGCCGCCCCATCAGTTGGTGTTCATGAATCAGTTTGAAGGCAGATCAAAGGGGTTTCTCTCCCGGAGCTGGAGTCTGGTCAGTCGGGCTCCTTCGCCTCAGCTGACGATCGAACCGTCAGGCGGAGCTGAGCGTCCTGTCTGTCCGCTACACCGCAGGGATAACTGCTGGACGTGGACATGGGAACGATTTCTCACTTTGACCTTTTCCTCATGGTGGGTGATGGCTGCGTAGCTGGACACAACACATTTGGACAAATTATATTGTTTGAAGGAGTAACCCTCGAGATGCAGCAACAGGGTTCTGACAAGACTTTGTTTTTCAATGCAAAGGAACAAGTTGAGAATAAAAAGGGGAAAAACAAACAGAAAACAAAAACAGTACCAACAGCAGTGTTATCATGCTACATTTTAAGTACGAGAGACACATGGGATGCAAAAGAAACCTGATTTTATGAAAAAAGAAAAGATTAAAAAGCAGTAATAATTCAAATGTTATGATTGTTTTTGGGGTCTCACTTTGACTTTACTTTGAGTGGCTGGAGACCTGGGCTTAGACTTGTTTAAAATTATTTTGGGCTTGGACTTGTCTAAAGTGACTTAAAAACTGGACTTTCTTGAATGTCCAAATGATAATATTCACTTAATTTTTACCCTTTGAGTAAATTCATTTTTTCATTCTTTTATTTTTCTTGATTAACACACACGCATCAACAACACGTTCTCATCCCAGCTGGTCAAATACCGCTGCTTTGTCAATGGACCTACACGTCAAAATATTACGTACTAGGTACCCTCCCACATCAGTTTTGGATGTTAGGGGCGGCGTATAAATTTACACTTTTACACTTTTGCACCCCCAAAATACACTTTGTGTAAAGCTTCCTCTCATTAAAGGCATACAGAGTTTTTCAAAAATAAATGTATAATGTTGGTAAAACACTTTGTTTTTACTTCCTTAGATTTAGGCAGTAAAAGCATGTGGTTAGATTTGGAAAATCATGGTTTGGCTTAAAATAACTGCAGTTTTTAATACCTTACTGACTTTTAAAAGTCTGGACTCATCCACCTCCCCTCTTGCCTGCCCTGTACGATCTTTCTTGCTGTTTGTACTACTATAGTTGCTGGCACCAGGTTCGTGTCATACTGCTGTGAATGGCGGCTCCCGGTGTCTGAAGTCCCTAACAAAACGGCAGTATTTGACGAGTTTGGATTGAGAGCCGGCTTGCATCATTGTTGAGAGATGTCAGAATGCAGTTGAAGGGTTAGGGCTTCTTTACCTGGTCTGCGCAGCACTTGAACTGACCACACTCTGGTTCCCAAACCAAGTCCCTACGGACTGAGCTACAGCTGCCCCTTGACACCTGGACTTGGACTGGGTCTTTGAATGACTTCAGATGTTGACTTAGCTTGGACTTCACATCAATTACTTCAGACTTGGACTTGTTTCAGACAATTTAATGACTCGAGACTTGACTTAAGCTCGGCTTTTCTGACTTTAATATGACTCGATTCTTGGACTTTCCAAATAACTCTGATATTACATGCAAGTTGAGATAAGCTGTTACACACTGAACAAAAACACACATGACAACCTTTTGTTTTTTTCTTCCATTTTTCACTGGTTTATGTTAAAGATTTTTTTATGCACAAAAAAGACATTTCTCTCAAATTTAAGTCGCCTGTGTTAGTGAGCACTTCTCCTTTTCCAAGATAATTCATCCACCTGACAGGTGTGGCATATTAAGATGATGAAATAGCGTCATTACTACACAGGTGTGCAGTTCAGTCACACAACACAATGCCACAGATATCACAAGTGTAGAAGGAAAGTGCTGTTGGCATGCTGACTGCGGGATCGTCCACCACAGCTGTTGCCAATGAATATAATGTTCACTTTAATGCCATTTGGCAGTACATCCATCCAGCCTCACAACCGCAGACCACAAGTAACCACACTGGCTCAGGACCTCCACAGACAGCATCTTTGCCTACAAGACTGTCTGAGACAGGCCACCGGAAGAGCTGATGCAGAACCAAGAAAGTCTTTTGTTTCTGCTCCCTGTTCCCCTAAGTTAAAGAGTTAAGACTTTTTTGTGCACACAGAGGTGTCGTGTTAAAAACTTTGGTCAGTGTAAGTTAACCCTTGACATAGACTTCTCTCTGGTGATTTAAAAAGTGACTTGACCTTGTTTTGTGACCAGATTCTTTGATTTGTAAATGGCTTGAGACTTGGACCTGCCCAAAACAAAAACCCCAAAACAGCTGTGGATACACTGGCAGATAGAAACATCTCCAACGATGCAGCTTCCTTTGTTGCGATCTCTTTTGTTCTTTGTTGTGAATGATCACATCACATCACTTGTCAAACATGAATACGGTGTGTGCATTTTCATGGCGTCATCACTCAGGAATTCTGGGTATTGTAGTTCACATTCTCTCCCTCTTGCTGCCATTAGGGGCCACCAGGATGCAAACCACCCCTGCTCAGCTTTAACATGAACCCCCTCCCTCCCTCCTGCAGCCTCACACCACTCCAGTCCCGCCGTATCATCCTCTCACACACACGCCGCATCATAATTAGGCCATGTACCGAGTTCCCCGATAACGCGTACAGTTTATTTTCTGTCTTAATTCCTTATCAGATGCATCGATCGCACAGTGCGTTGACTGATCTGGGGCGGCTGTCTGGAGAGCAGCGATAAGCCACGTTATGTGTGTGTCTCTCTGCAGCTCGCCCTGTGTGTTCAGCCTCAGTGGGATGGAGGGTGTGTGTGTGTGTGTGTGTGTGTGTGTGTGTGTGTGTGTGTGTGTGTGTGATCGCGCGCAGTA
>JAPZEB010000020.1:13382386-13402508 GCA_029783705.1 Chaetodon striatus | reverse complement strand
TGAGAAGTCCGGGGCTGTTCATAAAACATTCAGGATGCCACAGTTTATTCCACACTACTGAAGCTGCTCCTCTTTTTAGATCCACTGCGGATTGTGAAATAATTTTTCTTTCAGCCATGCTTGTTGTTGCAATGGGTAACAGTATGACATCAATATGTCAACAAGTCGAAATATCACAAGTATCACAATATGATTTTTTTTTTTACAAAATATCATATTAAAAATTGAACCAATATTATCATGGACGAGGTATGGCACACCCCTAATCAAGACACTGATAAGAATTGCTTTATCCCATTTATATGGACTTCAAAACTGTTTTGAAATGTAAAATAATGGAATTTTAAACATGCAATTAAAAATGTGATTTAAAAAATTAATCGTTTGACAGTCCCAACTGTTTTATTTTGGGGTAAACTGTCTTTGAACTGTTAAACTATTGTGAACTCCTTACAGTGACAGGACACTTACCTAAGAGAGTGGTTAGGAGTTGACTCTGAGAGGTGCCAATGGGTAATCTCATCCCAACCACGTGAAGTGAGGTGAGATGTGGAGAGCGTCTCAGCACAGATGTGATGAGGTGCAGATCTCCTTGTTGGAGCTCAGATACTTTGATGACGAGTTTCTCCAGGGGCAGCTCTGCTGGGAGTTAGGAAAGATTTATTCACTACACTGCTCTAGTATTAGTAGTATCACTATATAGAAGTCAGTATCATTCTGCTGTATTGATCCATTTTGAACAAAACTCTTGAAAATTAACATTTTAGCTTTAAATTACATTGTATTTATTTAGCTGGCCAGTTTATCCAAAGCTACTTGCAATAAGTGCATTCAACCATGTGGATACGAGCCAAAAATAGCAAGTTTAATACAACTCCTGTCTTACTTCTATCCACCTTATTCCTAGCCCCCATGATACCTTGCATGAATTATGGGTGCAACTTCCACTGCTTAACCAGAACTGATGTTTTCCAATGGTAATGACATACTGAACCTCTTCCCTAGGAACATGTGGAACACACACCCTATTACACCTCAAACAGGATACATACCTCTGCCAGCTCTCACGGCCATCTCAAAGAATTTGGATGTTTTCCTTTTTAACCAAGCTTGTTAGCGATTAGCTTGCCTTCCTATGTTAACATATTGGTAAATTTAACAGAGCCAGAGCTAACTTACAGTAAACATCTAGTCCTTTTAAAAGATAATTTATTATTTCTCAACTCAACTCTCAACTCAACTTTATTTATAAAGCACTTTAAAAACAACCACAGCTGAAGACAAAGTGCTGTACATAAATAATAATACGACATAAAATAAACAATAAAAACAGTGAAAAACAATAAAAATAATAAAACAGGAGCAAAGTCTCATACTGGGTCGAAAGCCAAGGAATAGAAATGAGTTTAGAGTCATTTTACTGCTGCAAACGATGGTAGAAACTACTAATTAAAGATCCAGGATATGATTAACCAGAATTACCTGCTGATATCTGAGACTGAAAACTGCTGTGATGTCAGAAATGGTGAAACAATATACGTGTTTTAATAGATTCAAATCAACATTGTTGCGGCCCCTCCTCTCCACTCGGCGTGCCTGCTCTCCTGGCTCTTCTGTCTGTTTCAGGGTGCAGGTCAAAGCAGAGGGTCGTCAGTCACCTCATGAGCCACACCTGGGCCCGCTGCGCTTCATGATATAAAAGCTCACCACCCTCCAACAGAAGGTGTCTCCTCCCTCACAGCGTAGCTGCTGCTCTTTTGGTCTCTCTACAGACAGGTCCACACACCCACACATGCAGACATGACTGATTAGTGACTTTCATGTTTATTTGGTTATTTATCGTTATTTATTTTGTGGTTAAATACGCTGTTAACATTTGTACTCTCATCTCGTCCGCCATCACTGTTTAGAGTCCGGTTGTGACAACATGTGCCCCAGAATCTGATGCGGTCTGAATTCACATGGCAGTTCACATGTTGTGATTTGTAGTCAGAGGGTTTAAGTTCCTGGCCTCAGGGCGGAGACAGTGGTGGTCATTTCCCCATCAGGTGATGGAGCAGAGATACAAAGAGGAAGAATATCTGAACAATAACACTAAGCTACAGATATTTAAAGTGTTGCTGTTCGGGTCACTCTGAAGGAGCGCAGCGTTATTTATGTGAGGAAACCTTTGAGTTTGAGGTAAACCGCAGATTGCTCTTTATTTATCCGTCCTCTCCCGGTTTTATCTCCCATCTGAGGGTGTGCTGTTGCGCAGAGAGGAGGGAAGCGGCGTCTGCGGCGGGCCGAGATAAGGCCCGCTGTTGTGGATGTGGGGGTGGGTGGTCTTATTTACCTGTAGCTGAAGGGGCTTTCAGCTCCCTGCAGGCCACCGCTTTACATTGTGTCCCCCCGCTGCTCTGTCAACACTCACCCTGAGCACCGCAGCGTCGCCGGCCTTGTGCATGAGCACACGAGGAGCATATGGTCACCGGCCCAACGTGCACGCTCTCACACAGACAACGAGTCAGTTGTAAAAATGTGGTAAAGTGAGCACAGGCTCTGGCATGTAGATTGTGTGCTGACATGTGACAGTAGAGCAGGACACTTTGCCAAAAACTTGTAGTGTCACGTTCACGTTATGATGCAACACCTGTCAACAGATCCCATGGAAACATCAGAACAAACTACTTTTCTGTTTGGTTTGGTTCTTACTTAAAAACAGCTAACAAATAAATCGTTTAATGATAAAAAGTCTCAGTAATTTTCCTCTATCAGCTGGTCAGTGTAATTTGTATCAAACAAACAGGAGGAAATTTTGTTGGGGACTATTTTCAGCAGCGGATGAATCCACATTTAGTGCACTAGTGAGAATTTTGGCAGCAGGATGGTGTATGTGGGATTACATACAATAAAACACAGTGTGTCTGTGCGTTCTACTGTACATATAGTATGCCAAAATAGATTTAGTACGTAGTATGTCAAATGCAGTGTGATGTTCACAGAGATGGACAGTGTCATAACTGCAGGTTTCACATCTCTAAAAAATAGATTTCGATAGATTAAAAAAAACAAACTGTAATCTGCATCTCAGACATCAGGGCCGTGATCAGCTGTTTACTACTGGGGGGTTGTGACCCGACTCTCCAGGGGGATCTGGGGGGAATTCACTCCAGGAGTAACTAGAAAGAAACTTAATAGCTAAACTGACCATTTTGGAGCATTTTGAAACAAAAATCTTAAATCATAGATGCTCAAATTTTTGTTGACTGACAGCTATTAAAGGGAGTGAGCGTATGACTGAGGGCCGCACAGCAAAACATACACACAATGACTTTTGTATGACATATTACACTCTGAGTTTTACATGACCTTTACAAAAACTGTAACAGTTGACAGTGGTAGAGGTCACAGATCACTTATATTACAGTCTAGTTTTACACGTTTTAATACATTTGAATGTAATAAAACAGAGAGACAGTTCAGTGTTTGACACTGATTGTGCTTCAGCTGTGGTACGGCAACACCACTTGGACAAACCACATGCAAAACTGTTATGTTTATATTTGATTATGATTACATCTGCTAATGATTATTTTGGAAAGTGGTGCGTGGGTGTCTGTCATACCAAAGCACCTTTTTTCTTTACATTTTTTTTATTGATAAATATCGATTTACTGGGGGCTTTTTTTTTTTTTTAAACATAAAATCATGTTTATTTATTGTGTGGGAAATGTGTTGTTTTTTTTAGATGGCTGTTCATTACTTGCAGCTGGTTGAATGTTTGATAGATTTTTTTTTCCTTTTTCAAACATATTTTTAATCAACTTTTGCAAAACAGGAAGAAAACAAACAACGATACACAGCTAAACTAAACCAAAACCAAATACAGACAGCCTGGCAAAACAAAAGGGAACAAAACACACTGAGCTTTAACTGGAGAAATGTATTTATTAATAATAAAAAAGGGATATAATGGGGCCTGAAATGGACAGCCATCTTTATAATGGGGACTTTTTGAGCATATTTAAATACTGGCAGGATGTGTGTGTGTGTCACCCCCAGCATCTTTTTAGAATCAGAATCAGATTTATTACCAGGTAGGTTTTCGCTTACGAGGCATTTATTTTGGGTTTTGGTGCAAACATGAAACATACAATGAACGTATGAGGATGAAATAAACAAAAGGCAAAGCAGTGCAACACCAGAGCAGAAAAGTTACAAAGAAAATATGACAAAGACACTTTAAAAAACACAACAAATATCTATGATACAGCAGCTTCAGGATGGCAGAGCTGCACAGGTTTGTGCAGGATGTGCAAAAATATTAATCAGGGGAGGAGCAAAAGAGAGCAGAGCAAGTATGTGCAGAGATGATGTGAGTTAATGTGAAGCATATAGTCAATGTCTAATGGGGGGATAAGAGTCCATGTTCGTGGGGGTCCAAGGACTTGTTGACGAGACACTGCAGTCAGTGGAAACTGTTTTGTAGTGTGAGGTTTTGGTCTTGATGGACCGCAGCCTTGTGCTTCCTTTTCATCAGTGATTAGTTTGTCTATTATCAGATATTGGAAAATACATTAATTAATTGTTTGGTTAATAAAAGAACAGAAAAAAGGTGGTCATAATCATGTCTCCAAGTCCGAGTTGATGTCCTCAAATGATTTATGACTAACAGTCCAAAGCACAAAGTGGTTTAAAACAGACGGGAAAAAAAGCCAAATTCTCACGTGAATTGCATTTTTTCTTGAAAACATTTCCCCCAAATGATTCATCAATAATCACAGTTGTTGATTAATTTTCTCGTGGTCGACTAATCGATTAATCAACTGATCATTTCAGCCTTACTTTAAACACTGAATAATTATCACAACGTATTGGCTGCAGCTGCTGAAACCTTTGTTGAGAGACTGTTTTCAGGAGGAAGCGTCCTGTTTTTGTTTTCAGGACTGAAAACGACCATCAAGCTGCTCGATAAGTGCCGCTTAAGTGCAGCAGGTAAACCAGTAGAGCAGGTGGGCCCTGATCTCAGAGGCTCCACGCTTCTCTGAAAACCCGTTTGTGAATTTTTGGCCGAGCGTTTCCTGCCCTGTTTGCTCATTTGTGTGAACGAGGGGGGGAAAAGGAGTCAGTGTCCAGATTGCGGTACATCTGCTGTTTTCGGCGGCGTGGCGAGGCCTGGCCGCCACGCCACGCAGGTGCTGCTCCTTCCCCCCTGAAGGCCACATTCTTCTATAGCCATGTGCTGCCTGAGCAAACTGCGCTTCTGAGCAGGCCTGTCCCACCGCTGACTGGCCACTGCCCCGGCAACATGCATTGTTGCTCTATGCAAATCCGCTCACACTGGGACAGAGGCTCGGGGAGGGGGTATCCTGAGCTCAGTAGCCGGGATAGAGAACGGAGGCCGGCCAATAAATGAAAGTTTGCCTTAAATCCTCGGGATAATAGAGGCAGAGGTTGGGGCCGAGCCTCGAAGCCGAGATAAACAGAGGGATTACTTCTCGGTTTTGCATCACTCACTCTCCTCTGGGTGGCCCTTAACCGTCAGGAAAGCAAAGAGGGGAGAGGGGGTGGCGAGAGAAGAAAAAACGTTTAACGCATGGACATTCACACAGCACATAGGGGGAAAGAAGTGAGCCTAATTCCATCAAAGACTGAGAAATTAGCAATTAATTTATTCCAACCTCCCCGCCCCTGCTCCTTTTCTATTTTCAGCCCAATTGTTGGTTAGTTCTGCAACATCTGGTCCAGAACAGTCACTGTGCCTGATGACTGATGCTCCCTCCATTAAAGTAGAATGGCAGAGAAAATCTTCCCTTTTTCATTCATTTCTTGTCCATGGGAGATTAGTTTGGTACGATGTGAAAAGTAATCATTAAAAATGTTGCTCTTTTTGCAGGCCATGCATAACCACCGCGGGCAGCGCCTTTATTTGCAATTGTAATTTAAAGAATAATTAAAGAAGTTAAATGATTCTGTAAATGTAGAACAACTTGAGTCTTTGTGCTCAAGGGTGCATGAACCTGCGCCTTATGGCTGGTTGCTCCGATAAACTCGGTAATGAAAGAATGTAGCGCCACACTAATGACAAATTTTGAAGTGTTTTGGATTTGCTCACTCTCCTGTCCTCGGCTCACGCTCCCTCTGATGCCTGACCTTAATCTGGGCGGGCGCTGAGGAACGGGAGCCACAGTGAAGCGTTTTCACCGTGTTAGCAAAAAACATCGATTGAATGATTCACTGATTGACTTTGCTTAATCGTTTAGAGAAGAACAAAATGACAGAAGCAATGCTCACACGTGTAAACAAACACATCAGGGATACGCTGCAAGATAAAAAATGGCAGCAGAGACACAACAGGCACCGACTAAAACTGGTGAAATATTTTAAAAAAGGACACGTGATTATTTTCCTATTGGATTCATCAGTTGACTATTTTTTCGAGTATCAATATAAAATTTGCTGAATTAAATGTCAGAGAAGCCCAAAATTCAGCATTATTTAGTTTACTGTCATGTAAGAGAGGGAAGAGCTGGAGTCAACATTTGTTTTTGGCATTTTTGCTGAAAATCTTGAAAAATGACTTAACCCGTTCAGAACCCAATTATGTTCCACACACACACACACACACACACACAATAAAAAAAAAAAAAAATGTAATGGTGGATTTCTACATACACTCAAATCGTTAGAAAAAATTGTCGTTTTTTTTCTGTCCATTCCAATGGACGAAGATTCTCAAATTAACTAATAGGAAAAATGACAATAAATGGTCTTAACAGACCTTTTTGCAACAAAAAACATGAGATCAGGAATTTTTAACTCATGTCAATTAATAAAGTGATGCTTTAAAACACAATGAATGCATATTTTGCATCATATTTGTCACTACAACTTAAAATACTGACTATTGATACTGAAGTATCTCCAGAAACACTATAAACCATCTGAGATAATTAATCTGTGAATGTAACCAATAACATGCTGATTGTTGCATCAGAGAATTAAATCAGAGCAGTAATCATCTATTTAAACAGTATTTAATTTTCCTGGTGACACTCAGATCCACTGTCCGTTCCAATGGACAAATCATTTTGAAAAAAAAAAATCCTGTGTAAAAGCTATAAATATTTCATATGATTTTTTGACATGCACAAGTCATATAACATCTCATGTTTGCTTCAAAGACAGTTTAAACACAAATTATGTACTTTAACAATATGACTTATAGACTAAAGCCTCCTTGCTTCATGGTCAATCACCATTATTAAAGAAGTAGGCGTAGCTCTGCTGCAGTCTACTTTAGATGATGTGGAACACTGTGATTGGCTTATAGACAATCCAGTCAAATAAGTCTGTGCATTTGGGTGAAGTCAGATGACAGTAATCACAGATCTGAGTAGGGTATGAGATTTTCACGGCACAACAACCGTCTCAGAAAAGAATGCTGTATCACAATATTATAAAATTTATATTATTATCAGTCAGAACGAGCCTTAAAGGAACAAAGACAGAGGGTTATTTTTGGTTTAACAAACATTTTATTACCATAATTGAAACTTGAAAATATTTTGTTATGTAAGTATGTGTAGAAAGTCTCGCCTTTGAAAATAACTGAAATAAAGGTGAGATTCAACGTCCTGTTGCATTTTAAAAAAATATGTAAATGTACACAGTATGATAACCGTTAACTTTTATATCACAGTATACGTTGAAATCGGTGTATCGCTGCAACCCTAGATCTGTACGGGCTAAACATTTAATCAGTTCACAAAAAAAATGCTGATTAATTTCCTGTCAGTAGAATAATGTTAATAATTTTGTCTGTAAAAAGAAAATTATGATTAAATAAGTATGAATTACTAAGAATGAAACAAGTATGTCATTCCTACAAACAGCATCAAATTAATATATTTTAACATTTTTGGGTTTCTCCTCTGAGATTAAAAACAAACAAACAAACAAACCCATTGTTTCCCATTGTTTTTGAACATCTGTTCAGAATCTGCCGATGATGGCGTCCTAATGTTTTTTAATTCATGTGAGGAAATAAAATTGAAAGTAAATGTACACTGAGAGCATGTGGAGGCATTGCTCTAAGATCACACTGACAGAGAAAATCATTGACTCAGCATCTTCAAAATCTTCTCGAGCCGCTGCTTTGTCTGACGTAAAGAGATGGCCTCGTATCAGTCACATCACTTCAGAGCTGCACCAGGAGCAGCTTATATACACTTTACACACACACACACACACACACACACACACTCACACACACACACAGCCCGAGCTCTGGTGGAAATGAGCTGTTGACATTATTTAGGGTCATTGTCCACGATATCGAGGCCAACTGCTGGGATTTAGCAGATAAATCCTTCCACATACATCCGTCACACATTTCACTACATCAGTTAATGTTGGCGTCTCGTATTCTTCATAACACACACCTGGACAAGTTTGGTTCCTTTTGCATTTGTTTTTAATACATATATCTATATATTTTAAATCATCGCTGCTGTTGTTTGAAAATCTTCCTGACTGGGAGATGAGGAAGATGATGAGCGCGAGGGATGGGAGTGGTGACAGCAGCTCCTGTGGAGGTGACCTTGAAGGCTGTGGTTGTTCTGGGCAGGTCCAAGGTGTCACTGTGGGTAACTGCATCAGGCTGGATGGAGCTGAGGACAGGACCACAGCGCTGAAGCAAACTCCCCTAGAGAAATAAAAATAATATGACAACAGCAGGTCTGTCTGTGCAACAGTCCTCAACAATTATCCTTCATTTTGCTTTAGAATAATAATCAGGATGCACAAGCAAGCAAGCAAGCAAACATCAGGTTAGAGTGCAGGCTGTAACACTGGTTTGTCCAATATTTGAAGGAATAATTCTCTGGTTGGATTAAACCCTCTGTTAGAATACAAATTTTAATGAAGCTGTTGCAAAAGACACAATGAAGCTTTTTATTTTGGAGCCCAGCACTCTCTGTTAACTGCTAATGTTAGCTAGGTTAGCTTAATTTTGTGTAGCCAGACTACAGCTCTTAATCTGGAATTAAACTGGCTAACATACCAAAAACAAAGTGCGTAATAGAATAAGCTTCTTCTAGGGCTGTCAAAAAAAATGTGAAGATTTCAATTAACTAATCACAGAACAAATAACGCGCTTAAAAATTAACGCTGATTAATCATGTTCCGTGCTACCCTTTGACCTGGTGCGTCATTGAAGGCCACAGTGTCTTTGTCACATGACGGACGCAGATGAGACGACGCTGCTTGGCCCTGTTAATGAAACATTTACATTTTAAAAATGTCCAGATGGAACTGTTGATAGGAGCAACGTCCTCTGCAGCATCTGCAGTAAGGAATTTTTGTACTATCAGAGAACTTAAGGTCTGAAATATCACCTCAACACAAAGCATTTAGTAGTGAAGCCAGAGGTCTGAGCTAGCACAGCCGCTAATGCTAGCGCTAGCAGCCAGCCTCATCAAACCAGTTTCGGTGGTAGAGGACGAGGGAACAATTGTGTCCAAAATCCAGCAGCTTTACTATGACACATCTGCCAAAATTAATTTGAAGTGCAATTTTTTAAAACAGCAAAATGTATGTATGCGATTAATTTAGATGACTTCATCACAGAGCATGTGATTAATTGGATTTTTTTTTAAATCACTTGACAGCCCCAGTTTCATTTCTTTCAGGGGAAATGAGTATTTCAGCCTCTGGATTTTGCTACCTGCATTAAGCTAGTTAGACTAGCTGACCTTCAAGAGCAAAGATGAATCTGCACAAACCATTAGCCACCTAGCCTACACATGGACATATAAAGACACCTGGATACAGTGCTAGAGGTGTTCTCACAAACTGGTCATTTGTTTTCCTGTAATCACGTGACCAATGCGCTGACGGCAGCAAACAAGGAACCAGTCCAGAGCGCTTGTAAGGAGGCAGGTTGGGGTGGTGAATGCGTCACAAAAAAACAGACTCCCCCCCTGGGACATTCCACTGGGGTCGCGTGTGAACTCTGAGTGATTTTAAGGTACGTCCTCAACCTATTTCTTTTCCTAACCCTAACCACAGTAACCTTTATTACCTAAAACTAACCTCCATAACTTTACCTAAATTACGTAACTGTATGTTAGGACGTAACGTCATTTGTTGCGCGCAAATTCGTGGGATATCATATGAACTATTGTCCATGCATTTTTTGTAAGACATCATACACACCGCTCTCTGAGAATATGTTGTGGTGGTGTATGAAACCAAAAAAGTTTGACTTTGCTGATGTAAAATTACCAGGATCTTCCACATCATTGGGCGCACAGAGCAAGTGCACTAGAGACTTCACTGGCCAGACGGCTAACTTCGGGTTTAGTGCATCACTAACATGAATGGGGATAAAAATTATTTAACTGGTTCTTCGAGACTTTTGAAATGTTATTGGACCAATTTATAAACGTCTCTGTTACAATGTAAGTCTAGGCTGTGGAGTCAAGTCTTTTTGGGCCTCATGGCATCACATGACGGACCTGGAAGTGGTAATTCCATGGTTTGGCCACTATGGCTTCAAAGTCCATCTTGAACCTAAAACGACATTTAGGCAAGCAATGGTTCTTTTTTCCACTTTCTTTGCCATTTAAATTGTTGGTTAGCTAACTCCTCCCAAAGCTAGCCAAATAACTAAACACCAAAATGTTTCAGCGTCTGTTAAAAATGTAACAATAGCACAGCAGACACTCAGAACTAACAACAATAATAATGCCTCTGTTTGTGTCTCATGGAGGTCTGCATGCACAAAACCACAGTCCTGCTACAACCAGCACACCTAACAGGTAAGCAGTCATCATCAATGTTATTAGCTGACCTGTGTTTGACAAGTCAAAATGTCTGCCGTTAGAAGGGTCTGTTGGCATTTTGTGCAACACCGAAAACCACACTGATTAGACTAAGACACGGTTTGGGCCCTAACAAAAAACAGTCATGGATGCAGTTCCCCAAATGATGGCGTTGTATTACTAAAATCTGCAATATGGTAAGTTTGGACTGTATACTGTGTGCGGCCAGTTGCAGAGCGCAGAATGTGCACTGCCCCAAATTTGAGACCAGATCTGAGATACAAAGCAATGTTTTTCCTTTTTGTAATTTTTAATGTCATTAATTAAAACAGTTTCCATTAACTCACCAGGCCAAAAATGCATCAGCTACTGTCTAGGCTTTGGTATTGCATATTCACATTCCATATGACATGACACGCAGACGAAGGCACAATCGAAATTTCAATTTCAACTTGTCTGGTAACCAACAGGTTCAGACCAGGTAGCAAAACTCTAGTATAGTTCACTACTTTTGCTTTGGAAGGTACAAATAACGTGACTTCATGTTCACAGTTTCACTGTGTAATTTCACCTTTATTTTGACGTGAACTTGTCCAGCTGCTGTCAAACTACCGGACAGCCATGATATTGTCTTTTCCCATGATCCTCTTGGCAACGTCCCGCATAGGAAAGCAGCCCGACATGACAAAAAAATCTTGAAAGAACACAAAGGCACAAAGAGGCGGAGGGCGCAGCGGCGGAGGCGGCCGTCTCGGGCCCGACAGAGGACTCGGCCTCGCCATACAGCCACTCCAATTCTGAGCGAATGCTAATGAGATTGCTCTGATCCCTCCGGTGCTTCCCATGTTTTCAACACCTTCAAGGACCACATGGCGCTCGCAGCATAAAGACAACTAAATGAGAAATCTGAACGTTTTTTTGTGACGCCGGGGGCCTCTTCGCTTTTCAACCTGGCCGCCCATTCAGTGTACCTCCCCGAAAAGAAAAGATAAGAAAGAGTGTGCTACAGGGGGTGTGGATGAGTAAACTTTTCAGGAAAATGGCATATTTGCGAACCTGAAGTAATAATCAATTTATGGCCACGCAAGGGCGAAGCCTTTGACGCGGGGAGAATCGCCGGGTTGTGGAAATTGAAAAGGAGTGAGGAGAAAGAGAAGGGAGATGCTCAAATTTTGGAGGCTGTTTCTCACAACCGCTGTAATGAGATCACTAACATCTTGAGCCGGCCTCCGCTATAGCCGCCAAACAACAGGCTCCCAGATGAAAGGTGAATGGGCCTGGGTTCCCGCTGGCTGGTTCAGAAGCACTTTAATAGCACAGCGCCCTATGAAAGGTTCCTGGGCAGTAGCTCATATTAGCGGCGGAGCACACTGCTTAATAGGATGATGCCTTTTGGCTTTTGTCATGAGATGATTAAGGGCTTCGTTGTCACCGGTGCCTGTTGAGCACAAGGCACTAGAATCCACTCGGCCGGGGTTATTGTCTGCGTCTACATGGTAGAAAGGGGCCCTTTTGATGAAAACACCTCTCAGGGATCTATCAGGTGAGCTCTGCTTTGGAGTCTACGCCCCCTTCAAAATATCTCGAGTGCTTTGTTTTCCTCTAAAGACCATTGAATCTGTTGTCGTGTTCGGACAAAGACAAACGCCGCTGAGGGGAGCAGCAGAGACATGAAACTTGCTGATAATGGTCCTTGAATAAAGAAAATATGTACGCACGTCTGTAATTAATTTGCCCTTTTGTATTGACTGTGCAGGAAGTGGCATGCTTACTGCAGTGGGGTTTTAAATATTTAACGCAATCAAACATAGAGCAAAAAATCTCCTTCCAGTACAAATATTTTCTAATTATCTTCTGGATAGGGCAGTAATCTTTCATCCCTGATCTTGTTTCAAGATACTGACAATCAGTGAAAGGAAACAAGTTGAATTATGTAACGATTTCTTCTTTAAAGACAGACTTACAAGACTAAATGACTTGTTAAGATGAATATTTTCAGCTGCATCAAAGCAGCGTCTCCTTCGGTCACTCTGACATTCAAGAAATCTCAAAACGCGCAGTTAATCGAAAGCATTTCTGTCGGTTTCAGTGCTGACCCCAGGCAAAAACTACCAATGAAAAGGCATTAAATTAGCTCCTTTTTATCTTTTCAATAAAAGAAAGATTGCGTGTTATACGATCGCCACAGTTTTCCACACAGAGAAGGTGACTGAACAGGATGAATGTTGGCCAGATTGACGTTAAACAGAGAATGCACTTTGTCCATTTTTTTGCAATCAATGCAGGTCCTTTCAATCAGGAGAGCTTTATACTCGGGATTAGTTTTGGTGACTTAAGAAGCTAGACTACCTCCATACCCCCACCATCTGCAACTGCAGCCCCCCCCTCCCACCTCCACTCTCCTTTGCCCCCTCCAAATCCCCCTCACAAAAATAGCACAAGGATACTGCCAGCCTTTTCACTCCCTCCTAACAAGACGGCTCCAAAGCACAGGCCCACTCCAAGTAATTAAATCAATCCCTTTGTGTTCCCCAATATTCCCCTTCAGTGGGTGACTGCCCAAGATCTGATTATGGCTCTTCATGCATATTCAGGCTGAAGCTACAACTTGTCTCGAACAACCTCTTACTTTTTATACTTGCGTCATGAGCAGCCAACATGCACCAATTTCCTCCTCTTTCTTTTTTTTAATATATATACATCCCAGAATCCACATTGTGCTCCAGCAGGACTGTGAAATGAGGAGCGGTCACTGACTCCGACGGCTCCGGCATATTTAAGAGAAAGCCGTAAGATGAGGAGAAGTTAGGGCGGGAGCCCGAAAGACAAATTGGATTAGCAAGTATTGGATTAAAGGTAAAACGGAGGGATAACAAACAAGAAAAGCTGCCTGTGATCACAGGGTTTAATATATTTCTTTTCCTCTCCGATCCCTTTCTTCTCTCCCTCCCCCTTTTCTTTCTTTCTTTTCGAGTAAAGATCCCAGGCTTAAGACAGACTTATTAAAACTGGGATTAATTTGTAATGCTCCCCTAACCCTCGGGGTCAACCAAAGATTTGTTATCTAAAGCAAACAGGAAAAAATGTACTATAACAACACAACGAGGGCTTTAAATCCATGTCTGTGGGGCTTCGGGGAGATTTTAGCTTTGTACGAAAGGTGTTATCCCTGAGATATTTATTTGAGCAGGGAAGGAAAACCCTTTCAGGACAATCTGGATGGGGGTTAATATAATAACTGCACAAAATCTTTGCAAATATGGAGCTTTTTCTTAATAAAAAGCAAGTAAAACTGATGGAGGGAATGTCAAGTAAATGCAAAACATTCAAAAGGTGTCCAATAAATCAAGATAATATGATATGTGTAATCTTGATAACAAAAACTGGAGCATGAAAAAAGAGGAGCAACAAATACACTCCTCTTCCTTTATTAGAAAATGTCCTGTTTTTAATCAGCGGATGATGAGAGCTAACAGTGTTGAGAGAGCAGGCCACTCTCATTAGCCTTATCTTTTTAATGTAGCACCAGCTCAGATTGTGATCTTAATCTTATTTGGTTATGGAGGCTTCGTTCACTCCGACACACAAAGACCTTTAGGGAACGAATCCAGAGCCTCGGTGAAATATCAGCGCCTCATTCTCGGCAATGGCTTTTGGGTTGTTCCTCGGGGGTCGCGGTTCAAGGAGCTGAGTTGACCGGCCTCCGAGCCGAGCGGCCTAAATCTCTTGGCCGGTCGCCCGTTCCTGTTTTGTTCCATAAAAGCTCCAGTCTTTGTTTCCTCCTGCACGTCTTCACCTAACACTGCTGTGTCTCAGGGTCGTTGCTGCACCACAGATTTAATAAAATATAATAGACATAAAAAAAAACATGACTCTGTTTAAACAAAAATATTTTTATTTTGACATCAGCATTAAAACATCATGTGCATTAAGGGCTGTACCGGCACAGGAGATTGTCTGTCATTGATCTTAAAGTGAATTACTCATATAAATAATAGTTGAACACTGAACAAACTGAGGAAGATTGAAGCTGCTGTGGACTCTCACAGCAGGACTCTCTCTACTTTACTTAAATCTTCTTTTTTTTGCTCCTGTTTTTTTGCTCTTTACTTTCTTGTAAATGCTGCTGATTGTGTGGTTTATGTGGTTTAATTCAACTGCTCCATCTAAGTGCAGAATTTTGTAAAGTAGGTCTGAGCGCTAAATGTCTTTTTTGCATTAATTTGATACACAAACAGTCTGACACTGTACGTTAGTCTCATATAACAGTCAAAATGTAGTTTCAGAGCAATCTCCGACTGAAAGGAGAAAATACATAATGCTTTTATTTATGGCTTCAAGACGGCTCGATTTAAAGGCTGAATATTAGCACAAAATATCACATAAATTAGATATGAACTCATGAATATAATATAACATTGAGTTGACTTCTCAGACTTAAAATGTCTTCTTTGCAAAAATATTTCTTCATTTACTTCTTGAAACAAATGAGACTTTGGGAATGGTTGATGCTGCTTTAAAGCTGCTCTCACACTGCAGCATGGTGCCACTACCAGTCACGGTGCTTCAGCGAACACTGGCAGAAGTGCACGCTAGCTAGTAGCTACATAATGTAGCAAGACAACAGCAATCACGAAATTACCAAAAAAAATCTTCATATTCAAACAATTTAAAATACAAATAAAGTTTGGTGGAAATGTTATCTCAGGCCCAGTGTTTATTCAGGTTGTCCTTCGAAGCTGCTACCATTACAGTTGCACTGTAACGCTGGGTATTCAGACACCAACATGATCAGCTCCTCCATCTTGTTTTCTTTCAGTTTCCATAATGCCTGTTCATTATTTAAACAGTCAAAGCCAGGTGGCAACCTCCAGAAGTTCAACTTGGTGAACTTAGCACGGCAGAGCAAAATCTTGGGCGTTCACTTTCGCGGCGACCGCTTCATACCCCTATTACGATGCTGGAAGCCACTTCCCCTCTGCCGCCTTCCCCTCACTGAGATGACTGGAGCTGGTGAGTTCCTGCGCGTCAGCAGTCAGTGTGAAAGTAGCTTAAAGCTTAAATTGTAGTTTTTCTGGGGTGGTGTTTGTTTTTCTGGTCAGCCATGGTGATTGCTGCTTGTTCGTCCCTTTTCAGCCTCAGCCATCCTTCGCCACCTCTAACCAAATCTAGATTTTAGGCTCTACAGATTTAACATTTAAGCCTCAGTGGTTAAATTTTGCACCTGAATCAGTCCAACTGTAACAGTCTGATTCAGCATGTCGACGAACTCTCCAGGAGCTGGGCTGTGCAGAAATTAAACGAAGGTTACCGCAGTTTGACCTGCAGGTTAAATGATGAGGGAACAGATGGCTAGCTTCAGCCAGAGAAAGCTACTCTTTGATGAGTGACATGCACTGCAAACAGCAGGTCAAAGCTGTTTCACCATCACTGGATTTCTGCAACTTGCTGTTTCACCTCTGAGTGGACCTTGCTGCAACGCAACACAGAAAGAGTCAATGGTAGCTGATGCATGTGAGCAACAACTGCTCGGACTATGTTCGCTTTTTTTATTCATGTGAGATGCCAACATTTTTAACAGTCTCACTCTGGATGGTCATTGCAGCACCTGCAGGTGCTGCCATGAACTGTTTTAGGGATTTTTGCAGCTCTCTAAAAAGTTGCAACACGTGTTTCTGTCACGTTTAGGCTCATGTGTTTGTGTCCACTTCCTGTTTTATTTTAAAACATGTTCTCATTGTGTTTAGTGTTTCCTTTACTTCCTGAGTTTTCCCGCCTTTGTTGATTACGTCATGTGTTTCACCTGTGTCTCCTTCCTCTCACCTGTGTGTGGTTGGTAATCAACGCTTGTGTATTTAAGGCTCAGTGTTTCACCCGTTCAGATGCCAGTTAGTTATGTCGTCCTGGTGTGTTCATGCTTCCCAGCCTTTTCCTCGTGTTTGATTCCCTGGTTTTTGACTCTGCTTGGATCTGTGGACTTTGCTTTTTGTGTGATTTCCCTGAATGGACTTTTCTGTCTTTTCTGACCGCCTTCACATGTTTGACCCCTGACCTCCTCAGTAAAGATTTGGATTTGATAAGCTGTTCTTGGTGTTTTGTTTTGTTTTCTATGCAACTGAGTCCCACTTTTGAAATAGATCGTTACAGTGTCGTGATGTTTACAGGTGTTTTTTTTTTTTTTGCAATAAAATTGCAGGAACAAGTGAAAATTGCTGTCTCGGATTCGGAGCCTATTATTATTATTTATTTGGGTGGGGGGTGCAACAGCTGCGCCGAAGGGTGCTGCACACAGCTCTGCAATGAAATACGATATCCCCTTTATTAAGCAGTCAAATGTTTGGTTGCATTGATTGGGGGATTGGCTGTATTTTTATTAACTGTTGCGACTGTAACATCTCAACATCCCGGAGGGACTGGTCAGGATTAGGTGACTAAAACACTTAAGTTTAGGGAATGTTTGTGGTTATGGTCTGTAAAAAACACAAACATGTTTTGCAGATCTGTGATGGGGCAAAATTCTGCATGGAAGTCGAACAGGCTGCTAAACTCCATAAACAAGATATCTGCATATGTAAGCAGACTCTGTAGGAAACAGACAAGAGTTTGGTATCAGAGGCACTGAGGTTCCATCTGCAGTATTGATCAGTCATGTTTGCATGAATGCATTGACCGAAATCCAATCTTGGAACCCATCAACTATGTCTAAAGATGATTTAGCTTTTTATCAGCTTTTTAAAGATGTATCTGCATGTATATGCAGATACCTGTTTATAGAAATTAGCTGAAATGACCTGCGCATGGAAGAGGAAGTCTTGGCCCGAATATCCACTGGCTACAGCGGATCTCCTGAAATATTTGCTGTTGCCTTAAGAGGCTTATCATTGTCGGGCTGACACCCGATGGGTTCCAACTACAGCTACATGCTCATCCACAGCCCTGCTCTTCTCACTATTAGTTTATGCTTTGCTATGTAAAGGGCCCACAGTTTCCTGTTTTGGGACTAAATGTTAGAATTGGATGTAAATCCTGAGATGAGGAATCAGTCAACATGGATTTAATCCCCACAAGTCCCTTTTACACACAGCCTGTTCAAGGCAGGAATTTTGACTCCGCTATTCCGCCCCGCTGCTCTGTATAAAAGGTACTGACGTAGAATGGAGGGGGGGGGGCAGAGTTGTCTCGCCTTTAAGCCAAAAACGGTAGAAGTAGTAACAGCCCCAAATCAACATCTGTGAAAAAGCGACAGCCAGCAGGATGGGTCAGGTGTGTTTGATGGCCTGTTACGTGTGTGACCCACTGCCAGGAAATTTAAAAAGGAGTTAGTAGCAGTTAGCAGCTAACTCAAGGCAGGAAAACATTGGCTGAAAATCTCTGCAAATTGGGAAAAAAAAGAGGTCCAGGAGGTCCTTACCCTCCAAGAACAGGACGAGATCAGCCACAATATAACAGAGATGGTAAATGATTGTTACTGCCATGTTATGTTATTGTTATTATTTATAAAGTGCTGCAGACGTGTATGTTTTATTTCACATACTGGGGCGACATGATGCTGCTGTTGTTTGGTTCTGTATAAAAATGGCGGCGTAAAGAAGAGACTTTGTAGCGGCCTTATAACGCAACCTCTGTGTAAAAAGTGCCAGTGAACTCTAGGTTGAACTGCAGTTGATGGTCTCAGACAGAAAAACTTAAGTTTTAAGTGTTTAATAAAAACTTCTACACTCTCAAAGCTCAATAGAGGATGATATATAAATGTATTGAGCAGCGTCTGCTTGGGTTTACCTGCTCCTGTGAGGTCTGTAATCTAATCTGCAGCCCAACAAAGACAATCCTACATCTGTGTATTACTGTGAGTATTGTCTTCAGTCACTTGTGTCTTCTGTTTAATAGACGTTTGGCTGAAGGCCCGGCACTGACAGTCGCCGAGTTACAAACTGAATTCTTCTTCATTCTCTCAGACTCATATTCTGCCTCTGCTTGCACATGTTCCCTGCAGCTTTGTTTTGTGCCAAGACAAATATTTTATCTACAAAATTATCATATACTGTAAATAAAAAAAGATTTAAGCTGGTGTATTGAAGATGGGCCCCATGAGCGAGGACATCATTATCCTACACTGCTAGCTGGCTACATCCATTGAAAACAGCAACACAAAAATGGCATCACTGAAAAGATTAGAAACTCTTAAATCTACATTTTTCTTTAATTGTCTTGAAACCCATTCAGTTAATTCTTACCACAGCTCCTGTGTGGGCTGAAAATGCAACCCAGTCTCAATCTGAAGTCGTCGAAAACCAGCGCTTCTGGCGTTAGACACCGACAAAAAAAAGCCGTCCTTTCACATCGGCATGATCCATGGCTGGTTGCTGTTATTGCTTAACGGTACTCAGCGGCATCAGGGGGGAAGGCAGCGGGACAACAGGGTTAGCTAAGGCGGTGAAAGGCCGAGTAGGGTGGACAGGAGGGGTGGATGGGTCCAACAGCATCTGACTTTCGTCTGGGAGATTCGCTTCCCGTAAGACTGTAAGGCCAAACCGTGTTCTTTTTCCCTAAACCCAACCATGCGCAAGTGTAGGCAAAACATATCCAGTATGACCTTACAAAGGAGCTTGGCCTCACTCCGAAGTCACCAAAATCCGATGCTTGCTGCATCAGATACCAACAAAAAAGGGGTCCTTTAACATCAGTATGATATGCAGCTGGTTGCCCTCATAGTTTAATGGCGCCCAGCAGTGTCAGGGGGAAACGCTGCGGGACAAGGACGAAAGCTAAGGCAGCAAGAGTCCGACTGGGGTGGCTGGGATGGGCCCAACAAACAGTGACTTTCACCTGAGAGAGCGGTGTTCCCGTCCCGTAAGATTCTAAGGCCAAACCCTGTTGTTTTTGTTGCCTAAACCTAACTGATTATTGTCGTTATTGTTGTTAACGGAAAAACAAGGTCAATTTGCTGTGTTGTATCAACGTAGTGCTTTTATTTTGAAAGAGACACTATGTAAAGTGTACATTTCCTGTGAAAACAGAAGTGTATTTTGAATGCATGTTACAGGCTTGACACAGCGTTCCAGATCGTCAACAACCAACACACCCAGGGTACCTTGCACCTTATACCTAGATGTCGATATGTGACGAGGTCAGAGTTAGAGTGTGCTGGAATATGACAGGAAGTCACCTGTAGAAATCATGTAACAAACAAACAAACATCAAAAACTGTCTGTGAGGCCAAGAGAGAAAAACAAGACTTTTCTGCCTTAAGAAGCAGTGCAACTGAAGCAGAGGGCACACACACACACACACACACACACACACATTATAGATAA
>JAPZEB010000020.1:13354098-13368166 GCA_029783705.1 Chaetodon striatus | reverse complement strand
TCTATCTGATTTCCAACTTGAATCTTGTTCAGAAACTCGTCGTCCAGCCTGTGGGCTGTTGTATTTTGGAGATTGAATTGCAGCACTTGTTTGGTCTCATTCCAGTGTGTATTTTAAAAGTACAACATCTGCTTTGACAGGGAAATAAAAGCACCTCAAGGTCCTGAACATATTTACGTATTTCCATCTGTGTCCCTGATGTTTTCACTGACATCCAAAATTTACAAAGATGACAAAAAACTTTCTGATCAAATCATAAAAAAAATTATCACTAACATTAAAAAAAAACAAACAACAAAACAGACATGTCAAAGATATTTTGTCGTTGAGTTACTGACTATTTTTCTTCTTATTTTATTTTGAAAAACCACTCTGGTTGAGTCTACAGGAGCTGCATCCTTTCATTCAAATATTTTACATTTAATTTAACATAATGGAGCAGTTTCCTCTGAGACCACGCTGCACATTTACTAATAATATTAATCATTTAGTCAGACAAATATTTCACCATGTAAGTCTTATTTTGTCATCATTTCTTCATTAAGGGAAAGTGACTGAACAGGTGGTTTGTTGAGTTCTTCTGTATGCACCTGAGTTTAAAGGGTCAGTTCACTGAAATCACCAAAAATGTTTTCTTTTTGTTTTTAATTTCTCTGTATGCTGATAGTTTTCATTTCATTTCCAGATTTTTAAATATCTGTCTCTGAGGTTGCTGCGTCCAGCTCAGCACGGTGGAGGCGAACATTCTTTCCAGAAAGCGTTCCCTCTTTTGGAACTACTTTCTCCTGAGAAGATAGACCCCATTATAGCTCTGGAGTGTGTGTGTGTGTGTGTGTGTGTGTGTGTGTTTACCTGTAACAGGTTTATTGTTTCAACAAACAGATGTTGAATTTTTAAAATGTATGTTTTCAGTGCTGATGCCGCAGCAGCACGCACAAAATCTAACGCACGTCTGTTACACTGAGCTGGAGGCTGAAAACTGGAAACCAGGACAAATGAAACCAAAATGATTCCTAAATGCCACTAACTAAGGACATGTGTTTTAGAGCAGAGATACTCAACTTACAGCCCGTGGGCCAAATGTGGCCCTCCACAGGGTGCCAGGTGGCCTGCAGCCATTTTCTAATTCACAATGAAAATAAAATAATTCACACTGGTAATATTTTTGTAGTTTGAATGTAAAAAGGTGCCAAAGCACATTAAAGAAAACATCAGAATAGAGTTTGTTTGTTCAGAGAAGTGTCAGAGAGGATCCTCAGATCCTACAAACACCCCTGCGTTCACCTGACCTGAGCGGAGCTGCTGCGACTGGCTGTAAAATATGTGACTCATCTGTCGTTCAGACCCTGTGTCTTTGTGCTGCGTAAATTTAGGTAAAAAGTTAATAAGTCAGTTAATTTAAAAATGAAGAATTTCAAAGAAAGATGAGTTATCAGCCGTTTAATGTTCATTCGTTTTATCTGATAAATATTATTAATGTTAATTAAATTAATGTTTATTAACTGACCCTGGCTTTCTGTCATTTTGCAAAAGTGTCCCTCAGGCAAAGCAAGTCGAGTATCCTTGTTTTGAGTTGTTGTTTTTTTTAACTGACCCTTTAAAGGATGTTTCTCTGCTGTGCAAGAAACTGTGAGACTATATGACTTGTCTGAGAGAAGCACACAGGACCAATCCCAACGTCCACACTCACGGACAGTCCATGAAGGCTCTCTGTCAGACATTGTGACACCTTTATGCACACTTTCCATAAGTTTGCATTTCTTCAGACTTTATCTGAGGGAATAATAACCCACAATTCATAGTGTTGTGATGTTAAAACACAGGGTTACCAGGGGAGCAGAGAAAAAAACAGGAAATAAGGAGGACTGGAGTTTAACTTGGCATATCAAACACACAGAGACGTTACATTAAGGCTAAGGATTTAAAAAAAACACATGAAATCAAAGAGCTGCAAACATAAGTTAAATTACACACTCAGTTTACTCGTCAACCATTCGTCTTAATTTTGCTTAATGATGCTGATTTGACCAAAAAAAGTTAAATGATAATTTGCTGTAGTCGTTGAAAAAAGGGATCCAAGCTCACATTAAAAGTCCCAACAGCTGTACCGTGTGTAACATGTTTTGTCGTCATCAAGGCAACTTGATATGTTGCTGCAAAGTGTTTCCTCCCTTGCAGCCTCTCACACTCGAGCACTTACCTGCTGACGTCAGTTACGTCCGTGAGGGTTCAGGGTTTAGGGTTTAAGGTGGAGACTGGGCCACAGATTCACTGATGTGATACTGTAGTCATTTAGCAAAGAGTCTCAGGATGAACTGCAGCCGGCAGTGAAGGTCAAAGGTCAGCGCTACAGCACCTCAGTAGGATCATGTTAGAGGGAAGGTGTTTAGTTCCTGCCAGCTTGGCTGTTTTTTGGTTTGTGACCCAGCCGACGTGTGACGTTGACCTTTTGACCTCTCCTCCTTCCTCAGGTCTGGTTTAAGAACAGACGAGCCAAGTGTCGGCAGCAGCAGCAGAGCAGCAACAGCGCCAAGGTGAAACCGATGAAGAAGAAGTCGTCTCCGACGAGAGAGAGCACCGGGTCAGAGAGCAGCGGCCAGTTCACCCCGCCGGCGGTGTCCAGCTCCTCCTCCACCTCCTCCTCTACATCCTCCTCTTCTTCCTCCTCCGTGTCCTCAGGCCTTGGTGGTCCCGGTCTGATCAGCACCTCTACCTCCGTCACCGCCCCGGTGTCATCCATCTGGAGTCCGGCGCCCATCTCCCCTGCCCCGGCTCCAGCCACGCTGCCCGACCCCGCCGCCCCCACCAGCGCCTCCTGCATGCAGCGCTCAGTGTCGTCCTCCGGCACTGGGGCAACGCCCTCCTATCCAGTGTCTTACGGCCAAACGGCAGCGGCGTACAGCCAGGGTTACCCAGCCTCGGCATCAGGCTCTTACTTCGGTGGCGTGGACTGCGGCTCGTACTTGGCACCCATGCACTCCCACCACCACCCTCACCACCCTCACCAGCTCAGCCCCATGACTGGCAGCTCCATGTCGGGACACCCACACCACCACATCGGCCAGACGTCAGGGCACCACCACCATCACCACCACCCGTCGCACCACCACCAGGCGTACAGCGCGCCCGGCCTCACCTTCAACTCCACAGATTGTCTGGATTACAAAGAGCAGACGGCGGCGTCGGCCTGGAAACTCAACTTCAACGCCTCCGACTGTTTGGACTACAAAGACCAGGCCTCATGGCGTTTCCAAGTGCTGTGACTTCCTGTGTTTCTCTTCTTCTCTGCTTACAAAGAAGTATTCTTTTTGTTGTTGGTGGTTTATTTTTGAAGATCCTTTAAACTAATAGTAGAGACATTTTAAGAAAGTTTATTTGTGAAAAAACTGAAACGATGCACCGATATCTGAAACACTCGGGTTCAGGTCCGTCATCATCAGTGGATCGACTCGTCCAGGATTATTTTTCTACTCCCGAACTTGAGAGAAACTGACCCATTTACAACTCTTGAAGGCCTTTAAAAGTAAAATTTCAGTGGAACCTTCAAGACTGTGCAGTCTGGGATCATTCCCTTCAACTTGATTGGGATTAATCTTTAAATCTAGAACATGGAAAAAATATAAATTAGTGGGCTTCTCCCAAAACTTTTTTTTAAAAATCGAAAACATGATTTTCAGGTTGCTGATGTTCATTTCTATCTGATTTCCAACTTGAATCTTGTTCAGAAACTCGTCGTCCAGCCTGTGGGGTGTTGTATTTTGGAGATTGAATTGCAGCACTTGTTTATAAGGTGAAAGATTTTGCTATTTGTTCTTTGCAGAGGAAAGAAAATAAAAAAAATGTGAAATTAGACACGCAATGTCAGTATTCCATTGAAATTTGAAAGTTGTACATTCGTGTCTTTATAATAAAGTCTTGTTAAAACGAGAAGTCCACAGAAGAGTTTATTTCTAAGACGACTGATTCAAGTTTCCCCGGTGAAATAATCACAGAGCACATGATAATGAACTGGTTTGACTGGTCTGACAGTGTAAACAGTGCCACATTAACAAGTGTTTGATCATTATTGATTATTAACAGTTGCTCTGACCTGCAGGTTTGAGTCAGCGGTTTGGACATGAACCACCAAAGGCAGTGTCATGTGCGATTAGTTACGCTGTGATTTATAAATAAGTGAGTGTTGTTTTTAACCTTTATTTAAACAGGGAAGTTTCACTGGGAGCTCTCTTTGTCTTTTACGCCGTGTTCACACCCACACAGTGACACACATTCACACCTGGAAGCCTCCCAAAATAAACACAGTCTGATCTGTTGCAGTCGAGGGATTAAATGCTCGAGTCACTCTGAAGTTTTACTGCAAAATCAATTCAGTTCAAAAGAATCGTCACAATCAGGTAAATTTTTATCTTCACAGCGCTGATGTCTGAAGGAAAAGAGCCAAAGAGTCCAAAATGGAGGAGGATGTCTGAGCTTATTAGTCGTGTGGTGCATATTATTTAACGTCCTACGTCAGGATTTAAACTGCCCCACAACAGAAACAGTTATAAGACAAGAATCAATGACAACAACGCTGAGCGTACAGCGGTGAGAAACAGCTGGGATATCAAGAGAAAACTCTTCAGTCTTGTTGTGTTTGGAGGTGCTGGGTAACAATACAAAGTGGAGAAGAGTTCAGGTTTTTCAGTTTCCCATCTGTGAACAGAAATATGCTCAAAGACAGCTCTAACCTCAACATCTTAAAGGGGATCAGATTTGGGACAGTCAGGGGCCGTACGATGTCAGGAGTTAGGAAAACTGGACAGCGTGGTCGTCATGAACACATTTGTGTGACGCATTTTGTGACGCTATTTGTCTCATTTCATTCTCAGTAAACAAAGTAAGGACTTATTTGAGGTTGTTGGCGTTGTGTCAGGCTAACGATAGAGCGCTTAACGTTTCTGTCAAACACAGAATGGTGCAGGAATGAGTTAGCATTTTAGCACTCTGTTCCCTCATCTTGAAGTCAATGGGTTTTCTGTAGGGCTGTCAAGCGATTAAAACAAGTCATCAAATTAACCTCATGCTCTGTGATTAATTCATCTAAATGAATTGTATACATACATTTTTGCTGTGAAAGTATTCAAAATTTTCACTTCAAATGAATTTTGGCAGATGTGCCACACTAAAGCTGCTGGATTTTGGACACAATTGTCCCCCTGTCCTCTACCATCAAAACTGGTCTGCAGTCCAAGGGAGTTAGTCAGTCGGTCACGGGGAGACTTATTCAGTTTGCATCTGAACGCCTGGTCGAGTGTGATTTAACAAGTCTGGCTGCTAGCGCTAGCATCAGAGGCTGTGCTAGCTCGGACCTCTGAGTTCGATATGAAAATTCCTTACTGCAGAAATGGCAGAGAACAGTGCTCCTATCAACAGCTCCATCTTTTACATCTAAAGGTAAATGTTCCATTCACAGGCCGAGCAGCGTCGTCTCGTCTGCCTCCATCATGTGACAAAGCCACTGTAGCCTTCAATGACGCACCGGGTCAAAGGGCACCACAGCATGCAATTAATCAGCGTTAATTTTTTTTTTATGCGTTATTTTTCTCTGTGATTATTTAATCACAAAGCATTATTTCAGCAGCCCTAGTTTTTCGTTAGATGCCTGAAATAAGGTGTGTGGCTCACACAAGCTTTAGAGATTTTGAAGTTTTGTTCTACAGCATAAAACACGTCCGTAAATACCTCCCTCGTAAATTTCGAAGCTTTAAGGTGACTTTAAAAAGGCAATTGCTAACATGTAGCTAAATCAGACTTTGGAAAACAGGGCTCTGTGGTGCAGCTCATAGCCTGACGTTAGCGTTTTACTACCTGTGATTGCATTTGCGCTTCAAAATCAAAAAAGTGGTGTTAATTTGTGAAAAAATATCTTGATAAAAACAACATGTAGGTGTCATAAACTTTTGTTTGCCACAGAGCCTATTCTCTGCAGTAATCCAAAATCCAATTAAGAAAGTCCGTTGGCTTTTTAACTGGGGGACCATGGCGTTGCTAACTTAGTTGTCGAGCCACAAAAAAAAAAAAATCCCTGCAGCACTCCATTTTGTGACACTTTATGTCTCATTTAATTTATAACAAACCAAGAAACAACTCATTTTAGGTTGTTGGCGCTGTGTTAGTTAGGCTATTTAACATTACTGTCAAGCATCGAGCCAACTTTGATTTTATAATCATCATCTGTGGTTTAAATCTATTATGCTATGTTCACGTTACCAGATACTACAAAACAGCAACACAGTACATAAAGTAAGCACAGAGACATCAGATAGGTCAGCCCCCCGGTGTTTAACCACATGTCTTCAAATGTTACAGTTACGGCTTAAAATGTCAACAGAAATTTCACCTCTCTCTGCAATGCAAATGAATTGCCATTTGTCTTCTCGGAAGCCATTGTTGTTGTTAGCTTGACAGCACTTTAATTCAGACAATAAACTCTGTGGACTTGTCGTCTTGTTAGCAACGGAGCTAACAACCTTGCCTGATGAGCATTAGCTAGATAAAAGTTTGGAGACTTGCCAGCTGGGACAATCTTTTCCCCTCTGCACTACTTCACTAATTCTCACTAATTAATCAAATAATTAATAAATTGCCAAAAATACAGAAAAAGTACTCTAAATGTCTCGCGCTAGCACGTTAACAGCTTGCGAGTGTGTTAGCCTTTAGCTCACCAGCTACAGAGGTGCCGGCTAGCCCTTCGGCTTATTGACATTCGTCACTAAGCTTCCAGATCCACTGACTGGACCTTTAAAGTACACTTTCTCAGTGACAGAGTGACTGCAATGTTTTTTCTTCTCAAACAATTCAGTGGTGTAAAATCACAGCAGCAAAAACAGGTGGTTAAAAACGGTTAAAATCAACATCAAGACAAGCATGTTACAGCTGAAAGGATAAGTCGTCTCAATTAATTGGTGAACAAAGCATAAAAATCTTGATTACTTGGAATATAAATCAAGGAAAAATACCAATGTGTTGGTTGCAGCTGTCAAGACACGAGCGCTTAACTGAATTTTAGCGATAAGTCCTTCAAACTAAGCCACAAAATATGTAGGTTGTTTTGTAAAAGCCTTCAAAAATGACCCATATGAGTGCTTCTGATCTGACATGACTGTGGTTTGGATCCTGGAGATGAAAGGCGCCTGAAGATGTCCTTGAAGTTGATTGCCTTGAGAGCTCTGATTTGAAACACCTGTGCTTGTTAGTATAAATATCAGTCAGGTGAGTGTCTTGTAAAGTCAGTCTTTAAAACCTGTGTCTCTCAAAGCTGAAGTGCAGTTTTTCCCGTCTTTCTTTGGTTAGATTTAGGCGCAAAAATGAGTGGATTCAGGTCAGATTTAGGTCAAAACTGTGGTTTAGTTTTACATAATTAAATGACAAATGCTCTCAAAAAGCAACTATCAGAATCAGGTTTATTTGTCCCGATCATCATACACACTCAGAAACATGGGAGCGACCACAGAGCAGGGTATGGTTTGAAAATAGAAAAAACAACAAGGGTTGTTTGCCTACAATATACTTATTCTTATGTTCTCCTGACCTTTGCTAAAAGCCTTTTCCACACTGTCTGCAGCAACACTGTGATTCAAAATTAAATTTGTTCTCATCAGTAATGTCTGTAATTACTGAAGAACGGAAGAACAGACCTAAATTTTCAATTATGATTTAAATAAATAGCAAAATGGAATTTCCTTGATCTGTGTATGGGATCACACCTCCAAATATATGATGAAAAGTCGCTGCTTGTGATTTTAACTCACTTACAAAACTCATTGTGGTTTCAAAAACTATTAGCTGTAGAAAACATGCTGCGGCTCCCAGAGCATGAAGGCAGTATAAATGTTATCTCTGGCACCTGGAGGAACATCCAAACAGCGTGTCAATAATCAAACCCCTCCTCCCCACAGAGGTGGACTCGCAGGTTAGCAAACATGTACACTGGCATCCCCCGCTATTTGTTTGGCCGTGTCGACAGTAATGTACAACTCATTTGATCCAAGGAAAAAAGGCACGAATCACGATTTTAATTAACAACCGTCCCGCTTCCTCACGACATCCCTCCGGCAGCTGGACAAACAGTTTTTCGGTAAACATGGCGTCCGGGACGTGTGTTTGCCCGCTCCGCGTCCTGCTGGGCTTTACCAGCGTGCACCGCTGCCTCGTGCAAACACGAGCCGGGATTTACCACATTAGGACAAACTAATCTTTAGGCCATGTTCAGGCAATCTCTGCTGCTTATTCTAGAGAAAGGACGTCCCTCTCAGAACAGCTGTTCTGGATGTCTTATTATCCGGCCCGCCTCTCCCCGGGGGCCTGAACCTTTATTCCCCGTCTTTGTAGTGACAAAGTGACTCGGCTTTTTGGCTTCTTACTTTTCCAGAAGGCCACTGACAGAAACACTTTGTCTTCTCAGAGGATCACCTCACTTTTCCTGACGAGGCTGTGCTTCAGAGGACATCAAAGTGTCCTCTCCAGTGCTCCTGAAGAAGCAGCGCTGTGGCCTCCCCTGTCCTCAGAATAAATGATTCACACAGGATGTGGCTGCAAAGTACAAAGCAGCCTTCTGGACTGCATGGGGACCTGCTGATGGAGCTGAAGCATGACAGGAGTCTGGAAGTTTGTATCAACTTCATCTGCTGGGCTGGAGGGCAAGGCCAATGTCTAATTATCAGTTTATAAAAGAAAAAGATGCTCTTTAACTTTTTATTTTATCTGAAAATACAGAAAGAAAAATGTGTTCTTATTATAAAAAAAAGCAGCACACATCACGGGAGAAACATTTATTTGCTGTCAAACCCAGAATTACATGAGAATATGGATATGAGTATCTGTCTCCAGTAGGCTACAGAGATCGTCCAAGATGGGTTTGGCCGAGCTTAGCAGAAAGACTGGAGGATTTAATTAAGCGGGTCATGATTTCTGGAAAGAGACCTTGCTGTTTGGTTTTTCAGATATTGTTTTGACGCTTTGAGCACCACAAACAAGTGCCATCTAGTTTCATTCAGAAAGGCAGGCATCTCTACGGCCGATATCTCCAACTCTGACACCAAAACTATCCGCCAATAAGGTGGATGATATTTATCAACATCTGCATCATCTGCATCAGGATGTGTGTGTTCCACCGAGAGTAACAATTAACATGACTTTCCTTTAAAGAGATAAACACAAACCACATGAAATCAACGATTGGGGCCACACTTCAGATTTCAGCGGTGCGTTCAGTGCTGCCTCCAGTGGCTGGAGGATGTAATATGAATAACACCACAGTAGGGCAACATGGGTGTTGTTTTTTTTAGCTTTTTAAAGACGTCTACGTTGGCTTAAAAGTTGAGTGTTGAAGGTTGACAATGAACACTCAGCCTCAGCTTTATAGGAGCTGTTGTAGCGACTATCTTAAGCTTACGGTTAGACGCTAAGTCCACTGTGCAGTGTGCTGTTTTCAAACACGCGCACGTCTGTAATATTTTTCTTACAGAGCTAAACACCTTATGCCTTGTTTCCACACAGTTTTGTTTTGTGTCTGTATCTACGCCCCCTTTGGCTCTACATTCATACAAGAAGCGAACTACGGCCTCTTGGGTGAAAGTCCTGGGTTTGTTGAATCCGTCCACCACCCCTCACACCGGCCCTGCGAGGGACCTTCCAGCTCCCTGAGTGACATTGTTATCCAGTGGTGTTTCAAACTTAATCGGTGTCCGATGCCGAAATAACCGACCAAGCAGCGGCATTTGACATCTTCAGAAAGAAAACAGGTTGAATATTAATTACCACGACTGCTGCAACCTGCTGAGACGCACACACAAACGTACAATAGGTTTCTGAATGACAGGCATGCAATGCAAATCCACATCTCAACCATACAGACGACAAAAAAAAAAAACACCTTTTAACCACAATAAATGACGTTTTTTACTTTCTTTATTCAATATGACGACGACAGACGGACGACGAGCAGCAGCAGATATAGGTCACAGTGACATAACACTGCAGCTCGGCCAAAATGAAATATAATGTTCAACCTGAGGAAACAACACAGAAAATTTCCTTCTCTCTTTTCTGTCCCAGCCTAAAGCAGTTTCTTTTGTCATACAGACAAAAAGCAAAAATTAAAGTTTTAATATGGCATAAAACATGAATGACAGTGAGGTTTTCTAGTTATACTTTTGTTACCATATATGTCCAGGTGTTTTCTAATGTTTGTGTGTCCTCAGCTGTCCTCACCACTGTGAGTCAAACCAGCACAGCGGTGTTGCCTCAGTGGAAGCTAAAAGAAAAAAACACAATCGGACTGGAGAAGTGGGTAAAAAGCCAAATGATGATTTATGATTTTGAACACTTCCAGCATCTCTGTGTGTATAGTTTCATATGGAAATCCCTTTAGCACGGCGGGTAAATAGATTACGATACAGTGAGGGATTAGGGACAGCCTCGCCGCTGGCCCACTAATCCCGAGCACAGACTGTCAACAGCCCTGACATGTCCGGGACTCCTTCTGCACAAAATGGCTCCTCGGCTGTTTAAGAAGCCAATCTAGAGACACACACCCCCCCCACCACCACCACCACCACCTCCTCCAACATGAATATTCCTATCAGGGCTGTCAGCGACGGGAAAGACAATGACGTTCGTCTTCAAAGAGGGAGATTAGATGCAGCACGAGACAAAACGAGACTCTTTGAAGTGATTTCGGTCACATTCCAGAAACTTTTTTGGCCGTACGGAGAAAAAACAAAAGTTTGTGCATTTCCGAAACTTCTGTCAGACTTTTGGTTTCAAAGCATGTGATCGCCTGAGCAGTTTTAACCCATGAGTCACTTTTTTGAAACTTTCTACTCCTCTTAGGAACATTTGCTCTCTTGTTGCTCCTCTTGTATCTTGACTTCACATGCAGAGTTTTGGTTTTTGACAAAATGACAGTTGACAGCGTTACTGATATTATACTTTAGCCTTGTGTTTGGATCTTGTTGTTGTTTTGTTGAGGCAAAAAATGCAGTTTTCAGTGTTTCGTTTAGAATCAGAGTAAAAAATCTTCTGCATCCATTTCATCGTGGGACAATAAATCAATTCTTATATTTGCAGTTTTTGCTGCAGCTTATTATGAAGTAAATATTTACAGCACAATGTAATGGCTATAGAATATCTGCATTGAGATTGGTTCTCTATAAGCCTCACTTTTATTGTACCACCAGGTGCGATTTCACAGGAAAATGAAGGCTTGATTTGCAGTGCGAAGGAAGTGCAACCAAAACTGGTTCAGGATGGCAGTTTGTTTTTCCCAGGAACTATCGGTCTGCGAAATCGCAGATAGTGAAGCAACTGAAGTAACAGTGGAAAACAAAATGCAGGGTGTCCTGTGTTGTTGGTACTTGCAAGGCTCTGAGGGAAACTTGGTGCCTTGGTTTTTTTTCAACCATGGCGCCAAGTTAAAAAAGTTGTCTGTTTCTACTTTAGTAATGTTCGGACCAAACAGTATTTCAAGAGTATCAAGCTTCGGTATCATTATGTATTTCAAAGTGAAACAGGATAGGACGGTGGATTATAATGTTTGGAAAAATGTAATTAAATCCTTGAAAAGTGAGTGTGTCATTATAGTGAAGCACTGACGGTGTAATGCTGATGGAATATTAGCATCTGTAACCAAAGTTTCAGGGAAACAAAGACACAGATGTATATGTGCATGCTGTTGCTAGCAGGTACCTTAATCTTAGCTCTGTGTGGCGAAAAGTTGCAGATTGATAGACGGGTGGATGTCATGCTATCATTGGCTGATATTAGTTGGTACCAGCTAACTTAGGTCAGCATCAGGGCTGGGAATCTCCTCACGATTACGATTCAGAGGGCAACGACGCTGCACCACAATTCATCAAAATTTTTTATTTCTATTCATGATTTTTTTTTTCAAATTAATTAAATCATCAACAGATTAATTTAGTTGCATACAGTATGGCTCTTGTACAGGCCCCTTTTCCATTCAACTTCACTGAAGCCAAAATGTTTTCATACCTGACCAGTGCCAGTCGGATTGTACCTGTCGATTGTTGCAGTTGCTGATGGCAATGCATTGTGGGCTACTTTTGCATACTGTGAGTTTTGACCCCAAATACGATAGCGTTCACATACTGTTGGATAATAAATGATCCACCGCCTTTTTTATTTTAAAAAGTTAATCACATTATTTCATGAATTAATTAATTTGAAAGCATCTTACAGTCTCCTGTCTGTATGAGAATAACAAAATGACGGGGAGGCTGAAGCTCCACTGCATTGTTATCGATGTCTCCAGCAGTGAGGAGCTTTTTACTCCACTATATTTATTATATGCCATGTAAATTAACTTGCCAGTAACACTTGTGTATTTTTATTTTAGTCCAAGATTTGATTGCAGGACATTAAATTGTTAATTGTAGCTTTTTTATGGCTACTTTTGATCAAGTAAAGGATTTGAGTATTTCTTCCACAGCATAAATGAATATAATATATAAACTTGTCATTTATAAAATAAAATGAATAAATAATATATTTACTGTCCACATGCTTCATCCGTCCTGTAACACATAACTCTTTGTTAACTCTTTGACATAAGTGGAAAAATAATGACTTGGTGCTTTTTGGGACCCTCATTACGACGTTGCAAACGTGTATTCATCATAACAAACATGGAGGACACTGATCGGCTGATATGTGACGTTAAGAAAAGATCAATATGACCAAACCAATAAATAAGATCACTCTCCTGCTGTTTCCTGTTTCTCTGCTCGTTCAAACTAAACTGCCCTCAGGACACTAATCAGTGCTTTGGTACCATGTAAACAGCAGATGCCTGCATGCGCTCCTCTAAAATGGGGTGTGCGTACCACAAATCAGACCCTGCAGAACTGGAGTGCATCTTGTTTTGGGGTTCCTACGTTTGATGTATTTGCTTCCTAAGTGCCTCTCACTTCTGAGGCCGTGCTGGCTGAAGCGGGGCCTCTCCTTGAAACAAACGGCGATAGGGAATCTCTTTGTCGGGGCGATGCCTAAGCCTAATCTAATGATTCAGATGACTGGGGGCCGTACTTAGTCGGATAGCCACTGGCTCGCTTCAAACAAGCCGCTACGGGTGGAAGTTTCCCAAGGATTAACACTTAAAGAAGCAGCAGAAGAAAAAAAGAAAAGAGAGCCGGTGCCTTCCAGGGAATCCCCATTAAGTCGAGTCTTGGAGTGCCAGAGAGGAATGTGCTTCTGCTGAGCTGTGATCCATGTCTATTTCAGCACTAATGGAAAAACTGGCCTCCAACGTTTGATCTGTGACTTCTTACAAAACAATAGAAACATGGCGGGGATTTAAATTCCCTCTCTGGTGGAATCGGACTGACTGGAGACTCGGCACAGGCTGGTTTATCTGTGACACCAACATAAACTAGTGATCCCACTGATGGAAAGCGTCATGTCAGTATGGGTCAAAGTGAAAAGTGAAAATGACTCTTAAATGCTGGAACCAGTTTTGGTTTTATGTCAGAGTCAGGGTTCAGAGTTAACATGTTTTCCCAGCTAATATTTCAAAACATATTTACAGATACCAAACTTGAAGTTAAGACAACAGTGTAGGAATTTTTCAAAATGGGCTGCAATGCCATCACTCAGGGTTTTGGCTTGACACTGAGCAGCTCAGATTGTTATTAGAAGTGTCTGCGAACATTAAGGAAAGGGTCCCTACAGAGAACTAAAACAGTTTTCCTTCCTTACCTTTGGCTTGATCCAGTCTTTTTGTTGTATGTTGTATGTTTTAAATTGCCTTTGTAAAGCATTTTGTGATCTATGACTGAAAAGCAATGTTGGCCTTTTTAGGGCTGACGTCACAATGACGTAATTTTATTAGCTGGAGGCAAAACACAGCTCGTCACCACAGGGCTGTGGGCTACATAGGAGTCTTCAAATGTACAGGAAATTATTGGGAGCCAGAAACTTAAATTTTATCCCATACCAGCCGCCACTGCCCGTCAACAAAAACAAAGATGGTTAAATGTGATCAGACCAAAGGACTGGACGGAGGCCATCA
>JAPZEB010000020.1:13278281-13288400 GCA_029783705.1 Chaetodon striatus | reverse complement strand
GCTATACTATGACTTTTTTTCATGATTTTGGACGACATGCTATACTATGACTTTTTTTCATGATTTTGGACGACATGATATACTATGACTTTTTTTTCATGATTTTGGACGACATGCTCATAGTATCATAGTATACTGACTTTTTTTCGACATGCTGTCATGAATGTTTTGATAGGATACTATTATTCAATTCAACATGCTACACTATGACTTTTTTTGACATGGTAGACTATGACTATGACGACATCCTGAGTTTTTACAGTCACAACTGTTTCTTATCTTGTGTCATAATTTGTTACACCCGTTCTATAAAGGCCTGGACATGCTGGCGTGTGTTCACTGTGTTGGCAAGAAGAACGAGCAAGTCAACAGTATTTTATTACTAACACACAAAGACACAGACAGCTCCAACATGATATATGATGTTACACAGAGCACAGGGTGTAAGAGAAATGGGAAAATATCATAACATTGATGTTTGTATGTTCATATGTAAAGAAACACTCATTCCCATTACACCAAAAACACAAGAGGCAGTGAAGTGCGGCTCACTACAGTAACTGTGTTTTTCTGCAGCCATACTGTGACTTAATGTTTCAGGTGGGGAGCAAATCTTTTTTACATAACAGGACTCTGTTGACTGGCTGCGGGTGTTCTCTGGCCAAAATTCGACACTAAGAGTTAAACGATCTCCAACGGTAAGGTTGGTCGCACACGGCCGCAGAATCAAATGACCACAGTTCAAAGTCGCTGCTGCTGCACTTCACTGCTGTTTGGTGTGTTTTCTGGTGATACAGTTGACAGAGATGCAACGAAGGCATATCTTAGGAGAAAGACAGGAAAAAAATAAATGTAAAATGATTTAAAGTATTTGACATTAATTGTCAGCAGACGCAGTGGCCTCCTGGGAAACACACATTAGTCACAGAGGAAGGTGGAGCAGCGTTTTGATGATTGAACAGTGGAAATTATTTTATTTTATTGATTAAAAAAGTAGAAATTTGTACTTATTTATGTGTTTTGAAACCCTGTAAAAACAGCAGGAACAGTGCATTTCATCTTGATCCAGAAAACATAGACAAAGTGTTTTGTTATAGGATATATTAAAATTTAAAATCTTCACAAACCTATAGTAGTAACTAGGGTTCAATACAGTGTAACGTCTGTCCACACATGGCATTATGTTTTTAGGCTGTCCGTCCATACGTCCATACGTCTCATCCTTGTGAATGTGATATCTCAAGAACACCTCGAGGGAATTTCTTCAAATTTCAAATTAGTTTTTTAGGTAGTTCACTTTGAGAAATAAACTTTTTAATAAAACCTTTTCTTTATTTAACAAAACGAAAACTAGGAATTAAATCGGGAACTATGTGATGAAAGTACGAGATGATTATGAAATCAAATGTTGGTGCAACATAAAACAATCGTCCCTTTAAGTGTCTGAATTCGTCTCATGCGACATCTTTACCTTTTTTCACCTCAGTGATCATTTGTTTTCCTCGCAGGTACCCGAGGATCAACAAGGAGTCGCTGCTGCCGATCGCCAAAAACATGGGGATGAGCGGGGAGAACGGGGAGGCCTGGTACCCGCCGGGTCACGGAGACATCTACGCCAGCTTCTCCAACAGCGGCGTGCTGGACAAACTCCTCGCCGAAGGGAAGGAGTACATCTTCGTGTCCAACATCGACAACCTGGGCGCCACCGTCGACCTCTTCATCCTCCACCACCTCATGAGTCAGCCGGCCGACAGACGCTGCGAGTTCATCATGGAGGTCACGGACAAGACCAGAGCCGACGTCAAGGTCAGCGCAGCTTTTCATTTATGTGACAATCTCGGCGAGGTGAGACGAGGTTCTGCTCGGCCTCTCAGTGCTTCCTGTCTCCTCCTCTCTGCAGGGCGGTACGCTGATCCAGTACGAGGATCACCTGAGGCTGCTGGAGATCGCGCAGGTGCCGAAGGCCCACGTCGATGAGTTCAAGTCCGTCACCAAGTTTAAGATCTTCAACACCAACAACCTGTGGATCTCTCTGCCCGCCATCAAGAGGCTGCACGAGAAGAACGCCATGGACCTGGAGATCATCGTCAACCCAAAAGTGAGGGACAGAAATTATGTTTTTTTCTTTACAGCCTTGAGTCCGGTACGCTGCGCTCGCTGCTCGGTACAGATGCTGCTGTTCCTACTTTTAACCCCAAACTCCTGACTGTCTCTGCAGACGTTGGATGGCGGTTTGAACGTCATCCAGCTGGAGACAGCTGTAGGTGCTGCCATCAAGAGCTTTGACAACGCCATGGGTGTGAACGTTCCTCGTAGCCGCTTCCTGCCGGTGAAGACGTCGTCCGACCTGCTGCTGGTGATGTCCAACCTGTACAGCCTGGACGCCGGCTCGCTCACCATGAGCAAGAAGAGAGAGTTCCCCACCACGCCGCACGTCAAGCTGGGCAGCTCCTTCACCAAGGTCAGCGACCGCTGGAAAACACGAGCACGGAAACATTCATATATCACTGTGGTCGACTTCACTGCTTTATCAGCTTCTTTCATACGGAGGCTCAGAGCAGGCGTTATCTTTACATCAGGACGTCAAAGTTATAATTTTCTCGTTATCTTGGAAAAGAAAAGTTAGTTTGTTGAGACAAACATCCTGTTCTCCTTTACCTCACAGTTATCTTGTTGTTATTTTAGGAAAGCAAAGTCATTTTAATCATGATAATAATTTGACTTTTTTCGACATGCTATACTATGACTTTTTTTTCAACATGCTATACTATGACTTTTTTTTCAACATGCTATACTTTGACTTTTTTCCACATGCTATACTATGACTTTTTTTCCACATGCTATACTATGACTTTTTTTTCAACATGCTATGACTTTTTTTCGACATGCTATACTATGACTTTTTTTCGACATGTTATACTATGACTTTTTTCAAATTGCTAAACTATGACTTTTTCGACATGCTATACTATGACTTTTTTTCTACATGTTATACTATGACTTTTTTTCGACATTCTATACTATGACTTTTTCCACATGCTATACTATGACTATTTTCAACTTGCTATACTATGACTTTTTTTCCACATGCTATAATATGACTTTTTTTCGACATGTTATACTATGACTTTTTTTCAAATTGCTAAACTATGACTTTTCTCAACATGCTGTACTTTGACTTTTTTTTCGACAATAATTCAGTCGTTATCTCTACGTCAAGTTAACAAAATAATTTCAGTAAGGTTTTTTTTTTTTTTTCCTGAGAAAATTATTCTGTGATTTAATTATCTTAAGATAAAGTTAGAACTTCCTGAATTCAAGATAATGAGAGAATTTTTTATGAGAACATAATTTTATTATCATCTAAGAGAAATTCAAAACATTTCTTTGGGATAAATATCTCGTACCTGATAATTATCGTCACCTCAACATAGAAATATTTGTTTTCTTGTGATAACGGGCTAATTGTCTTATTATTTTAGGAAAATCTTTTCGTGCTATTTTTAGAAAACAAGATAATTATTTTGTAAGATATAAAGAAATAAACATTTTATTTTTCTTCCAGGTAACAAAAAAGTTTTCTGCTCTCAGTGGAAAATGAGATGAAGAGATAAACTCCTGAACTCGGGATAATAAATTTAATGAAGTCTTTTTTTTTTTTGTGAGATCACAATAATTTCCTCGTTATGTGGAAAAATAAAATGTTAGTTCCTTCAGCTTTTATTAAATTAACCACAAACATGTAACGCAACTTTAACGCTCAAAGTGTCGACACTGTCAGAGTTCAAGCTGGATTTTAAAACATAAGAGCTGACGATCACTCTGATGTTTGTTGTGCAGGTTCATGATTTTCTGACCAGGTTCGAGAGCATCCCAGACATGTTGGAGCTCGACCACCTCACTGTGTCCGGAGACGTCACCTTCGGGAAGAACGTCTCTCTGAAGGTAAATGTTTCAGTCGCCTGTTACACTTTTCATCTATGCTGCTGCTGATTTTAGGTTTAAAAATGATAATATAATAATTCTATATTTAATTAAATGGTTGAGTTTTCTTAGAGGAGAGATTCAGATTCTTTGAGTCCAGTAAGTAGGGTCGAACAATGAACCAGTAAAATGACATCACTGTTATTAATAAACCCTTTTTACCTTCACCAGGGAACCGTCATCATCATCGCCAATCACGGCGACCGGATCGATATTCCCGCCGGAGCGATGCTGGAGAACAAGATCGTCTCAGGAAACCTGCGGATCCTCGACCACTGAGGCCTTCTGGGAAAACAGAGACAAACAAACGAAGCCATCTCAGAGAGATGATGTTTCTTCTCTTCACTGATGAACTGTCACACTTTGTTTTTTGTCTGTTTCCAATGTAAAGCCAACCTGAAAGGGTCAAAGGTCAGCGTCTTCCTCGTTCCTCCTGACGCAGACGTGATGAAACTTCCTGTTACTGCAAACAGCCGCCGCAGAGTGTGAGTCTGCTGTGTGTCGTCTGCTCCTGCTGTCAAATAAACAAGTGCAATATGGGTCAGCTGAGCGTTGCGTGATGTTTGGACACTGACAGAAACTCTGAGTTCACTCGTTTCATTTCAGAGTTTTGGGCTTTTTAAATTCCATATTTTTAAATCGATTTTAAAGTTTTAGAATTGTCCTCAGTTTGACTTCCTCCTCTGGAGTGTTGGAAGTTACTGGTTTCAAATTAAGAGTTTCTAAATCAGACGGATGATCTCGGTTATGTGAGGACTACAAACACTGACCATAACTGATGAATGAGTCTCTAAAGTCTTACAGATTATACTGTAGAAGGTTCAAGAAGGGTTAAATGACCTTGACCGTCATTGGCCGGCATCAGGCAGCCATGTTTAGTGACCTCTTCAGTTCAGTAGTCTGACATGTCAAAAAGAAAAAGCTGTAATTATGAATTTTTGGTAGACACACACACACACACACCCATCAGCCAAAACATGAAAACCACTGACAGGTGACATGAACAATACTCACCATCTCGTTACAACGCCACGCTCTGCTGGGAAACCTGTGGTCCCGTGGACGCCACTTGAAGCTCTTCAGTCATCCAGGCACCACTGCAGAACAACGCTTCTGTCTGCTCCAGCAGTCACATGTCACATCAGGTGACTGTGGATTCAAATTCGTGCTGTGACTTGGGCGACAGACGTGACAGACTACATGATGGTCCACACCAGTCATCCCACGACGTGTGTGATGTCATCCGGTTAATGTTGTCCTATTTTTATTATTAAAAGTATTATTTCAGTCACTGTGTCTGTTCATGTCCCAGCTGACATGTTACTGTCGTAACGTACAGAGCGTCACCAGATGAGCGGAGCTACATTTGAAGTCACTGAATCCTCCACAAAAAGCTCCTGGAAATGTTTCAAAATAAAAGCCTTTTTTTAAATGAAGGGATTCTCTCAACTCGATATAATGGGCTTTTAATTTTATACAGATACAGGAAGTGTTGAGTTTGAAATGATGGCGTGATGCATGAACTGCAGGACAAACGGGAGCGGATTAAAAGTGAAAATATAAAAATAAATAACGGCCCGTTTATAAAGTAGTCTGTTTCACATGAAGCTGGTAGCCTCTGCAGTTGTTGTCAGAGAAAGCCCTGCAACTATATTTTAATTATATTACTTTACGTCTGTCTCCATTATGAAGCAATAACATTGTTTGCTAGCTTGATGCTAACGGTTGATAAAGTGCCTCTGCTGTTTCCTTTTTATTCTGTGTGCTAACGTCCCTACAGGAAGTATCTAAAAGCCTGGGCTGTTGCTTTCGCACAGTTTCCACAACAGCAGATCGCTCTGTGTTTCTATTGGTCAAAGTGACGGCTGTGACGGAGCAGTCGGGAACCATAAAAAGAAAATCAAACATGCTAGACTTTCTGTCAGAACATCGTGAGGTTTCCCAGACGCAGCGTCAGTTGTCGTCTACTACGACACACTACACTATCACGTACGACACTCATTGTCGTTCACGATCCGAGCCGTCACCGTACGACGCTGCGTCGGGGTGTAGTCGGGCTGATAGGGTGGAGTGTGAACCGGTCATGAAACACGCAGCAGATGAACAAAGTGAAAAACAACAAGTCGCTCCATCATCCTGTTTTATTCACATCAGGTTTGAAGGATTCAAGACATTTTGGATTCTCAGACATGCAACCAGACTCACTCTCACACACACACACACACACACACATACACACGCACACACACACACGCGCACACAGTGGTATGGTAGGCACACTGTAGTGGAGAGCTCAGATGTGTCGTCTCAGATCAAACGTAGGCACTTCTGAAGCAGACAGTGATGACAGGCTGACAGCTGCGGTCACATGATCACACGCTCTGATTTGTGTCTAAACCTGGACAATCAAGATCAGCTGTAGCGTCACATGACCTCGGGAGTGTTCTCATGATAACAGGATATTATTTGGAAACAAACTAATTTGTATTAAAGTACGTCAGCTGTTTAATGCAGTGAGACGACAGACATGAGGTCATGAGGTCATGGGGTCGCTTCATCCTGGATTTTCTGGGAGCCAAACGCTGCCTGTAGTGTTGAGGTCAGTGTCAGAGACGATGATGTGGCCGCAGCTGCTCAGGTGTGTTTTGTTCGGTTGGAGCTCGAACGACTGAACTTCACTCAGGAACAGAAAATCTGACGTCTGAATAAAAGACTGTGGCGCCCCGAGTGGCCGAACACGGTCAGTGCTGTAATGACCTGCACAGGTGTGCTCAGGTGTTCACACTCAGGCTGAAGAGTGCTGACAGTACGGAGGCCCATCTCTGCCGATGTCATGGAGAGAAACCAAAGATGCTGTGAGTCAGTATCATCAGAAACTTTCTGGTGTCTCAAAATTATGAGCTGATAATTCTCAGTGATTGTTTGAAGATCATTTCTCATCATAATGTCGTACAGGATCTTTAACCAGCTCTAACAGGTGAGTCGAGGAGCTGTCACTCAACCAGAAGTTGATCCGCTGAGGCCCTGATCACACAGAGAGCCTGCTTGCTGCTCCTTTTTATTGTTTATTGATATCTTTTTTAATTAACTGACAAAGGTGACAGTCACATGTTGTCTGCTCATGTTTAAATTAAGTTTTTAATGTTTACTATATTTAACGCTGCTTTATTTTGAAGGAATTGGGACTCATATTTGAACGTGAATCGACAATAACTGGGTATATTTTTGTTTTTTGAGGGTTATTTTTCAGCGTAAGCTCCTCAAGGCACCACAAGGAAGTGTTTTAAGGGTCCAGTCACACATAAACTGGCAAACGTTTGTGTCTCGTTGACTTCGGTTTAACGTGAGCAGAGGGGCGAATAAAACATTCGCTCCCTTCAGTTCAACTTTTATGAACTGTGACCAGTGAAGGCTCGGCCTCAACCGTTTATTAGCAAGCTAGCTGTCTCTGTGCGGCAAATCCAGCACTGCCCATATTCAACACAGATATCACCTCAGCAGGCGACGGTCCCCTGCATGCGCTCGCTCATGTGACTGTGCACTTAACAGTCTTATTGTTGGTATTTTTCAACATCAGCCTGAACACAAACACCTGGGAGACACAACTTGGTCACTTGATTATTTTCTGACTTTAGGAGCCGATAAAGAGCAAATTTAACTTCCAGATATTATAAATTTTTTTGGATAAACAGGAAGAACCTGCTGCAGACGCATCGTTTGATTAAAGTCAAATGTCTGTGCAGGTTAAATCCTGCTGGTTTGAGATTTAATGTAGATCATAGAGATGGAAATCAAAGTCAGATTTTCTGTTCCGTTTTAAATAATTTGAGCCTCGGAGGAAACAAAAAGCTCACGTTCTGTTCATGCAGAGTAAATAAAACTACAGCAGGAGGGAGAACAGTAGTTTGAGTCAACAGCTGATTTTCATGCTTCATGTTCTGCAGTCAAACTCTCATCAATTAACTACACGTATAAAAATCACCTTCGTCTCTGGATCGTCACGACTGAAGAGAACTTAATGCATAATTTCACTGAAGAAAAAAAAACTGTGTAATTAAAGAGTCTATTTCCTGAATCAGAGGGTGTTTTACTTTGGTAACAACAGGATGTAGCAGAGAGTCGTGTTGCTGTCACAGTCTCATTGTTGTTTATTTAAAGATTTTAAGGAAATTAACTCTTCAATTACACATTTTTGGGTTCCTCCAGGTCTGGAACGGCCTGGATGTCCAGGACTTGAACACAACAAGTCTGGAAAATATTCTTGTTCTGGAGTATAAAAGTTTAAGAATCCATTTTACTACAGACACCTCAGCGAATAAAACCAAAAACCAGCTGATGAAGGTTTGGAAAAAGTTTGGAAACACCGTGAAGGAACCCTGTTGATTCTTTCAGAGCAGGAAAGAGAAATATTCTGTTGTCTGAACCCTGAATCCTCGGCTGGAACTGTGAGCAGACGTCTGCGAAACCAGCGACAGAAAAATTCGGTCTCAGTGTGCATTGGTGATAAAAAATCCCTTCAGCTCCGACGTCTGGAGGAAAAGTCCGCCACAGTATAGAATGTTTTCAAGACAACAGAAAAATAAATTACCCCGCCATTTCTTAAACATTATCTACACCCTTCGCTCCCACTAAAAGTGTCTCTAATAATTTACTAGTATTCCTGTTGCATTGCACACAGTGAGATGAGGTGGCAGCAGTTTTTAAGGAGGCTCTGTGTGTTACTTGATTAAGTCTTTTAAGGTGGAGCGGTTCAGGAAGCCTCCGGCGCGTTGCTGCTCTTCTTCTCCCAGTTTTGTATTTTTGGTCCCTCCGGGGCTCCTCCACCCTCAGCCGGCCGCCGTCGGCCCTCGAGGTCGGCCCCCGGGGTCGGCCCCCCCGTCTCCGGGTCGGTCGGTCGGTCCTGGACGTCCCGTCTGCGTCCTCCATCACCTCTTCTGCTCCCAGATCTCGGCCATGTTCAGGTCGAGCCGCTCGAGGCTCTTCAGCGCCTGGACGTTCTCCGTGTAGAAGGCGACGTCCACCACCACCAGCCTGCAACAACCAGTCAGATTAGAGCTCAAACTCTTCGTTGATTAGCCGAGTGATGGATCAATAATCACAATCTAGTCTGTTGTTTTTAAGGAGGTCGAGGACGGTTGTGTGTGCAGTTACTTTGTTCATGCTGTTGTGATCACAAGTTAATTATTTTTGTTACCAAGGTAACAGCTCGTTTCCTCATGATAACAGATTGATTTAAGTTGATTTTCGAGAAAACAAAAGTCTCATTTCTCAAAGTGACGACATTCTTTATCACCAGCAAACTTTTCTTTTCTCACAATCACAGGATAAGGTCTCTTCCTCTCTAAAACAAACAGAGCAGTCTGACTGATGAAACAATGTGTAGGAACAAAAGCCAAAAACGGTGTTTGCCCAAACATATTTAACGACTTCTACAGTCAGGCCTCCACCTCACCGTCTGCGTCACCAAGCTCTTGTCTACAAAATGTTGGTAAGCATGGGTCAAAGTTTCTCCGTTAGTTTCTTCTCTCTTCCCTCATCAAAATGAGGGAGTAGGAGGAGGGAGAGTGTGCGACTCAGTCTGCACAGACATCTCTCCTTGGCTCTGCTTCTCTATCTAACTGTAACCCTGTGGCTCCACCTCAGAAACCCCCAGACGGCACTATTACTCCCCTCACAGTATGGAGTGTGTGCATCAAGGGGTTGTAACATCTTGTCCTAAACTGAACTGATTTAATCATGCTGGTGTAGAAAGTCCTTCCCACTGAAACTGAACGTTTTTAGATGGATGTCTTCATCTTACAGATACTTGATGATCATCTCTCAGAGCTGGCTGCAGCTCACTGACTCCTTTTTAAGAGACAATAAATAATACAACAGAATGCTGATGACGGTGATGAATGACAGAAACAGGCTGACTGGAGGAAAGAGACAGAATCAAGGTAAAGACCAGTTCAGACCGAAGATTCACGGCGAGACAAGGTGAGACAGGCAACGACCTGCAACGTTCTAAAAACCTGCCGGTTCACACCAAGTCACCAAGTCACCACCATGAGACGGCGTATCATCTCTAGTCAACAACTCTCTGTCCTTCCGTTCTGATTTGCAGCTTTTCAGACTTATTTTGTGGCTGAATAT
>JAPZEB010000020.1:13170402-13184004 GCA_029783705.1 Chaetodon striatus | reverse complement strand
CAGCTGTTTTTGGAATATTCACTAGGATTATTAGAGCAAGTCATTACATCACTTATTTTTTGGAGCCAGTAGTTTAACTAAAAAAAAAAAAGAAAAACAAAATCACATAAAAATGCTTCAATTTTTAATCACAATTTTTGACAAAATTGGCCGCAAATTCAAGTTTATTTTGCCGTGAGATCCTGGAGGGACTGCCTAGAAAGAACACCTGCCTCTCAATTCATTCGATTGGACAAATGACATCAGGCACTTTTCGGCTCGCAGTTGAAGTTTTTCAACTCCAGGCGTTCAGGGAGTTCCTCCAAAAACTCAAGGCCCTCAGCAAAAGAAAAGCAGCGATGCAACAGGCTTCACTTCCTTTGAAAATAATTACAAATGCGCTCTATCTGATCGAGGCCCGAGGTGTCTGTAAATAAAGTGTTATCTTATTAAACAAACATATTCAGTTAACATCATCATCACTGTGTGACTAGATGATGACTACGTGTTGTAGATTTTTAAGGACCTGGAGAAAAAGCTGTTCATCCTGGAGAAGCACTGACCTGATCCGTCACATCATAAACTACTATAATGCCGTGAGCTCCTCTGTAGTAACTGGACGTGATGGTGCGGAACCGTTCCTGACCAGCAGTGTCCCACTGAAAGGCAAAGCAGAGCTCGTTAGTCCAAACATTATCCAAAGTTTATCACTTCTTATCCGTTTACAGCCCGATGACACGGCGCTCTCCTTACAATCTGAAGTTTTATGGTCTTTCCGTCCAACTCGATGGTCCTGATCTTGAAGTCCACACCGATGGTACTAATGTAGCTCTCTGTGTACGTGTCATCCTAGGACAAAACACACACACACACACAGGTGGGTCTGGGTGGCAGATACGATACCTGCAGGGTTATCAACCATCACAGCGCTGACAAGAGAAAAAATATAAAAGCCTGTTACGCAACAGAAGCTGAGAAACAGACACTTACTGCAAACCGGAGGAGGAGACAAGACTTTCCGACACCAGAATCACCGATCAGGAGCAGTTTGAATAAATAGTCACTGTGAGGATGGAGGAAGGAAAACAACATCGTCACAAAATTATAATCAAAACACTTCAAGACATTAAATCATATAACGTTACACCTGTTAGACTCATTACACTTTTAACAAGTGCTTTATTAGCAAATTAAACATGTCACTGAATGTCTTTCGTCAGATGCTGTTTACATCGATTACATATTGCCTTATTTAAATAATACAATTTTATAATCTGACATTTTCTAATTATTATTAATTGTATTGATGCTTAAGTGTAAAAAATATACGCAGGTAATAAATACTAGGTTTCTTCATTGAGGTGTGATAGCATCGTCGACACTAAATTTATTGAGACCCAGGTTATACAACTGAGACTCCAAATAATGATTATTTTGATTATCATTTGAAAAAATGCAGAAAAATGCACATTATATTTTACCGGAGCTCCAAGTGACGTCGTCTTTTCCAAGCAACAGTCCAAAACATACTCAATTTATAAATGTCTAATAAAGAGAAAATATGAGACAGCTCGAACTAGAGAAAGTTTAGTGTTTTTGCTTAATATTTGTCTTTAATTTTGATTTTCTGTCAGCCGACCAACTGTTTCTGCACTAAACTGAATAGTTAGATAATTAATTAACTCATGAAAACATTAATGTCAAAGTAATCTATAAATTACTTCTGAGTTATATGTGTGTTACAAACATCTGAATAATTTGACAACATATGACAAGCTAAATAGAGTGGAAATGTTTAAACATTCAGATGATTAATCAAAGAATCAATCGAGAGAAGATTAATCACCAACTATTTTGATGACGTTGAGGTTATTTATGACTCAAAAAACAACAAAAATTCTCTGGTTCAGTTTTCTTAAATATGAGAATCTGCAGTTTTGCTTTGTTTAATTTAATTTTGAATTTGACTGCTGGAAATTATGATGTCCATTTTTAATTATTCTCCTGACATGCCATAGAGCAAACGTCTAATCCATTCACTGAAACAATAGATATATTGACCCGTAATGTAAATATCTGTGGGAGTGGTGGGATATAACTAAACACATTTACTCAAGTGCTGCACTTAAGTACAAATATGGGGTACTTTACTAAAGTATTTTCATTTTATGCCACTTCATACTTCTACTTCACCACATCTCTCAGGTAAATATTCTACTTTTTACCTGACTACATTTTGTTAACAATATTAGTTACTTTGCAGATTCAGACTGATGCATAATCTGTTATCAACTAACCAACAATAATGTGTTATTACAGATTAAACTACCCAGCATTAAATGGGCTCCACCTTCTTTACAGGCTGCAACATTGAAGTGACGAACACATTAAGGCATTAATAATTATAATCTACTAATATACATTTAAAAAAAAAAAAAAAGGGCCATTCTGCATAAGAAGTACTTTTACTTTCAGTTCTTCACGTAGATTTTGATGCTACTGCTTTTGTACTTTTACTTGATATTGATTGCAGGGCTTTTACTTTTAACAGACAATGGTGGAATGTGACTAAGTACATTTACTGACATACAGCAGTTAAGTACAAATTCAAGGTACTTGTGCTTTACTGAAGTATTTCCATTTTATGCTACTTCATACGTCTACTCCACCACATCTCAGGGGGAAAGCTGCACTTTTAACTCCACTATATGTATGTGACAACTGTAGTTACAAGTCACTTTGCCAGCTGAGATTTCACATTAAAAAAATATGACAGTCTTATAAAAGATAATACATTATTAAAGAGTTTCCAACCTTCTTCACTTAAGGGAAATACATGTACATTCCTCACATGGTTTCATTTCTATTCTATCCAATACATTAATTAGAGAAAAGTCCAAAAACATGAAAACAGATTTGTGTATCACAAATAGTTTCTTCCTCTTCTATCTCCCATTAGCCATGTGACTACCACTCAGATTTATACAGCGACCCTCTGGAGGGGCCCGACCCCTAGATTGGGATCCACTGGATTACACTAGCTAACTGTAAATGAAATCAAACTGGCTCCACAATGATATGCTACACTGACACTGATGCATCAGTATTAACTCTGTAATAATGTCACATAGAGCCAGATATTAGGGGACATTTTACTGCACATGTGCTTTCACTTTTGATTCTTTAAGTACAGTGAGGTGGTAACACATCCATCCTTTTACTGAAGCAGGATTTTGAATGCAGGACTTTTATTTGCACCACAGTACACTCATGTATTGGCACATTTACTTGAGTAAATGCTCCGTGTACTTGTGTTTTCACGATGTAGTGTTGCCACTTTTACTCAAAATTAGGAATAATTCTTCTATCACTGAGTAAACGAGTGATCAATTGCTCGAAATGACCGATATACTGGCTCGTAATATACATATTCGTTAGCCGCAGCCCTGTAGTGAAGTAACCCTGACATTACCTAACTAACGTTAACTCCACATCATCAGCCGACAATTTAGCAACTTCCTGTTTGCGGCGGATAAATTACAGTGAAATTACCGACAGACCCACACCAGATCGGTGAAGAAATATCGATTAGCCGTTACTGTCACGACTGTGACCTATCAAACAGTCACTGTGTGTCGAACTATCTCAATAACAAAATCTCCAACCGTGTCCGGTAACGCTACGTAGCTATTCGGTTAGCATATTAGCTACTAATGCTACTTCCATTTAAGTTCCAGTAAGTGAGCTAACAAACAGCACTGACGGAGCACACACAATTATTCGGTTTAATCGGTGTCATATTGACCAGAAAATGTTGATAACGGTGAGTTTCGTGATAAATATCAACGCTGTCATTTGATAGTGCGTACACCCCACCACAGCCCTTTAGCTCGCTAGCTTAGCACCGGAGACAAAGCAGCTGACGTTCATTTTGTACACAGTCTGGCTAACGTTAGCTTAGCTTCCCCGGCTAAGCTGACAGCTCAGCCGGACCTGTCATAATCGACATTAAAAATTCACACTTACTATTCGGGATTCATCGTTGACTACAGGTTATAAACTGTTGTTACTGTGAATGCAGCTGAGTTTCGTCGTAGAGTAACCTTAAGGCTGGCCTCGTAGTGAAGAAAAGACACCGTTTTTTTTTGTAAATCAAGAACTGGCTAAACTGGTTGTCGCAGCCAGAACAGCATAATCGAATCAAATATGGCTGTCAGCAATACCTACCCGGAAATACCAGAGGATATGAATCATGGGTAGTGTAGTCTTGAGGCAATGGGCGTTTACACAGCAGTCAGGTATATTTCTACTGTGAAGAAGTATTCAAATGGTTTACTTAAGTAGACTAAAAGCAGTAATATTAATAGTAATGGTAATATGGATTTTTAAAAAATAATTTATTGTTATTTAACCTTTATTTAACAAGGAAGTACCATTGAGATTGCAAATATCTTTTACAAGAGAGACCTGGCCAAGGTGGCAGCCAATCAAAACACATTTAAAATGCAACAAATACAACATATAAAACAAAAATCCACAATAAAACAACAACTAAATGATAATTACAATTATAATAATATAAGAAATAAATACAATGAAGAATAAATTTTAAAAAAAATCCTGCATTCAATATATTACAGAGAGCCAAAAAGTGCAAAAGTATAGCAAGCTAGCTAAATAGATAGGTAGATAGATACTTTATTAATCCCAAGGGAAATTAAGGCACCCAGTGACTTATTAGATAACGCAAACAAAAGCACAGATACACATGGGAATAGAGAATATGAGTGTAAGAATAAGAACACACAGCAGTGAAATGTAGTCCCAGGACTACTACAGAGCGCTGTTACTGCTGTAGATATGCTTATAATCGTTGTGCAAATGTAAGTGGTTGACAGTGCAGGTGCCACATGGAAGGTGATTAAATTAAGGTGTGAGAGCACCTATAGTACTTTGCTATGGATTATACAAATGCAGTTGAAGACAAATATATGTGAAGATGTCAATGCAAATACAGACTTTTCTTTGTAGAAGGTGCTTTAAAGTAAAAATTGTGTTAAATAAGGAATAAGGAATGCTGGGAAATATAAATTCTAAAATGCACAGAAGGCTAAATATGAAATGTAAAGAGGGTGGGTGAATATCTACATAAATACAAATGCAAATAGGGTGTAAATATTGAGGAAAAAATGCATTTAACTGACTGGCAGTCAAGCAGCTTAAAGACAGGTGAGCAGGTGAGTTCTCAGTTGGTTCAGTCTGTTTCAACCTGCTGTCGATGGGAGGAGTTGAATAGCCTTATGGCCTGGGGGACAAAAGAGTTACTCAGTCTGTCTGTTGAGCAGGACAAGGAGAGAGGTCTGCCACTGAACACACTCTGCTCACTGAGTGTGCAGCTCTGTGCCATCTACAGCGCTCTCCTCACCAGCCTGTCCAGTTGGGTAGCGTCCCTCTGCTTAATGGTGCCACTGCAGCACACCACAGAGTAGAGGGGAACGCTGGCGACAACTGACAACTAACGATTAGCAACAAAAGTACTCATCATGCAGCATGTCCAAGTTCAGATTTCTGTTTTACTGGATTATAGCCCAGGTCTTCAACAGGTGGTCTGGGACCCCAAGGGGGTCCTCAAAGTCACAGCAGGGGGACTGACAATTGTTTGAATTTTTTGACAGTTTTTTTTTCTTTTCAAACATTAAAATATGTCAGAAAATAAACATTAACATGTATTCTACATATTTTGCCTTTTGCCACAACTTCCTTGTCCCATCCCAAATTGAAGTCTCCTCCCTCCCCTGCCCGAAAAGCAAACACAGGTCATGACTGCAGACTGAGGCTGATATGACTTTCTGCCCGACAACCTCCGTCTGCCTGGTTTAATGTGCAGTGCAGCAGGGTGTGCCAGGAGTGAGTCCTAAAACTCAGACATGAGTTAACATTGTATCACTAACGGTTCCCTCATCGTTAAGTCGAGGGTTTTTTAAACATAACATAGAGTATGGGGTCCCTGGATCTCTCACAATCAGTGGCGGAAAGATACTGAGTATTTCATTTTGTGTTAGAAAATATTCTACAAGTAAATATTGTACTTTTTACTGCATTAATTTAATACCCTTGTGTTACCTTACAGATTTAAATCAATACTTCAACTCACATCCAAGGTTTTTACATTCCCTTTTATTTCTTTTTATAAAGATATAAACATAGAAATTTAGATCACAAAATGATATGTATTCATGTCCCTGTGTCACAATCAAGCATTATTTAAATGTACACTGGTCAGACAGTTAACAGTACAGTATGCATAAATGAAACCTCAACACCCTTGATGGTTTCTTGTTTCTGTGGATCTTTACTTTGCCATGTTTTGGCACTCTTACACACAGTGTTTGCATGATTAAGTTCAGATGAGATTAGACGACTGTAACTTCTTGAGCCCTGATTTTCCCCTTAAACATCTTTAAAATTAGAAAAACACAATGTAAAACAATGTAAGACACATTACTCAGTTTGCATATCTTGACTCATTATTGAAGCTGTATGAAAGTTTGACAGCAGCATTGAGTGAAATGCAAATCCTGGACCCATAATTCAAGGATCTACACCTTCACACACAGTGGGAGTGTATTAAATGTTCATCATTTTACAAACATTTCAACTCACTTCCAGACACATATTAGTGGGTCTCACACTAATGTGTTTGCAGGGTTGAACACATAGCATGGAGAAACCTTTGTGTTGGAGCAGTGAATTCCAGTGGGATTAACTGAAGATCAATATGATATAATACCAAAAATCAATGACTGAATTAATGAAAATCAGAAGAATAAAATGACTAAATACACTGAGCATTACCAACAAATATTTTCTCTTATTAAAGACCTCTGCTCCTGTAAAATTCACCTTATTCCAAGGTAAAGTGAAGGCTGTTCTTGTTCCATTTTTAGTACATGTACATACATGGTCTCATCTGGAACGTAACACTGAGGTTTGACAGTGAGAATCGCCATAAGTGCTTCTGTCATTGAGTGATACAAGTTTTAACACACTGAAAGTAAAGTTGTTGTTTTTTAAACCTATCTTCAACTGAATATTTTCTCAAAGAAATATGCTGCAGATGACTTGAACTTGGAGGTATTAGCTGGAAAACATAATGGGACCATATTAAAGGGCCTCACACAGTCACAGTATCACAGAAATGTTACATGTGTTTTTCTAAGGTCTAGTCTATGCATCTCCATTAAAAAGAGGGTAAAATGATGTACTGAACGTGCGATCACGAGTGAAAAATAAATCAAAGACATCTATTTAGAACCTTACTGTAAATTAAAAACTATTATGAGGAAATCTGAATTAATGAGAAACTGGATTTTTCCCTGAAAATAACAAAAGCACCATCTGTTTACTATTAATTTCCACTTATAATGGTCGATATTGGAAAAAAAAACTGCCCAAAATGCATATCTCCACATAGGGAGTTTCACTGGATTTAAGAAGCATCAGTTCTTGGAGGAACCGCTTGCTGTTGGCTGGCCCAATAAAACAAAAACAGAGGCCGGCCCTTCCTTTTAATACTGGCTCCTATTGGCTATTGTAGACTGTGGAGAGGATGAGGAAGCTCCTATTGGCTCAAGTGAGGTGTCAATCAAAAGGTCAGAGTTCAGCAGCCATTTTGATAAAGATATCTGCAAAGTTGATGTGCAGACTTGAGATATTATGGACATTATGTGCAGAGATCAGAACATTTAAAATGATGCATCTGCAGTCTGTGGATATCTATGTTTGTAATAATGTGTTTGGACTAAATATTTCACTGGATTTGGATCGTCTGGAGCCTTTGGGACTGGATCTGTCTGATCCTATTAGTATTATTACTAGTATTTCTGCTGCTTTACCTTTCTGTCAGACAGCCTGTTCCGACAGAAAGGAGAGGCTGTTTACGGTTTCAGTTCCCCATCTATGGTCTCATTTTGTGTCAGTGCATGCGAAGGAACATTAGCTAGCCATCAGCAGCCATGTGTTTCTCTAGATGTGTCCTGATAGCTGGTCACTGCATTTTAATTTATTTTTTTTTTTATTTTTGTGACTTCCTAAATGTGTAGAAATGACCAAATAAATAACTTTTAATGTAATCTAACGGATTGCTAGTACCTCTGTAGCCCACTAGATGGCGCGCTGAGAGTTGCTGCTTTAGAAATCACATTCCCTTGACGTATAACAGCAGCTGACAGTGTACCTGTATGTCGCCACCTCCAGGCCCAGAGACATCTTCTGCTGCAGCAGGCCTCGGTTTTCCAGGCTGATATGGTCGATCTGCTGGGCAAGCTCCTCCTTCTCCGCCTCCAGGCCCTCCAAGTGCTCCTGCCAAAACAGGACGTGAAACAGGAAAAGGAAGCGGTTAAAAAAAGCCACTAAAAGCATTCTCACAGTGAGTATACCGGGGACACACAAAGATGCTTTCTGCTTCTGTTTGTGGGTTGTTGAGAAAATAATGTCTTTTCTTTTTAACTGCAATGAAATAAGAACAGTTTTGCTGCAAATGACAGTCATGCTGTCAAAATACTCAAGTTAGGTTTGAGTTGTCCATGTGACTGTGTTGAAGTCACCCAGGGCCACAGTGGGAGAAGGTAACGTTGTTCTTTAAAGAGTATAATTTGGGTGTTTCACCCCTCAGACCTCACTGTGACCCAGAACTAATCCCAACAGCCCCAGCCTATATATACGTAGCCCCCCCAGTCCCTTTCAGACCTGAATGTTTTCACTCCATCAGAATATTAAATTAGCATACTGAGGGAGGAGAGCCCCCGAGGGAAGAACTCACAAATGCCCCTTAAAGCCTTCAGTGGGACATCTGGCTCTACAGGCCCTGAATATTCTCCAGGATATGAGATATAAAAAATATATATGACATGTTGATGAGAGTGAGAAGGAAAAGATCTGGTGATTAAGTATCTTTTACCATTTGTCCGGTAAAACGTGTTTTACATGCAATAATAGATGTGTCTAAACTGCAGTTTGCCTCACTGACCGAAGTCATGCCAAGCTGATTATCAGCTGGTCACATTCCCTTGAGGTTTGTCACTTCTTTATTTCAGACTGTGTCTATTTGTGAAGCTGCGACAGAGACATCAAACACTGTGAGAGATTGCACTTTTCATGAGTAACACTGGACGACCTTGTGAGGACTGTTTTCACACAACAGAAGTTCCCCAATTTGCAGCAACTTTTTCTTTCTCACAGCTTCTCTAAAAAAATCTAAAAAGCATCTATTCAAACTCTCTGACTTTTGTTTAGAAAATCTGTCTCCTTCATATTATTGATCGACTGACTGACAGAGCCTGACTGATATATCGATCAGCCAATAACATTTGGCCTATTACAGATATATCAGTATCCGTGTTTATGTTGACCGAAAACTTTTTTTGTTTGTCGTTGTAATGTCTAATGCAGAAAAAGATTCTTGGGATGATTTATAATTATTAAATTGCCATGAAGTTTATTGTTTCAGCACACAGATGTTTTTTTGTTTTTTTTAACAGAAAAGTTTATTATTAAAAATTGTAATTCATAGTTAAACTGCAAATTTATCATTAGACTTAAAAAAAAATGTTAATTTTTAATGAATAATTTAGTGTTAAACTGAAATTTTTTTTAGTATAATTTAGTGTTAAACTGTAAAGTTTCCAGCCTCCATTACATATCTCTGTATCTTTGTCTCAAGTGTTTATGACAAAATATATACACACCTACACACACACACACACACACACACACACACACACACACACACGGTCATACATATAATGTGTATGTAACATCAGCCAATATACCAGTATCTGAATTTTTACACTCCCTGATATCGGTATCGACATCGGTCTTAAACCTCCAGCATCAGTTGGGCTCTAGCTGATTTCAGCCACATCATATACGACTCTTTTCTGTTGTGATGAACGTTTGTCATATTTGATATTTTATATGTAATAAACAGTTCATCTGTCAACTTAAAAGAAGAAGAAGTGTAATATTGAACTACTTGTTGCAGTTTTTGTGTCGCTGCTAAAGACGAAGTTAAAGTCTGGAGCCCACACTATAAAAGGATGTCAACAGGTACAATGAAATGGATCTGTGGATTCTGGTCTCTCACCTGGAGCTGCTGGATCTCCTGGCTGTATCTGTCTCCCTGTTGGGCTGCAGTCTTCTCCAGATGTCGCCTGACGTCATGAGCTGAGGCGATCTCCTTCTCCAGGGCTTGGAGCTTCAGCTGGCTCTCGCTCTTCTCCTGATTCAGTTGGGTCAGATGGCTCCTGGACTGGTTAAGTGACTCCTCCAGCCGATCTAACTGCCCCTGATGGGCCTCTGCTGCCTCCTGCCATGCCCTGTTGGCCCTCTGGGAGTACTCCTGTCCCAGCTGTAGGAGGTTTGGTGTCTGGTTGCCCCTCTGAGCCCACGTAGGTGGCATTGTGGTTCTAGAATGGTTCAGTGTGGCCTCCAAGTGGGCGACATCCTCCTGGTGGGTTTGAATTAGGTGCTTCATCTCATACTCCAGCTGACTGACCTTCTCCCTCAGCCACATCTGAGCCCTCTGCTCCTCCTCCAGCTCCTTCTTGCTTTGCTCCAGCTTCTTCTTGGCCTCCATATGGGCCTGAGCCTCCCTCTGCCTCAGCAGGTCCAGGTCCTGGAGCTCCTCGGCCACCTTGCAGACTTCCATCTCTGTGAGGACCCTGTCCCTCCAGGCTGCGTCCACCTCTAGTCTCACCTGATGCAGCTCTTCCTCCAGGCCCTTCCTCCTTGTTGAGACTCCATGATTGCTGTGTCTCAGAGCTTGGATCTCTCTCGCAAGCAGCCCATTCTCCTCCTCCAGGTGTTTGACCCGGCTCAGGTATGTCTCCAGGCGTCGGTTCAGGTTCAGCATCTGGTGCTTCTCCTCGCCCAGGTGGCTGTGGTGGAAGGTTTTATGTACACTGTGGAGCTCCATGTCGGTGTAATAAAACAGAGAGATTTGGCAAGCGGAGGCCTCACTCAGAGGTGCACTGATTATGATTTGGCAGCCAACTGTATCTCCGTGTCCAGGCCCGACTCTGTGTGTGTGGGGGGTTTTTGTGTGAGTGAGGCTCCTGTGAGGCTCTGGTAGTGTGGCTGCCAGCAAGAGGCTTCCCTTTCATACTGGAGTTAATGAAGGGGCCGGGCACATGGACAGGAGGGGAGGGGGGATGGAGAGGGAGGAGACTGAAGGCCACAGAGGGAGGGGACGAGGAGATGAGGGAGGATGGAAAGGGAGAGATGGAGGGGTGGAGTAGGAGGGCTGGGGGAGATGGGAAAGGGCAGAGGGAGGCAATGATGTCATTTCTAAGGTTAACTCTTTCACCACTGGCACTTTTCCCAGCTGAGAGAAAACCATTGAAAGAAGGACCCACATAGATGAAAAGGTGCTGTAATCACATCAAAACCAGTTTGATCCACCCACAGAACTTTGTTGGATGGCCTCATTTGTCTCTCCTCTCATGTTTCTAATGTCATGATGCTGTAAAGGCAAACAATCGTCATAAAATACCTCCAAAGAGTTGTTTTAAAGGTCTTACGGGGATTTAGTGGCATCTAGTGGTGAGGATTGCAGTCTGCAACCAGCTAAAACTTCTCCTTAAGTGTTCATTGCTCAGCAAATTTTTACCAGGAGCCAAAATCATCCACAGAGGTCGTGTTTCTTTCACGTTGGTCATCTCTTGTCTGGGACAGCCTAAAGTCACACAGTTTATACTGGGTTTAAAGCTAACAAAAACACAGCTATTCTAGTTTTCAGGTGATTATACACCAAAAAACACACCTGTTTAACTATATTCCATTTCTGCCCAAATCATACATGCTGGACCTTTAAGAAGGAACAGACATGAAGGCGATTTAAAAACCAGAAATACACAAGAGATCAAGACGGTTCAGTTCGAGGTGGAGATTGATTAGTTCTTGAGGTTCGATCAAAGTTAGCAGAGGACATGACATTTGTGGTAAAAGACAGACATTTATTTTGATCATACATCAAACAGCAGGAATTTAAACTCTAATTGGAGGTCAGTGCAGAAACCTGAAAAACAGCAGGATGTGAAAACTTTTCTTGGTCTTTGTTAGGACTTTATCAGCAGCACTCTGAATGAGATGAAGTTGCCTGAGAGAAAAAAAAGGACAAGTGAAACTAACCATCTGATTGAGAAGAGTAGCAAACTAACATTAACTAACCAGTTACACAACATCAAAGTTTCTAACCCCTTATTGCTGAGAGTTACGTTTGGCTGCAGGAAAAATAAAGTAACAGTGATTTTACATACATATGGTAAAAACTAATAAAATGAAGAAGAAAAACAATCCTTTACTCAAACATGACAAAAACAACTGATGAAATTTGAGTAAATCATGAGGTTCTTCTTTACATAGAACTGATTACATCAAGTGTTTAAAAGGAAGTAAGCATTTTCTTGTAACTTCAGGTTATGAAGGTCTTGAGCTGCACCGCAGACCGCACAAGGAAATTCTGGCTACAGTAATTTCAAAAGATTTCAGCTGTTCTGCATTTTTGGAAATTGTGTGTGAACTCTGTCTCTAAATTTCATGACCTCATAAATAACAAGCACCCAGCAGACTGGGCACAACTCAAAGTATCTGCTGGAAATATACCTGCACAATAATGATAAAATCTTCCTGAACAGTCTCAAGTGTTTCACAGGCGCTGCACTGTGTGTGTGTGTGAGACTCAGTGATGCAGGGGACAGTTGGCCTCTTCATCTCCACCTAGTGGTCATTTCTCAACACTGCAACAGTTTATGACCCAGATGACAAGTTGACACTGCTGACTGACATCTTCCTCAGCCAGCAGATTAAATGTTAAATAAAAGCTGCACGATGCATCGGATAACTTGCAGTGATCTGACGTTGCTTTATTGCCTGTGTTTTTTATGTGTGAGTTGCATCAGTTGCTCAGAGAGGGAGAGATTAAAATATGTAGTTTCAAGGACGCCTAAAGGTTGTAACAAAACTGATGTGAAACCTTCAAATCTGTTGTAATAACTCATTTAGCAGCTGAAGTGGTTTCAGGAGGGTCTGCTGCTGAGCTGCGGATTTATATCTAAGCCTGCCTCAATAAAATATCGATCTGGAAACTTCCTCTGTCTCCAATAAAGTCAGGGAGTTCCTTTTTTTTTCTTTACATTAAGAAGCAGTGTATTTCCTGTGTTGCTGTGTTCGAGGAAATACTGCACTAAAGGTTCTGTGGTTTGGCATTCAGAAGAAAATTAAAAACACTGTATATAAAATGATACAGGCTTATAAGCAGCTTAAGTATGAAAATATTTGCACTTCCTGGCACAAAGAGTTGCTCCTGGTGATGAAATGCTTAGAAATTTTTTAAAATTGTGATGTTTTTTCAGAACTTCCACTTCAAATGAAGACCAGGTCCTTGTAAAGATAAAAGTAAAAGTAATTTACAGAGCATCTTAGAACTTAGAAGAGCTCCTAAGGTGAAAAACTGTTAGGAGCAGGGAGAAGGACTTTTAAGAGGTTGCAGGGTTTCTTAAGCAGAGGTGAGACATGCAGGTTAACTGGTGACTCTAAATTGTCCATAGGTGTGAATGTGAGTGT
>JAPZEB010000020.1:13159345-13169414 GCA_029783705.1 Chaetodon striatus | reverse complement strand
GGATGGTGTGACACCGAGGAGAGACGCCTGCCAAGCTGCAGACCTCTGGTCAACACCAACAACTAAACTGGTTCTTTTTTAACAAGTCATCGCTGTGTTTCCAGACGTGGGTGTGTTGTAGTGACCATCACTGTTTTTAGGCCAGGCATAGTGCCATTATAAGCACTTGACTTTAACCAGGACATTGCTGCGTTTCCTGCCAGGATAGTGCCACAAAATGCAGCTGTTTTTCACTGTGACATCACTGATTCTTCAGCAGGGACTGTGCCCCCAAAACTGGTTATTTTCCATAGTAACCTTCAAATGTAACTTGTCTGTGATTTGCCGAAACGTACAATGCCAACTTTTTTTCTGGCGACTGGGTTACCATAGTTTAAATTATTATATACCTTTTGCTCTTCTGCAGCCTTTTGTGTGTGTTGATCTTCTTCACTGAACATCTCCTCTTCCATCCTCGACCTTTTTCTTCTCTCCTCGTACCTCCTGAAACAGATTTTACAGTGTGTAACAGAAGCGTGTGCTTTAAATATGATGTTTAGCTTTGATAAATTCGTCGGACAATAACCCCTCTGAGGCCTGTTTTGTTGAAGTGCCCGACTGTGTCTCAGTGATCTCTCTACAAAGCCCCAAATCTCCCAGAAATCACAGAGCACTGAAATTACCCAGCATTCTCTGAAATCAGACACATCATCCACTCACAGTTTGAAGGACTTCAGACCCACCTGCTCATCATGGTGTGTCCTCAGGATCCACTCATTGTCCACCAATGCCTGCTCAGTGTGTTCCCAGTATGTTTCCAGTGTCTCAGGCTTCCTGCCCAGTGCATTCTGGTGATGTAGATGTTTCCAGTCTTTTCTCTGTCAGCTCCACGAACTTTGTGCTAAATTTATGCTGTTATATTTATTTTGCAAGTGTTGATTGTGCTTTTTGTGGCTGGCTTTGGACGGTGGTGGTGTGACTGTCACTTATCAGGATGAGGAAATCAGCTCTCCAGTACGTAAACTCTCCTTTTACTAACTTCTGCTAACCAGCCCGGTCGAGGTTTTCAAATGTAAATATCAGAAATTATCGATGAAGGATGGATAAGGTGGACATCAGCTGATCTAACATCCTGCTAGCCACTGTATAGACGTTGGAAATAAACTGGACGACCTCTGTGCTGGATCCATTTCCAACAGGATATCAGGAACTGTTATATTGTTTGATTCACCAAAATCCCAGACAGCAGCATTCACCCAGGTGACTCCTTTTCTTTCTGCTGATCTGACAGCAGAGGACTCTATGAGCCAAGGAGAGGAGGCGTGGCTTTCATAAGGACCGGTGTGATGGTGGGTGGCTGCGCTGTTGCTGCTGTGGATCACTGCTGTACACCGTTCAGAGGTCGCTGCAGAGCATCGCTGTTCGTGTTCAGGAGGAGCAACCACGTGGTCGTCTTGTTGAGGTCACGATGTGTGGACAGTTAAATCATTCCTTAACCAGAAACCATAAATCACCAGAACCATTCATAAGCATGGATAATTATAAAGCAACAGCAACGATGGGAGAGGACACACAAAAAAAGGCTAAAGTACAGTGACGTTAAAGAAGCTGATGGATAAGATTTCACTGGAGTTTTACCTCCTATAATTCCATGTGACAAATAAATGATTGGCTGATTGATTGATTCTTCTTGTGAGCCACCAGTTGTCTTCTCAACATTATTCTCTGGCTGACTGGTACTATATTATATATGCTGTATGTTGTCAGAGCCCTTTGGTTCACCAGGTCTTCAGAAGTGTAGAAGCCTCTTGGATGTCAAATGTCTTCAAGAAACTGAAGCAAGTCCAGTTGCCTATGATATCGCACTTGGGTCTCTATTAAAACCAACTAATAATGAATTTGTTGCAGCTGTAAGAACACTGAACAAAAGTCCACTTTTTTTTTTTTGCATGCATGCATCTTTCACAGATTTAAGTTAAAGATCTGGAACTTTCTTTTTAAGATATATTTCTCTCAAACTTTGGTCGCAAAATTGCTAAAATCTGTTTTAGTGAGCACCTCTCCTTTTCCAAAATAATCCATCCACCTGACAGGTGTGACATATCAACAGTGTCATTACTCCACAGGTGTGTCTTGGGATGGTCACAATGAAAGAATGCTTTAAAATGTGATGTTTGATCCCAACATAATGACACAGGCCCTCAAAATGAACAAAAGCCATCCCTAATGCTGTTTCTATTTATTTGGCAGTATATCCAACCGGCCTCACAACTGCAGATGACATGTAATCACACCAGCTCTGGACCTCCACATGCAACATCTCCATCTGTGAGATCGTCTAAGACCAGCCACCAAAATTGGTCAGCTGGCAATTTGTTTGCACAACCAAAATATTTCTACACAAATTGTCAGAAACCGTCTCAGGGAAGCTCATCTGCATGATTGGCATCCTCACCAGGGTCATATCAGGCTTGTGAGGTTGGTTGGATGTACTGCCAAATTCATGGAAACGACATTGGAGACGACTTATGGTCAAGAAATGAACATTAAGTTTATGGGCAACAGCTCTGGTGGACATTCCTGCAGTCAGCATGTTAACAACACATTTCATCTGTGTCACTGTGGATCAGACGTCACATTTTACTGTGACCATCCCAACACACACCTGTGTAGGAATGATGCTGTTTAATCATATACACCTGTCGGGTGGATGGATTATCTTAGAAAAGGATAAGTGTTCACTAACATAGACTTTAACAAATATGTAAACAAATTTTGATAGAAATATATCTAGAAAAAGTATTCAATGTTTAACTTGAGAGCAGAAACAAAAGTGTATAAAACGTAGAAGGTTGTTGCTGAAGCAGTTGTTAGTTTCATCTTTACTGGTTGACAGGGGAGATAATCAGAGGGGCGGAGTCACTAATACCAGGACAGAAGAGCGGATAGAGTTTCTCGGTGAAGGAACAGCCAGTGAAGGAGTAAAGGAGAGCTTCAGAATCTGCGTTCAAAAAGGAGACCAGACCCTCCTCATAATCCACAAACACTCTGATCTTCTCAGGTGGATCTCTCACTGAGAAAGAAACAGCCTTGTGATCGAGTGCAAAGGAATGTTTTTGAGACTGAAATATGGTCCAGTAGCCGTTCTCAGGGTTTAGTTCAATTTTTCCCTTTCTGTTGACGGACTCTTTGGCCACTCCTAAAATCCAAGTCGTCTTTCCTTTAACTTCAACATCGTAGTAAAATCTTTGACAAGAGAAACCTTCCTTTCCCAAGACAAGAAGTCCATATTCAAATCGTTTCGAGTTGTCCGGGAGTTCATCCCACTCACCCAGTGAGTGGTGAACTTGTTTCCCATCATCAGACAGGATGAGAGCAGGATGTGCCGTCTCAGGATCCAGAGTCACAACTACCGCCATCTGCTGAATGCTTCTCAGCTCAGTTTCATCCAGCTTCTCTATCAGCTGATCCACTGCTGTCTCCAGCGCTGTCCTCCAGATTCCTCCATACGATGCTGGACAGACACTGACCTCTGGCAACTCGTTGACGAGTGGAGTGGCAGTGACAGATTGGAAGCTCTGGAGGAAGTGGATGTGGTCTTTTGAGCGTGAGAGCTGCTCCACCTCATCGTGTCTCCTGATCAGCTCAGAGATTTCCTGCTCCAGCCCTTGGATAAAATCTTCGGCCTGTTTCTTTGTTGTTTTCTGCTTCGCCGCAGTCATCCCCCTGAGCTCAGTCCAAGCTTTTTCCAAAGACCGGATAAAAGTGTTGAAGACCTGATCACCATCAGCCCTCTCTCTGTCTATAGCATCCTTGCTGAGCTTCACCCACTGTTCGATCTCCTGAATCTTCAGTTGCCTCTCCACAATCTTCTCCAGAATTACAGTCTCTGTTTTCCAAAGCTCTGTCTTTTTTACTTCATATTCTTCTTTCAGAGGAACAACATGGTGGAATTTGTGACTCGTATCAGCGCAGGTCTGACATATGGGCTTCTGTTCATCCTTGCAGTAGAACTCCAGAGGTTTGCCGTGCTCAGGACACATGGTCTCATCAGTATCAAACAGCTGATGAATTTTCAAGCTGGATATTGTTTGATGAAGCTCTAGATTAATTGCGAAGAAGATGGTCAGACATGCCAGGCCTAACCACAGGCAGGACTTCAGTCTGATCCGTCTGGTTCCCATAGGAACGTCAGAGGAAGCTTCTGCAGGTGTGTCGACTTGTTGCTCTGAGCTGCTCCCTGCTTTCCTTTCAGCTGAGTGTCTGAACTGAGCAGCCATCTCAGATATGAAGGTATTCACCTTCAGCTTACATTTTTTATTGACATACTCTTTACACATCGGACACTGGCGCTGCGAATTAAAACTCAAGTGCTGTGTGATGCAGCTTTTGCAGAAGTTGTGTCCACATGGTAACGTGACTGGATCAGTGAACACCTCCAGGCAGATGCTGCACAGCAGCTGCTCCTCAGTCGGCAGAGAGTCGGCAGCCGTCATCTTGAAATCCTGGAACCAAAAGAGAAAGAGGGACTTTAGCTGAGCTCAGACTTCAGAAGTTTTAAAATCCAACCAATTCTGAAATCTGGTTGCATCACAGATGATCCTCTGTGTAATCTAGTGTCAAACCTCCAAGAAGGCTGGATACTCTGAACTGCTGTTTGGTGCATCAGCACAAACCGCAGGCAGAGATCTCCTCTCAGTGACTTGCAGTCACGTTGAAGTGACCCTCTCATTCCCCGGGGAAAACACAGACACAGCAGTGCTCAGCCTGTAAGTATCCCCACACCTGCCTGGCACCTCTCACCCTGGACAGCACCGAAAAAGTGAAAGTCCAGTTTATTTCCAGAACCAGTGTAATGCCTACCTGAGCCCAACTATATCTAGTAAGTACCGCTCTACCTCCTGCAGCAGCTCCGGTTCCTTCCCTGCCAGAGAGGTCAGTCTGCAACACCAGGGGTCAGTCCGCTGGGGTCCCCACCCCTGCCTGCCATGTGGCACACACTAACACCATCCCAACTGGAATTGGCATCACAGGGACACATGAACTCCTCCACCACGTTAAGGCAGCAGTTCCATTACAGCATACATTAAACAGTCCCTCCAGGATTTGGTGGACTGTTTTTGGGATTGTTGTGGCCTGAAATGTCTGATTATACGGCAGCTTTTTTTTTTTGAAAGTGATGCATGTAGTCGTGTTTTAGGTGTTCATTTCTGCAACAAATTTAACACCTACCGACAATTTAGAGTCACTGATTAACCTGCATGTCTTTGGACTGTGGGAGGAAGCCGGAGGAAACCCACACTGACACGAGGAGAACATGCAAACTCCACATAAAAGGGCTCCCCCACTCTGGGTTAGAACCAGGAACCTTCCGCTGTGAGGTGTCAGTACTAACCACTGTACCACTGCGCCACCAAATTAAATCCATAACTAAAGAGGCTGTAATCACATAAAGTTTCAACACATAGTGCCTTTACTTTAGGATACTTTCAACAAACCCACTCACCAGAAAAATACTGCCGTTGTACTTTTCAGCAAACCATGGGTACGTTACATTTGCATGTTTTTCTGTAGGCAAGTGGATACATTAAGGTGTGGTCAGGTTAAGGCACAAAAACCACTTGGTTATGGTCAGGAAAAGATCTATATTAATGCTCTGGCTTAAAATACATACTTTTAATGACACTGTTCTGGCTGGATACACAGCGACGGGTCACTGAATCACAACCGGTTTTCTTGTTTGTTGGTTTTTAACAATGGTTTGTAGCTTGGCAGGCGTCTGCTGACGTGTCACACCATCCCCTCCTCCTCCAGGTGAAAAACCAGCTCAGACACTACGTCACTTTAGAAACATTGATATGATGCGTATGAATTGTAAAAATGTAACTCAGTCATGATTTGCAGAAACGTACAATGCCAATATTTTCTTCTGTCAACTGTTTTTGTTTTTGCTTTGTTGCCCTTATTTAATAGTTTGACAGCAGAGACAGACATGTGGGTAGAGCATAAGCCAGATGTCATGCAACAAAGGTCCGCAGCTGGAGTCCAATCAGGACAGTTGCTTTACAACACCAAACAACTGGGACGTCCCTAAACTAACACTTTATACTGGTAACTGCGGGTGGCCATGTTCACTTGACTTTACATTGTGAACTGAGGTTTATGAAAGCATGCTCAACCTCCCCACAAGGAGCTCCAAATCTCTTTTTTTCCTTGCCGGGAGTAGAGAATCCCACGTTCTCATTTATAATTGAACACAGCATATTGATTCTAAGGTCCATGTTCTCAACATGTCAGTCTCTGCTGTAAAGACTTCATTAGAGATATAAACGTTTTTTTCCAGAACACCAACGATATCCAAGCCTTTTCATCTCTCAGACCTTTCCTCCTCACTGCCCTCACACCTTTACTTGTGTGACCTACCGTCCACCCAGTGGGGCAGGAGCAGTCTCCAGTGATGTGGTGGCACGTTCCTCCGTTCTGACAGGGGCAGCGCTGCTCACACTGAGGCCCGTGACTACCGGAGGGGCAGCGCTCTCCGCAGCTGTCACCACATAAGTCAAGTCAAGAGTCAAACGTCTCAGACACATAACTTATGTTTGCCTGCAGTTATTTGCATCAGCAAAGAACGCTCATACAAACAACAGTATATCAGTATTTTTTTATAGACACCAAAGGAAAAGTTGCAAAGGAATAAATATGTTGCTGGTACTCACAAAGCCCCCGAGTACCCCGGTGCACAGATGCACTCTCCTGTCTCGTGGTTGCAGGTGGCACCATTGAGACACTGGCAGGGTAGTTGGCATGCCTTGCCATAGTAACCATGCTCACAGAGCTCCTCACATCGCCATCCCTGGTACCCATCAGTGCAGACACAGGCACCTGTGATGGGGTTACACTTAGCCCCATTTTGGCACTGGCACCGATTACTGCAATGAGGTCCCCAGTAGTCACTCTCACAGCCTGCAGGCACAGAGAGAAGTGGCATCAGACAGAGCAGTGACAAAACAGAAAAGGAATATGCACCAGCATTTATCCTTGAAAACATGTGATATCATATCAAATAAATGCAAGCAACAGATAAAATTACTCATAAATGGATTCATTTAATACATATAATGGTTCAAGATGAATAGTGGATGTTTCTGTAAATGACACCATTCAACAAATAACTTAACACTGTGAACGAGTTTCAACAGTGCTCCATAAGCCTGATATTCTTGACATTGATATTCAGCTTATACCTATATTATTAACTATTACAATGTGTTTTTTTAGCTTAAAGGAAGTATTGTAGAATTCTTACTCTTTTTACTGTCAACAAATCCCAAAAAAAGATCCACAATGAATCGATCCTACAAATATTGTCTGAGCAGCCAAAGCCTAATGTAGCTTATTCCTCTGTGCCACAGAGCTCAATTGTCATCAAAAAACTATTAAAAACACATCAATTAGCCACATTGTTGCACAGGGTAGCATGTCTCTTCATTATCAAGACCATGGGCTCTGTACTTGATTATGAGTCAGTCTCACAACACCACCACCAGCTAAATACTCACTGGTGGACCCAGTGCTGGACCTAGCACATTCGACACCAAAGCAAGCTTCCCCTGGTGCCATAATTATATCATTATTAGTATTACTATTATTATTATTATTGTATCTATTATGAACAAGAACAAGAGCTAATCAGCACAAGTAAACAACTTGGCTAACACACAATAGGAGAATAGGGTATTTAATATTCGCCTTGTTTTTGTACTGTGCCCCAGATTGCTTGTGCCTCTGTCTTCCACATGCACTCCACCTCACCATTTCTCTTATGTTCATTTTTTTGAATGTCAATATCATGGGTGGCTGCCTATGTTACTGTCACTCAGTGGCAGAAATTCACTTTTTTTGAGTTAATGCCAAAAGCTAGAGTGTCCAGCTGTTTAAGCCACGTAACATTATTTCTAATTCGAAAGAAATGAAAGCATAAATTCATGACCCTATGACCCTATTCACCTCAGTGGTATGAATCAATGAGCCTGGGGCTGAGAGCCACAGACAAGGTACGGAGGTAAAAAGTGTTGAGAGATGGACGTGTTGTTTTACCATCGTAAAAAAAATACATATATAATATATCACCAGCTATATCTTTCAAATTCATTCATTGTCTCCATTCCTGCTCAGGGTCATAGGCTGCAGGAGTGTATCCAAGCACGCCCTGAGCGAAAACCAGATGTTGCTATCCATCACCGAGCCAACATTGTCAGACAATCGATCGCTCACATTCAGAGTAATAGACACACAAACAAAGGAAGAACATGCAAACTCCAAACAGAGAGGACCCGAGCCAGAAATCAAAACGAGAGTGTGTGTGTGACCCGAGCTTCTGTTTCACACCTACAAACACTCCTCTGGTATATGTGCAAAGCTTGTGTGAGACAAATATAAAGCCTGAGACACGGCAGAACAAAATTCATAACGCCTGTCAATATGAACCTTCCAAAACATTAATCAAACTGTAACCAAACCTGTTGGTACCCCAGAGAAGTGACGAGAGAAAGCTTCTGGCTGAAAAATACTCTGTGTAGGACAAACATTACAGCTGCTTCACAGACAGGTCGCTCAATCAAGTCGATCATTTATCTTCCTTTAAGTCACTAAACGTATGCATGTATTGGACATGTCTATACAGGTAATATGAACAATAATTACAGTAAGGTTTATTACATACTTGTTGATTTTCTTCTCTTTCTGATGTATTTGAACTCAACATTGTAAACTTTATAGGTGTTGTTTATTCCCTAGACAAAAATATGACAGTTATTTAATTACAATACATACGGTCCTATATTTACCGGCTAACCTTTAGTCGTTAGGTGTTTGGTAACTGGTTTAGCTGAGTTTGTTGGCTTTAAGAAGCTGTCTAGAGGTTGATGAGAGCAGGGCTGCAACTATATTTTCATCGTCAGTTAAGCTGCAGATTATTTTCTTGATGGTTTAATCGTTTGGCGTACAAAATGTCCTAGAGACAAAGGTAATGCCTTTAAATTGCTTGTGTTGTCCTCAATGGTCCAGAACTCCAAAGATATTAGGTTGGAGATTAAATGAGGCTCAGGAACACACACGTTTTCACATTTAAAGGCTGGAAGCAGAGCATTTTTGGCCTTTTTTTTCTTAAACATTGATCTAAACGGTGAATTAGTTATTAAAATAATTGCTGATTCATTCTCTGTCAATTAATTAATCACTTCTTTAGTAATGAAGCTCGGCGTAAGTTTAATCAGGAAGATTATCTTTGTGCTTTATTTATCACAATTCTCTCTCTGTTACTCAGCCCCCTGGCTTCTTCCTATCAGCTCATTATCTGTGTTCGCACCACCAGTTACACCAATCAAATTTTGCCATGATCTCTATCAGCCAATCATGTTGCTGATATCAGACTATAAATCTGTGGCACGTTTCATCTGAAAACAGTGTGCATCGTTTTGCTACAGTAAAAAAGGTTTTGAGGTATGTTTGCTTTCCTTTGGTGGGTGTGTCAGAAGTGTTACCCAAACAGCAGCCACATGTATATAAACCAAAACTATACATTATATAATATGTTATATAAACCAAACTCTATATCTTTTCCTATTGTGTGTAAAATTTTTGTTTATATTTTAAACGTATGTTTCCCCTGCTGATAAAGTTCCTCTTGATCTGAACTGAACTCAACCCTGCTGTATTAAAAGGCAGTGAACCTGCATAACACAAGGTGCTCAACGCATCACTGTTTCTGTTTCGTTTTGCTACGATTTGTCAGAGCTGAATGCAGCACTTTTCTCCTCTCTGCTCCTGTCAGCTGTCATTTTAGGCAGAAGCGTCACACCCTCCTCCACCTCATTCACCTCCATTCATCATATCCAGTGTCTGGGTGAGGCTCATCAAACATCCAGTACTCATCACATCCACATCCTCAGCACCCTCTTCATCTCATCACCACCACCACTACCATCATTGTCTGGACCTCACAGGTGGGTTTCGCTATTATACAAAGGCAGTGATACTCAACTTACAGCCCCTGGGTCAAATCTGGCCCATGATAGGATGCCGGGTGGCC
>JAPZEB010000020.1:13148370-13159245 GCA_029783705.1 Chaetodon striatus | reverse complement strand
GTGGCTGACTTCCTTGCGGCCTCCTCGTGGTTCCCATTTGCCTGCGGGACCCCAAGGTATTTGTAGCTGTCCTGAACATCTGCAATGCTGTCCTCTGGTAGGTCACATTTTATTTATATTTCATTTATGTCATGTTTTGGCCCTGTCTTTTAACACATGCACTATATTATATTATTTCCTTGCAGTTTTACACATATTTAATGAGCATTAACGAAGGGAGCCTCAGATCTCTGTAATTGTTGTGCATGAGACAGTAAATAACGCGAGACTTCAAACTTTGTAGAGATAACGCTTTTATTTTGAAGGAATCGCACCTGAAGTCTTGGCTGTGTTGCTTCCGCCGGTGTGTTAGCTTGACGTTAGAGTGCAGGCAGGGGGAGGCTGCTGCTGCTGCCGGATTCAGGGAACAAAATATGGACAGCCAAGGGAGAAAAGTCGTGGTTTGTGACAATGGAACCGGGGTAAGTCTGAGACCAGACGGCGCCGTTAAATCTGTCGCTCTCGGTGCTCCCGCGGTGCAGTTTGACAAGAGAAGTAGAAACAGGAAGTAACGGGGAGCTAGCCGGCTAACGCGTTAGCATGCCTGGGTGTGAGGAATGTGTCTGTCAGCTGGATTCAGCTCATTCATCTGCAGCGGGGCTACAGCTGGCAGATTGTAGCCCCGCTGCTGTTCACATGTGTCGGCTTCACATTGTCTTTTGGTCAAGAAAACTCCCCGACAGAGAGTCGTGTCGAGTCTGTGAGCTAACGGTTAGTTTAGCTGTTGGAGTTAGCTTTGGTCGGTAACTTTGGAAACGTGAACGTGCGCACTGACAGTTAGCTGCTGCTCAGTCAAACCAAACACCGTAACAACAGTCACTTCAAGTCAACACACAGCATTTAGGCTCCTAAAGTTTACTGAGCAGTTAAAGTTTTGGAGTCATACAGCAAATTAATTTAACTTACGAAACTGCGGTTAGCGTTAGCCACTTTAGCTAGCTTGGTTTCCTTAGCGCTTTTTTTAAATTAGATATCAAGAGTTTAAAGCAGAACCAACAGACTCCAGCTCAGAGGACGAGTTACCACACAGATTGGGCTTTTCTTTTCTTTTTAATGGACTCACTAGTTTTCTTTACTTTCCAGTTAACTACAGTAACTCAGTAGGCAGTTGAAACGCCCCTGCCCTCGGTACAGACGTGCAGCATTTGTTCACACGGTGCAGATGTAAGCATGTCTTTAAATGGTCGTGCATGTCAGTCGCAGCTTTTTAAAATGCTAAATTATTCACCTAAATCAAACGAGCCAATCGGCAGGCAGGAGGCATCGGTTGCGGAAGTTGAGGCAGTTCTTCCATGTAAGGAAACTTGTCAGATGTGCTGCAGCAGCATACACACAGTGTGACACTTAAGGCTTAATTTCCCCTTAGCTGAGGGACTTGCACAGTTGCACAGAACTCCTTAAAAGGTTTCCTTTGTTAAGGAAAAACTCATTTTCTGTGTTGAAATAGATTTGACTGCAGTACAAGTTTCCATGGAGATTGTTTGTTTGCTTGTGATGCCTGTCAGCTCACAAAGTTGGCTCTTAGTTAGATAGTGACAAAATGGCAGACGACAAGAAGAAAACCACATGAATCAGAGGAGGAAAAGATTATACTTCAGGAGGAGTACAGTCACAGAAAGGACCTAATTCAATGTGTAGTTGAGCTCCAAATACCAGGAAACAGACGACGACTGTAGGAGGAATCGCAACAAACATTAACTCAGTCAAATCTATCGTGTGAAATCAAAAGTGTATCTGTTGGGGTCTCCTTCTCCTCTTCTTGGAGTGGTAGTTTTTTCCATTTATCACCATAAACTCGTCATGTTGCAGTAAAAACAGAGCCACAGGTAACTTAAGTTTTAATTACATTGCTTTGGTTGCTAAGGTCGTTTGTGCAACGGTCTAGAGATCCCTTAAGAATGAGACCAAGGCACTGAGAAGCCTTAAATACTCAGTGGACAGGAGGAGGATGAAAACTGTCATCTGAAAAGTTACTAAAGCTGCCAGACAAAATAAAAAGTACAATATTTACCTCTGAGATGCAGCGGAGCAGAAGTATAAAGGTGCATAAAATGGAAATACTCAAGTCAAGTACAAGTGACTTGAATTTGCACACATACCATCACTGCCTACACACTTTATAAATCATAAACTACATGTCTGTTTGCTCCTGGTTAAACACTTTAAGAGAGTTGCTTCAGGACTTTTTAGTGTCAATAATAAAACACACAGTAAATGCATCGACTGAAAACTGTTGTACTTTTAATGCCAAGAGTGACACATGTGATTCATATTCAGAAATAAAAACATTGTGAACTGGGTGAAGATTCACAATGTCATCTCATTTTTTAATTGCTGAGGTTAGAGATGCACAGATTTTATGTGTTGGATATTTTCATCGGCCACAATGCTGAACTTACTGAGCAGATCAGACACTGACCAGACATGAGCACATAAAATGCAGTTTTCTGCTCCGCTCAGCTCTTTTAAGGTCGTAAGCTGACGCTGGTCTGTAAAGCTGTTGTTGGTACCACTTCACTTCCTGCATGTGCTTCAAAACAAAAGCGTTTAAGCGCAAGGAACAGTGACAGCTGAAAGTTTTTATTACGTGTTTAATCAAGGCTCGTTGAAGGAGAAGGTTCAGAAGACTAGATCTGACTTTTACATTTTTGTAACAATTAACTTTTAACAATTGGACGAAGAAGAAAAATGATCAGGGAATTGTTTTGTTTGGCAGCCGGGGTTGGTTTGTGAGGAAAAAGTCGGAGCCATGCACAGATGAATCAATCCATAAATCATCTTAACTATGTACTTAGATTACTAACAAGCCTTACGTGGATGTTTGTTAATGAACGTTAATGTTTATAGATTAAAACTGATGTGTTGTTTCAGTCTCAGTCGTTTAGTTTCTGTTGATATGATCTTTAGAGATGTTCCCATACAACTTTCCCTCCTGATACCGATTCCAGCACAAGAAATTACGGACACCAAAAATAATCTGATGCCATTGTGTAGAACATTTCACCAAAAATCTCTATCTTATTATGATAACATGTGATTTCCCTTCTTTTCTTCTTTTAGTTTGTCAAGTGCGGCTATGCAGGCTCCAACTTCCCCGAGCACATTTTCCCAGCGCTGGTTGGCCGGCCAATCATCCGCTCCACAGCTAAAGTTGGCAACATTGAAATCAAGGTAACACTGAGATCCTCGTAACTACCAGTGCTTCTTTGGATGTTTGAGGACGACTGGTGGAGAATGGGTTAAAGTTAGGCCTTTACAACACAAGTTAGTGGTTTCTAACATTTTTTATGAAGGGACTCCTCTTCTATCATCGAGTACACGATGACCCCTGAGTTAGTGGCATATTTTTTTGGGGATATTTCATATTACATGCATAACAATAACAGGACAGAACCCAAGTAGTAACACTGTGGAAAGAAATGAATTTTCCTGATATTTTTAGGAACTTGTCATACCATTCTGTCTGCACTGTGTGTGTTTTTTATCTATTTATTTTATAACAGTCAAAAATGCCTACTAGACTTCTTTCTTACCAGTGTTTTTTCTTCGTCCTGACACCTGGCTGTTGCTCTGTTAATCTTTGTTTTAAGTTCGGACTTTTTAAATACAGGATGAGGCTGTTTAGCAGAGAGCGAAGCCTCTGTGAAGACAGTTTGTTTTAACTGTGCGTTATTTTTAATCTAGACATTAAAAATAACGATTTTATTTAGTTTAGCGTACTGAAATGAATGAGACATAGACGCACTGTTTATTTTCAGAAAAAGTTCTCTCACATCCCGTAAAGTCAAGAAGGCTACATGACCCCTGTGAAGCTGTAGAAACCCCCAGTGTGGGCTGAGTTGGAAACCAGTGACATACCTGATCCTGTAATGTAGAGCAGGAATTTTTGGGTAGCGGTCCATAGGGACTTGGGTTGGGATCCAGAGGGTCACTGGTTCAAGTCCCCATCCGTACCAAACATGTAGTGTGGACTGGTAGCTGGAGAGGTGCTAGTTCACCCTTGAGCAAGGCACCGAACCCCCCCAACTGCTTGGTGTGCCCATAGGCAGCCCCCTCACTCTGACATCTCTTTATTTAATGCATGTATAGACCCTGTTTGTGCATGTTTGTGTATTTCGGGCCTGTGTGTATACGTATATGACAAAGGAGTGAAAAAAATGACTTATAACTAATAAAGTAAATAAAAAATTAAAATAAAAATTACAAATAAAGTATATAAAATTAAATAAATAAGCTGGCATGATGTTTGACAAAGCCAAACATCTGGAATAGTTTGAAAATTTGCAAAGATGACCCCCAAAAAGTTGAGTGCCAGATGTGCCAAAGGACACTGGTATATCACAGATCTTCAAAGAGCTCAGCAAATCACCTGAAAACTGTTAGTAACAGCTTTTTTTCTCATTATTTTGGCTAATGCTAACGCAAGTTTAGATCTCAACCAAACTGCAGCAGCTATCTTCAGTGGTTTACTTCACTTCAGTCAGACAGAAGGGACACAGTTTGAAAACCTTGCAGCTTGGAGCCGCTGAAACAGAAACACCAGCCAACCATAGTGAAGACAAGCAGCAGGTTAAGAGCTAACAACCGCTGGTCCAGAGCTGAACTGTTGACCTCTGACCTCTCGCAGGACCTGATGGTGGGGGACGAGGCCAGCGAGCTGCGCTCCATGTTGGAGGTGAACTACCCCATGGAGAACGGCATCGTCAGGAACTGGGACGACATGAAGCACCTGTGGGACTACACCTTCGGCCCCGAGAAGCTCAACATCAACTCACGCGACTGCAAGATCCTTCTGACCGAGCCGCCCATGAACCCCACCAAGAACAGAGAAAAGATTATAGAGGTGGGCTGTGGCAGAGTCACACGACAGTCATCCTCATATATTTTATAACTGTGCACGCTTAACGTGTGACAAAATCACAAAACCATAAATCTGTGTTGTGCTGTTGTTGTTAACTGATACTTTCTGTTTTTCTCCCGCCAGGTGATGTTTGAGACGTACCAGTTCACAGGAGTTTATATCGCCATCCAGGCGGTCCTCACCCTCTACGCTCAAGGTTCGTTTGTCCCTGTTACGCTCATGATCACTACTTAAAGGGATTTTTTTGACTTTTTGATGTGGGGTAGTATGAAGTGCTCATCTATAGTCAGTGAAGTCGGCACGCCCCCAGTTTGGAGGAGCAGGCAGGAGTCACAGGAGCTAAACAATGTACTGCTGTGGAGTGGTCGGCAACAAGAAGTATTTTAGCTGCCTGAAAATCAACATCAAGTATTTTCAGCGCTTTAACTTTATGTCAGCCAGCCTGATCCGACAGGGAAACGCTCTTCAGTTCCTCATCTTTGCTCTCGTCAAAGCTCGCTGAACACACGAGCTGCTGGTCTACTGCTGCAGCGATCAGTTCGCTAGTTTGTGTTTTTGTGTGACTTTGGTGAATTTGAACTAACTCTTAAAACGCCAAAGTCATACAATAACACATCAGCCCCTTTTATTCACCGCAGGAACTTTTATCATTTACCTGGGATTTTGACAAACCTCGGTGTGTTTCTACCAAAATTAACTGGGGAAACAACTTTCCCTGAAAAAAGTACCTAGTAGGCGTTCCACACGTCTGTGCCAGTGTGGCTGCAAACTTTATTTCATTTCTACAAGCTTCACTTGGTTTGTCTTTTGATCATTTGGAAAATGGAGCAAAAGAAGAGAAGCTACAAGAAGTGGACGGACGACGAGGTCCAGGCTCTTTGGAGCGTATTTGACCAGGAAGAAATTCAGCAGGACTTCGAGTCGGCGACTCCAAATGACCGAGTCCATGGAAGAATAGTCGACAAGTTGGTGGCGCTAAATAGGACACACGCTGAAACACATTCGTGGCAAGTTGAAGAAACTTAAGCAAGATTATAAGAAGCTTCAGGCATTCACAGTTGTCTTTGCTAATAACGCCTGTCGTATTTTCCGTCTTCAGCTTCTTCTTGCCACCACCTACTGGACTGGAGGTGTAGTACAGTTTCTTTTACCGCTCCCCCATACGTCATCAACCTGATTTGAATAAATTCTCCGAAACTTTAAGTTGCGGCGGAAACGCAAACGGCACAGATTACCAGGAATAAATTCCTGGAATTAGAAGTTCCTGTAAATGTTGGTGGAAAAGGGGCAGATGCTAAAAATGTTTACCGCTGCCGTGCTGGAATCTTAGAACAATAAACAAAAATAATAATCTGCTAACTTTAAATAATACAAACATCAACAAAGTGAATCATTATAAAGGTGAAAAATCCATAAACCACTCACATCAGTCCGATCAGTCTTCTCTTTGTCCTGCCTGGCGTGTTTGGAGGGAGAAAGGCTCACAGGCTTGAAGAGTGGAGCTTTATAATCTTGGGGGGAGTGGTCTAGTCAGGAGTGACAGTCTGATGCAGGTGGGGTGGAGACATGTGATTTAACAGTGAGGCTGGTTGGATGTATTGTCAAATAAAAGCCTATCATCTCCTATGTCAGCATGCCAACGACATGCTGACATAGGAGATGATAGGCGGCCATCTTTCGTAGAAACTCTTAGATGAGCCTCTCAGGGAATACTGCACCTTTAAATGACGACCAGGATGAGAGACTGACAAGGTGTGCAAGGGTTGGCCCATAAAGGGCTGGGCTCAAGAGTCATATGGAGGACTTTACTTCATGTATTAAAGAAAGAAGACCAAAACTAACTTTGGACAAAGAAAAAACATTTGAATATGATCTGCCAGTGATCATCCACACCTGTCACATATATTATTAGTACCTGGAAATAAGCTGCTTAGCCTTGCTCTTGTAAAATGAATCCTATGCAGGACCTTGAACTGAATTAAAGTCAGACGTGCACAAGAGGATGTGGAGCCATCATTAGTTTTGATAGAGTCTAAATGGCGACATCTGCTGGACTCATCCTAGTATTGCATTAAGAGGAAGGATGACTGTAAACACACAGAGCACAGTCAAAATATGAGTGGACTTTTCTGGGAACGTTCAGTGTTCTTCATATAGGACGGACTTTTTCCTCAATTGCCACCTTCAGCTCTGCGTCAAAGGTCCACTGTGAAGGAATCAGGGGGATATATCCACACAAGTGAAATGTAATATTCAAAACGAATAAATTATCAATCCATTTTCAACCACTTATATGAAGTTGGGCCGCAGACTGAACACAGTATTCCAGACGTCCCTCTCCCCTGCAACACTTTCCAGCTCCTCCTGGGGGACCCCAAGGTGTTCCCAGGCCAGATGAGATATATAGTCTCAGTATCTTGGTTCTGACTCTGGAGCTGTTCTTGTCTCGTCTCATCTTCTGCCTCTTTGAAACAGATACGACTTTATCAGATTTTTATATTTCAGCCACATCAGAGAACTGCAGCCTGCAACAAACAGCTCTGCACAGAACTTAATTCAGGTGAGTACAAACAAACACACATTGCTGGTTTGAGTCAAAACAAATGGCTCATTTTCACCTGTCTGAATCCCCACAGGAAGTGAAGCTCACCGCCTAACGCAGGGATGGAAAAGTCAAACATCGGGTGAAAACAAGAAACAAACAAGTTCAGAATGATCGACAGCACAAAACTAATCTGAATCCTTTGAAATGAAAGAAGGTTCTTGGGATGACTGGACTCTCATTTGAGGTACAGTGATGAGCTTCTATATGTTGTTGCTCTGCACATGTGGTGACACTTTATAAAAACATCAGCGGCTCTTCACACGTTGAGACAGGCTGATGATTTGAGGCTTTTTCAGGTCATGAATCTTGAATCATGAGTTGGAGAGAGTATTTTGTCCCACGAACATCTCTGTGACGTTTGTCTCATTAGTTGCTCTCGATGTTTCCGGAAGGCGTCTGACAGATGAGCAGAAGACTGAAATGTCACAGGTTTGATCCCCGACAGTCTGTGCTGCCGCGCCGCTTTTAAATGCAGAGATGATTTATACGTACCAAAATGGATATATATTTTTGACTGAATTTCAAAAACAAAACCATGTGTTTGTAACTTTTTTATTTCAAACCAGAAGGGAAACATTTGTATATTTACAGAGAACTTTTATTCCCAAAGAGCTGCACTCAGATTTAACATTTTTACTGAAATCATTTTTGGACTCTAACTTTGCAAAGCTCGCCATCATTTAGCAACTTCAGTGAGGCGTTAACTAATACTGCAAATTTACAGTGAGCCCTGCAGGTCATCTCATTTACATAAATCACGCTAAATAACACGTAGCCCCGCCTCATCCACTGTGACTACACGCTGATGTTTGTTGGAGGTTAACCTGCCTGACATTAGCCAAACCAACCCGTCGGTCGTCACCACTCAAGTCTTTTCTCTTGTAAATCTGAGAACACACTAAAACTTCAATCTCATCTTTGTGCTGCTTGTCGAAGTTTGTTTTTGAGACACTTAGCGCTCCATCTCTGCTGTAAATGATTAATTTAAAAACTTTTATGTTTTATCTAAATCACGTTATTTCAAAATCCCATTATTCGGCGGTGGACACACTGCAAAGTGTAAATGATGAGGTCTCTGTCAATATTTTTTTCACGCTTGTATGATAAAAACTTCTGGAGACATTCATCTAAATAAACAACATTTCACTAAAAGACTCCGCCTTCATGTTCAGCCAATTGTGCCCAAAGAATTGTGGGTACTTTATACCTGCTGAGGATACACACATGCATCCTTGAAAATTCTCTGAAAGAAGGATTCAGTAGAATTTGAGGGATTCTTGACATTGGAGCGGCTGTTTGACGATCCCTCCTTGACTTTGAGAAACACCCCGTGACCTGTGGGTCATTAAGGCCCAGACGCACCACACTGACCTCAGAGAACTGGCGGCAACAAAGGCCCCCTGCTGCGTCGCCTCAAGTTGCCGTGTCTCGCCCCAAAAAGTTGTACATGAACACACTGCAAAGACTCCAGCTGACCGTGAAGCAGCACGAATGTTCTCCACCTGCGTCATTAAAAAGGGAAACCAGAAGACGGTCTTGACGCTGAGCCAGTTAGCACATTAACAACACAATCCAGGGTTGAAAGAACAGAGTGTGTTTAACATGTGCCAGTGAACAATGACACAAACCATCAGGAAATGTTTTTGCGTTTGCGCTCTCAATGGATAAAGAAAAATAATCTGACCTTCTGTAACAAGTTAGTTTTGATCTCACTCCCTCTTGACTTAGCTGTTTAACCAGTTTAACTGTTTCACTGGTTTCCTCCCTTTCTTTTCTTTTCCTTTTCTTGCGCACTGAGCTGCACTGCCAATCAGAATGATGTCATTCACCGAGGGGCTCAGCTGTCGCAGACGTCAATTCAACATGCTGATCTGGTGGACAAAATGCCAACAGGGGGCAACGGTGAGGAACACACCACACCAACAAGGGCGACAGACACTCAGCGTCAGCCTGACTTTGACTAACAGCTGACTGTGGGCTTGGTGTGTCAGGGTCTTGAGACTCAATCTACATGAGCCAGAATCGATCTCTGTGCAATGCATGCTGGTTTGATTTGTGTCTGACTCGCTCTGACGTCATGGACATTGGGCAACGATAACCTCATGAGATCGACAGCCTTAAGCCCTCAGACTTTGTAGGAATGTGCCTCAAAGTCTGTGAGTGTGACATCTGGATTGAGGCTGACTGGTTGTTTTGGAAAACGTATAACTGGTTAACTTCTTCACCTGCTGGCAGCACAGAGCTGCTGCTGTGTGGGAGCATCAGGGACTGACCACACACCTGATCCCGGCCGTCAGCACTGGAGCCAAGAGGAAAGATTTCTCTGCTGAACTTTTGAAGTACAACCTTTGAGACGATCGAGTCGAAACGATCCAAAATATGATTTTCTCTGTAAAACAAATAACAGATGAGATGTGGAACACACACTGTAAAGCTGACGATCTTCTCTGCTCCTTCAGTTACGTCACGTTTCAGCCCTTCATGTGTTCAGGTTCGTGGTTCTGCAGGTTTTTCTCCGTCATCGTTCCACATCTGTATTTTTGTTTATTACTTTATCACTTGTCCGCCTCCCTCCTTTAGTTTATGCAGTTTTTTTTATACATGTGCATCGTGAATGTACCAGAATATTCCTCCGAATCCTTTCACGTCTCTTTTGTTCAGAAACAAAGAAAAAACCAGGAGGTGACGAGTCCTCAGAGCAGACGAGGACCTGAGGCATCTGTGGAGATACGTTCTCTACTTCCTGTCCCTCACCACCTTCACTTCCCCCTTTGTCATTTTAATTTTCTCCCTCATTCACTTTATTTCTTCTCTTCTTTGTTTCCACCTAAACTGAATCTTGAATCTTCTCGTACCTCCCTCTTTCCTTTCCTCCACTGCTCCCTTCTCGCTTTCCTTTCACCTCTTCCCTCATTTCCTTCTTGTCTCTTCATCCCCTCCTCTCTGTCCTCTGTCGTCCTCCTGTCCTCGGTGTTTTCTTATTGGCTGTCGCTGTCTCCCAGTAGCCAGTAGGTGGTCATCTTCCCTTTGCCCTTCACCTCGATCTCTCCTCTCAGCTCCAGCTGGAAGCAGTTGAACTCCAGCAGGACGTCACGAGTCGCCGCCGACACATGTATCTTCAGCGCTGCACGGACACACACAGGAACAAAACAATTATACACACAAGTTCATTTCTAACTTTATAATAAACACACATCTTTTTCTTCCCACAGGGGCTGGATTAAAACATAATTACAGCAGTAATTTAACTACAAAACACTTCTGTTAGTTCATTTATAACCTGTTTTGGTTTCTGGTGGGCAAAATCAATTTTGCTGAGCAAATCTGCCGCTGACCTTTCAAAACAAAACGCTTTACAGGGTTGAGTGAG
>JAPZEB010000020.1:12914647-12939997 GCA_029783705.1 Chaetodon striatus | reverse complement strand
GCCGCGATTAGCTCTGGCACCCGCGCCGCAGCTGAGTCGCGCACGCGACGGATCCGGTGGACATCCGGGGTCAGTCACCACGGTGTTACCTCATTCAGTGACAGTGATTAAACTGACATTTATATGAATAAAAATCTTAGATTATTACTTTAAATTTCATTCTGGACTCTGATTGGCTCTGAGCTAGTTGTGATGTCACAAAACCTGCACGTACGTCCAGGTGGTAAAGTGAGATATAAGGCAAAACACATTTTGAGTAGAGGGCACCGCTAATAAATTTTTAAACTGGCTTTAAACAAACAGGAGTAAAAACTTTTTTAAAATGTTAAACATGAGGTCATGGGTGTAGAAGTCGTCCTACAGTTATATAACGTGTTCAGAGTATGTTTGAGATGTGTTAATGGGTCCTTTCAGTTCAATAGTCACCAACCAGAAGCACATTTCTCATGAAGTGCAGCAGCGACGTTAGAGAGAAGTTATAGTTCTTCTCATCACAAAGTTATTACGGAGCAGCATCAGTCCACAGCTCTGCCTCATCCTCCAGCCAATATCCTGCTGGAAACCCTGTTAGCGGTACAGAGTGTGTGCTAACGAGGGACGGATTGACTCTTGTCTCATGCACGCTGCCATCTAATGTCTCCTGATTTATTCTGCAGAGAGGTGACTGATCCCAACCAGGCCGACTCCGCCCTGCTGCCTCCCTCCTCTGCCTCTACTTACTGACACATGAACAATCATGCTCCAATCAGAAAGGCACAAATGAGACATAAACAGCTTTTTTTGGAAAAATTTCTTCAAGCTTTCTTATTTTTCCCCATTTTTTTTATTACAGCCATCAGTCTTGTTAAGTGACAGTAATGTGTGAAGTTTAGACATCCAAACTTCATCGCTTCCCAGCTGAGGAGGAAGCGGTGTCGTCTCGTAGGCGGAGGGCTGGTGGAGTTTTTAAATCTGACTTTAAGTGGCTGTGAGACAATGCTGGTTGATATCATTTTAAAGTTTTAACTGCCTGGGAGTGTACGGCATGACTCTCTATCCAAAACTGGAATTCAACGCCATTAATTAAGCTTCATTTTGATGATAAACACATTTATTATCATTTTCAAACATATTGAATTTCATATTTGCAGTGGTGGAAGAAGTGCTCAGATCTTTTACTTAGGTTAAAAAAAAAACGATCGCAGTGTATATTAGCATTGAAATATACTTTACGTACCAAAGTAAAAGTATTCATCATGAAGAATGACCCATTTCAGACTCATATATATCATGTTATTGGATTATATTGTTGATGCATTAATGTGTTCATCGCTTTAGTTTTGCTGCTGATAAAAGTGGAGCTCATTTCCATGACTTTATAAACTGCTGCAAACTGTCTTTTTTGTTGTATTTTGTATTCATAGTCTGCATCTGGAAAGTAGCTAAAATGATCACATAAATGTAGTGAAGTAAAGAGTTCAATATTTGTGTCTGAAGTGTAGTGAAGTAGAGGAATAAAGTCGCATAAAAATACTAGAGTACTTGAAAATCGTACAGTAAAAGTAAAATACTTATTTTACTTAGTTACTTTCCACCACTGCATATTTGTAAGATTATGGGATAATATGTTATACTGAATATTTATTCTCAAACGCCACAGTGGCTGGTAGACTCAAAAACGTGATCCAGTGATGTCATTTTGTGGGAAAAGGGACCAGATCTTGGCAGGAATCCCCAGTAAATACTGGTATCTCACTTTCTCATATTAAAACCTGCTGCGAGGAGAAAACTGCCTAATCTGTTTGACTGTTATTAAACTTTTACAGTTTCATTAAGCTCTGACATGAACAGAAACTAATGGCTGCCTGGAAGGGAGGAAAAATGGATTCTGAGATCTTGCTTTGAAAAATGATGGACAGTGTGTGCTCTGAACAAGACCTGAGAGAATTAATGTATGCAGTTACGCTGAACTGCTGCTGTGATCGTCTGTTAAACGTGTTCTCGTCTTTTAGGGAACATAAAACCACATTTTACAGTTAAACCAGATGATGAGACAGAGAATGATTGAGTGCAGCTTCTCTGCTGTTTAAGTGAGGCATAACACCCTGCAAGGTGTCCATTACCACTTCTTATACAACAGTCAGTTCTGACTAAGTAACCTGATTGGACAAGAGGCATCCCATGAGGGCTGATATACAGTATAACAGCACTGGGACTTTCAAGTCTGCATGTATCACTCCATGTTCTGACCTGTTAATCATGTTAATGGTTAATTACATAAGGCATAAGGGGTCATCGCAACAAACTTTGCACCAAAATGAAACATAATCACAACAAATAACATTTGAGTTAAATAATGAATGGTTTTACTGGTTGCAAAATAAATGGAAACACACAACCCCCCTTTACACCCGGCATTAACATGTGTTTTTTGTGATCAGATTGCTCTTGAATCAGAGGAAGAGGAGGATGTGACGTCAGCGGGACGGAGAGTGATCGGCTAGCAAACGGATCTGGACGTGGACACCAGACGCATGTTAATACCAGGTATAAATCTATGTGGTCAAGCTCTGTCTGATTGCAATCCAATCCAGGTGTAAATGGGGCCACAGATGTAGCCTACATGATACACAGCAGCTGGCCTGTGGTTAAGCGTAGACCTAGTTTGCACAAAGCAGCAAGCTAGTGTGCAGGAATGTGTGTGTTGCTTTGCAGCACTCCAGTCCCCGTCCAGTTGCCAAACTATTTGTGATGGCGGAGCCAAACAAACATAGAAATCCTAACCTGTCGCCGTGTTTAACTGTTAATAAATGGTGCTTGTAGAACTGATGTGTAAAAGCAATATTACACTTGTGGTGGTGCTGTAGTGAACATCAGCACGGCTGTGATTATCTTCGGCACTCGGCCTGTAACCTTGTGCCTACGACTGAATCACAGCCGTGCTGATATACAGTGCTACAGGCTTCCCTCTCGTGATACTACTTAACGACCGACGTGGAGGTGTGAACTCATTCATGCCTCCATGACAGCTGTTAAAAGGAGATAATGGACGCCTCAAAGGGCATTACACCATGGTCACTTACCAAAGGAATAAAAGTAAGACTATTTATTCATATTTTCATGCTTTTTCACAAGCTGTAAGTCAGTTTCCCTGGTAACACCTGAGGGTTTACCTGATACCTGGAACAATAACTGCTGCCCTGTACTCCAGTAAATAGGACGAACCTTAGCTACGACCTAACAAAGATACTCTGGTCCTCCCAGCTCATACAACCCTTTGACTCAACTATTAGCCAGAATGCTAACATTATGCTAGCAAGATTCAGAGTCAGTAACACTGCATACAGCTGACACACAGTAGTTCAAATTTAACCATATGTTTAACAACAGAATTGGCTGGCTATCAGACACGTCACTGTCCCCAAATCAATATCAAGATTTTCATGACTAAACGATTCGCCATGTGTAAGGTTACTGTCGGCCGCAGCCTGAGGTAGCGAGGTGAACAGCGAGTGGGATCATGTGAGATGAAGGTCTCAGTTCAGAGGCGCAGTGTCGTACCTGCAGGGTGTGTTAACGTCTCCCTCCTGTGGTGTTCAGAGGATGAGGCATAGAAGGACTAATGTTGCTCTCAGTTTTATAAATGAATTGTAAACAGATTACAGATGCTGATACCGTGATGTAGCCAGCGCATTAACAGTGAACACACAGTTTCACCAAAACTACTTAGTAGGAGCTCATTATCAGTTTTTAACGGACATCCTGCAGCCAATAAGAAATATCAGAGTATTCACCCAGACCATGGTATAACTTTAATTAACCTAAACTTGATGTTGCTGACAGAAGCGTTACTCACCGCTGCTGGCTTCTTCATTAGGCTAACTGCTGGCTGCTCCTGAGCTTTCTTCTTCTTCTCTTTCTTTTTCTCCTTGTCACCGTACGTGCCTTTTACCTTGGCAATGACCTCAGAGTCGGTCTTTGCGTATTGTATCCTCTGGAAAATAACGGCACACAAGTCAATTAAAGCCCAGCTTCATTAAGAGAAGAGAAAGAAATAATGAGATCCTGTACATTTCCACAGCTGCATGAAACAAGTAACTTTATTGGGATGTTTTGTGAAGGTGAGAGCGAGTGTGGACAACATGACAGAGCTGAGGTGCATCAAACTGTTGATGGGCGTGACAAAGGGATAAACACAGGATCATTATTCCTACCATGGGCTTGTTGTAGAAAGGGAAGCCCTGCAGTTGCCTCAGTGCGTTGGTGGCGGCAGCGAGCTCTTTGAAGACGACAAAGGCCTGTCCTCTCATCTTCATGGTCTTCATCGCCACGATGTCAATTATCTGACCGAACTGAGAGAAGAGCGCGTAGAGCGAGCGCTTCATCTCTGCAAGATGAAGACAAGAAGCAGAGTTTAACACACCGATGAGATGACCTGAGTGATGCAGCTCTGGTGATAACGTCAGCCTGCCTGTCCAGAGTCTAACCTCTTAAAACAACATTGAGAGCCTGTATAAAAAAGGTACTAACATGCGTTTCGGTGATCCGAACACAAGTGGACGGCTGAGACACATTGCTGTTCACACCTGTGTCTATCTTGAGTGTCCAGCTGACCACTTGTGTTCACATTTCTGCTTGTGTCAGATACTGTAAAATGTCCTTGCACACAGGTAATACATCCACACTCTCACTAGCTGCTCACTACTGTCAGTAGAGCTGGAGATATCACAGAGTAGACGCTCACTTGTGTACTTGAATTGTTATGCTATTACATTATCGGTAAATCAGTAGCATAAAATGATCTTAAAATGACAATAATATGTTTTATTGCAGTTATTTCTGGGGCAATATATCGCCCTCCAAAAGTGACAGGCTTAAGTGAGTGCTAACTAATTGGTCTGAAAATTAGGTGAATAATATGTTATGGTCTTTAACATTCATCAGATGTGACCCCAACTGAAGTGACGAGTTGAACAGCGTCCAGCATCGTCATTGAATAACTAAATAAGGGGATATCTTTTGGAAGCGGTGCTCATCCAAATAGAAAATCTATAACAACAACCACTTCATCACCCCTCTGTACAATTATTACAAGGCTGTCTGCAACTAGCGAATTGTTATTATCTGTCAGTTACTTTTTCATATATATATTTAAGTCTGTAAAATTCCAACAAATAAAGACAAATGTCCATCTCAAGTTCCCAGAGCCCAGGAGACATCTCCATGCTATATTTTGTCTGACCAACAGTCCAAAACCCAAACATGTTTGATTCACAACAATATACAGCAGAGAAAAGCAAAATATGCTCAGATAACAGAGGCTGCAACCAGAGGATATTTGTCATTAGGGTTGCAGGGATGTAGTGATTTCAAGTTATACCCTGATATTAAAATTGATGGTTATCGTATCGTGTGCATTTACTTATGTATGATACAAGACAATCTCAACATTATTTTATTAATTCTCAAAAGAGAGACTTTTTACACATACTTAAACATTACATGAAACGTCTGCATAACCAAAAATAACTCTTCTGTTCAAAATTCTTTAAGGGTCATTCCGACAGATAATGATAATTACTCTGTAATAACGTTACCATACTGTGTACATTTGCTCATATATGATAGTTTAAAAAATAAAATGCAACTAGATTGAGGATCTCCCTTTCATTTTTCTATGCATTTTCTAAGGGGAGACTTTTGCCACATACTTCCATTAACTAAACAGTTTAAAGTTTCAGTTATGGCAATGAAATGTTTGTTCAATCAAAAATAACCCTCTGTTTTCATTTCTTTAATCCACAGCCCGTGAAACATGAACACTTACCTTCTTTCTTGACTTTATCATTTATATTGTTGATGTAAATGGTGTGATTTGGCCGGATATCCATGGTGTCTGATCAAACAACAAAAATCATGTTAAAATCTTCATTTGATGAAATCATGTTTTCATGTTCAGCTACCTGTTAACACTAAAGAGGTATGAAACGTCCACAAAGTCCGACTTGACCTTATATTAGCGCACAAGTATCAGAGAAGCTATTAGCTGTTATTATCTGTGTACTTTTATCGGTAATTTTGGCTTTTTTTATGTTTTAGTGACGTTAAATGCTCAGAAGTTCATATTAGCATACGTTAGCTTAACGTCGGCTACATTCATACATTACGTTAGCCTAGCAGCAGTTAGCTAGCGGGCTGTCTTACTGTAACTGTTTTTAAGCGGTGTAACGCGGTCGTCTGTGATATGTACATAATCGATAACCATTTATCACCTGTCCCAGCGATCCGGTAAAACTATAGACGGATAAATATAAAGAGAAAGCTACAAAAAATTAGACTTGCCTCCTCTCCACACCGCTCATATACAACAGGAAACACACGCTGCTGGCGCCGGTAACACCGGCTGCTGCTTTAACCTGTACCGCCACCAGCAGGTCAGGAGGAGAACTACAGGCGGAATTTCACATGTTTGTGTTCAGGTATTCAGATAAAATATTACCATTATGCAGTGATACTCAGATAATTTATCTAAGTAAAAGTACTAATACCACACTGTCAAAATACTCTGTAAGAAGTAACAGTCCTGCATTGAAAATGTCACTTCAGTAAAAGGATGTATGACGTAGCCAACGCTGTAAACCCCAATTCACTTACTCAGCTTATTTTCTTTTGGAAACAGGCTGCACTTCAAACTTTTAATTTAGTACAATTCAGTAATATATATATATGTATAGACTGACAATTAAGAATTTCATTGTACGGTGCAAACCACTGAGAGTTACTGTGCATATGACAATAAACGTATTGAATCTTGAATCTTGAAAGTGGCATGAAAAGAAAATACTCAAGTCATGTGCAATTACCTCAAATTTGTACTTGAATAAATGTACCTAGTTACACGTCACCACTGCTAATGGGTAACCTTAAAAATAAAGAAAACGTACTGCAGTGCAATCTAGGCTACCCTACATGCCAGTGAACTTTCTGTTTGCTGATGTCCCACAGCATGCAGCGTGTACCGTGCTGTTTTCACCCCTGCACCTCAGACAGCCTGAGTCCGTCACTGGATAGTCACATCAATGATGCTTGGACCAATTAAATCTTCGGCATTTTTGCTTTAATTTTTTTACATTAATTTTTCTGTCAATCCAAAGACATCTTATATGCTGCACATTTTTACTATAATGAGGACAGGGCTGCCATGGGCAACATATTACAGTGTCAGTTAATCCTACAATCCTGTTTTAGTTATTGTGGCAGCTTTATTTTAGTCACCATTATTGGAAATCTTTCAATAATGCACCTGTCGTAATGACATCTAAAATACAATCTAAAAATACATACACATTTTCAGATTTAGGAAAAGGAAATATCTGATCAAAGTGATGAACTTTTGATGCTTTACACTTTTTAATACTCTGTGCTTCAGACACACACACAATATACAGACTCAGTTACAAAGTAATAACAAACACCCAGTCGTACTAACGTTTTTAGAAGTTATTTTACTGAGAGTCTTGTCTGACCGACAGACATAAACCCAAAACAAAATTATACAAAACCGAGACAAAAACTGGAACCAATGTTTTGTGTTTCAATCAAATTAAATTATTTTTGTGATAAACAGTGATTTTTGTTAATTATTTTAACTCACTTGATTCATAGATTAATTGCCTAATTATTGCATTGCTCTGATAAATATGTTAAACGTTGATTTGTTAAAATTATTTTTCAGGAAAAAAATGGGAAAAAAATATCCCGGGTTTACAGCTTCTTAAACTTGAATATTTGCAGGTTTTCATCATGTTTTATGAAAGTAAACTAAATCCTTAAGTTAGTCTTTGGTTTTGGACCATTAGCCACAACTGGCTGGACTTTATAATGGACAATTTTACTTTAATTTAATCTGTATTTGTGCAATTATTCTAACATATTTTATTTGTTTGTTGTCTTTTATTAGCTGCTGAACAGCTGAATTTCCTTTTGGAGATAAATAAAGTTCATTTTATTCTATTCTAAAACATTTCTAAATAAAAAAGCAAAAAATACACATACATTTAATGTGTACATATACACTTTATACAAAGTAACTTAAAACATTTTTTTTAAACTGGCTTTGTAATTATTTTTCTCAAAGCATCCGCAGCGCATGTTGTCTCCTCTAGGCTTCCGTACAGATGGAGTGTTTTCATCAGCTGATGCCTCCCCGTTACTTTGCTTCTTTTTGTCATATGAAAGCTAACAGGCTAACAGGCTAGTTAACAGTGACCATGGATGTGAGCCGGTTCTCACCGGGACGGCGACGCGGTGTCACCGGACAACGATAACATCTGTCCCCCGTGTCGACCCCCTCTCCTCCTCACTATCTGTCTACTTTGTCCAGCCCGCGTGCAGTCGCTCGGTTATCTGTGCGACTTTTGCCCTCTTTATCCCGCCGTGGCTCATGCTAGCTGGTTAGCCGGTTAGCTAATTAGCTACCGTTAAGTTATAAAGCGGCGTCGCTCGCTTTGCGGCTAACTGACGGAGCGGACTGGACGGACATGAGCAATGGCATCGGTTCGGGTGGCTGTCCGGGTCAGGCCCATGAACAGACGGTGAGTTACAGACAGACACACGGCTGTTAAACGTCAGGAAGCATGTTTAAGCGAGTATGATGACCGAATGTCGTTGTTTTGTAATGCTAACTGAGGTTAGTTAGCCGGCGGTAGAGTTGGTGTTTAAATTCCACGAATGGACTCAGTGATAACATTTTCACAGTGTTAATGAAGTGTGAAGTAATCTCACATAAAGTGAGTGTTACTGTGTGTGTGAGTGCAGGTGGTTTTGTGGTTTTTATGGGATGCCTGCAGAAACAGCAGGTGTTCAGTATGTGATTTAAACAGAGGCTGACAACATATTCTCACCTGTGTGTGCCTGAGAGTCAGAGCAGGTGCAGCTGGCTGAGATTACAGCAGTGGTGGGAGAAGTATTCAGAGTTTTTATTCAAGAAAAAGCACTAATACCACAATGAAAATGATACACTACAAGTAAAAGTTCTGCATTGAAAAGCTTGTGTAAAAATATACAGGTATTATCAACAACATGTACTTGTAGTAGGGGAGACCGGGGTCAGTTGTAACATCTTAAGTCGCACCAATTAGCAGCGAGACAGAACCATGACACACTGCATGTGCTTTAGGTAAGGTCCCCTTATTTGTATCCATAGGCAGGTTTGCAGTAATGCTGCACAATTTGATAAAAATGTGCGATTACAATTTTAGCGGACAATGTTGTGATGTGCGATTACAAGATAATAAATAAATGGTATCATGAATCTTAGTGCTTGATTATCAAGGAAAATGCAGAGAATAACGATAGTTTTGAAGTGTTTATTTCTCAACGTGAAACATACAAATATTAAGTTGCATAAAATTACAAAACCCGAGGTTTTACAGTGCTGTTTTCCCAAATAATATTTTCAAATGAATAAAAGTTTTCGTGTGTTGTTGTTGTTTTAACGTTACTCTGCTTGGCTTTCTCTTGCATGCTTTCTTCGTACTTTTCTTTGTGCTGTCTCTAATGTTGATATAGATTGGTCGTGTACACAACGTGGTGACTTTAACTTTCCAGGTTTTACACAGCACGTCTTTCTGTTCAACGTCGCCGTAGCTGAATCCAAAGTATCGCCATATAATAGACGTCGCTTTATTTTTTTGCCATCAGCGCAGCCTGTTCTTGGGCGTGCTCATGCTCTTCTTCAGCGTCCATGTCCAATTACAAATCACAGTGTTTTATGCGGTTATGTAATCGCACAGTCCGGCATTGCGATTGGATTTATCGTGCAGCGCTAGTTTGCGGTATAAGGGCTCATTTATGCTCAACGTTAGGGACTGCTCTGTGACTTGTTTTTTGTTTGGGTGTTTGTTTGACCCTCACTGACGCTACAGATATTTTTCCTGGAGCCTCCCTGAGTGACTGGCGGAAAATGCTTGACCCTCCCTCTGAAATAAATTAGTTGTTGTTGTGATTTTAAAAACTAAGCCTCTGATGTTTGAAAGTTAAAAGTTATAAACGAAATCTTAGAGTTTAAAATATCGTGGTTGTTCACTCTTGCCATTCATGCTGGTTAGTTCGTGCTGATGGTTTATTTTTGACAAAACTTTAAATGAGGCACACACCACAGGTTATGTAAAACAACAATAGGCAAATAAGCTGGATGTTGAAATAACTGAGGACATGTAGCTGAACGCCTGGCAAACACAGTCATCCTCCACTAACTCCCAGACCTGGACAGACTGCTACTGGAAAAACCTGATTCGTTTTTTCATCACGCCCAAACACAAGTCCAAACAAATTAGCACGCAGCTCTGCTGCTGGAGGGAGTGTGGAGAAATCATGGTCGACCATGCCCATGTTTTTTTTGTCCTTCTGTTCAGGGTTTCTGGAAGGAGGTAGCAACAATCATTTCAAACACTTTTAGGGTTAGTGCAACGTTCACATCCCTTTATCTTGGAGACAAAGTAAAAAGGCCATTACAAAATACTGGCTCCAGGAAAAACTGCCCACAGCCAGCCTTTTTGTTAATTCTGTTAAACACTCTCATTATCTAGAACAGATGACCTAGTCCATACCACTCCAAAAAGAATTGGGAGAAAAACAGTGGAAAAAATTGGTGTGTTTTAGTCAGTGAGGCAGATCTCACATGATTATTGCATGAACTATTTGTGCTATCCTACTTTAAATTCAGAAAATTTGCCTTGACTTTTAAACATCTCATGACCTTATATTTGTCTTTTCTTTCTTCTTTTCCCTCTTATTACTGCTTTCTATTTTTAATTTGGTTCCTGTGCTGATTGAATGTAAAAAATGTTCATAAATAAAAAGTACGTAACTATATAAATAAATAAATGAGACATGTAGAAAAAAGTAATTTTGATTAAATATTACCGTTTTAAGTTCAGATTCTGTGACATTGTTTTCTAACGGAGGCGTTCGTCCCACAAAATGCGTTCAAGGTCCGTAGTAAATTTAAAAATCCAACAATAATTTCTGTTTTTACAGTTTCTGACTATGATAAGAGGTGTAATAATAGGAATATTTAAAGAAAACATGCCTTCCAAACCCACGGGCGGCAGCAATGATCATCATATGTTTGTAGCGTGGCTGTCCTGTGTTACACCGATCAGTGTTTGCCACTTAATCCATTTGTATGTTTTTTTGTATGTTTTTTTTTTTTTTTTTTTTTCTACAAATCAAACTAGAGTGACGGTGCACGTTAATAAACATTTCTGTAAATGTGTCAGCTCAGCCAGCTTGGCTAATTTGCGACTGTAGTCCCCAGGCAGGTGTGATGACAACTACAAAAAACACACGCGATACATTAAAACAGGAACCGCAGTACTGTTTGTAGAACAGGACACGCTTCATAGGAGTACATAAAATACGTAACAGGGACAATATAATAAAACAATACATAAAACATAAAAACAAAGCACACTTTAGACTTCAGTAAATTTTAAATGTGCTGGTTGTCTTCATCTACTGTGAAAGTTAATTGAATCTTTAAGTCAGTCGTTGGGTTTTTGACTGTTTGTTGGACAGTTTTCTTTTTATTTTGTCACAATGTATAGACCCAGCCATTAATTAGTTATTGAAAAACTGAAAGACTTTTAATTGAGAATGCAAATAGTTGTTAGACAAATCTCCACTGACGTTTAACACATTTCCTGAACTGTCTCATGTGTCTGTGTCTGTTATAAAACAGGCTCATGATGATAGCACACAGTGTTATGCAAGATGTTGTTCAGTTGTTGTCGGTCCAAGATAACAGACACCATCACGTCACATTAAGCACAGCTGAAGCTGATTTAACTCACAGAAGTGTCAGGTTCAAAGACTTTACTCTGAAAGCACATGAAGTGTTCCAGTTTCTGCTCTGAATGAAACATAAAGGACGTTGTTGAGCCCGAGAACAAACCAGGGTGGAGACGGAGCATTATACACGACTGAGCAAACATGTCGCCCTGCTGATACAATTAAGGTTCAGTCATGTGGATTTTATTGATCTCAGCCAGGCCCAGGTTTATCTGGAATCATAAGACAATCACGACATCACAAGTTAAACAGCAGAGCCTCGTTCAGACTGTAAGATACTCTAGTATATGTCATCACACACACACATCACAATTCATTCACTTTGCAATTTGTGTTGATATTTTATCCCTATATTTTAATTTTTGCACAGTTTTATGTCTTGGATTCTCCTCTTTTTTAACTTGCATGATTTTTTTCTTTGTACATATTGAAAGGCCTCATACAGTATTTTTCAACCTGGACCCTATTTTCCATGTTTTTGTGTCGAAGTGACTGATAGGAGCGACAGTTTTGAAACTGGTTCAGTACTGAGCGAAAGTGCTGCAGCCAGCAGCAGCGAAACAAACTGTAATGCAACCACTTGCTGCATTTGTGCACCATCAATGTATGCCCACTGAAAGAGTTTATTTCTGTCACAGACAGGCTCAGATTGTTATTAGTGTCAGACAGCATAATGGAAAGGATCCCCACAGAGAAAGAGCTTTGTGTTAAAGACTAAGATCCTTTTTGTTTAACCAGAAACAGCCCTGAAATCACCATCACCAAACCCACCAGACTCCATTTAAAAAAAACGGTGATTTTAGCGTGTATAAAGCCAGCATGTTTGTTCATCTAACTGGGTGAGTTAAAGGTGTATTTTAACCAAACCAGAGTTGATGATTGTTGGAACAGTGGAAAAACCAACCAAGAAAGCTTTTGGGAGTTTATTTTGTTTCTGTCAACTTTAATTGAAGTGTGTTTCACGATGATAAAATTACTCTTTTTTTAAATGGAGTCTGGTGGAATCTGCAATGGTGATCTGGGGGCTGTTTCTGGTTAAACAAAAAGTATCTTATTCTTTAACAAAAACCTCTATCTCTGTAGGGATCCTTTACATAATGTTGTCAGATACTCAGAATAACAGTCTGAGCCTGTCAGTGGCAAAAACAAGCACTTTTAGCGGACGTACATTGACGATGTAAACCTCTTGAGTGGTTAAAGCATGAGCATGTTTCGCCACTGCTGGCTGCAGCGCTCTTGCTCAATACTAGACCAAGTCAGTTGGACACAAAGAAACAGGAAAATAGAGTCCAGGCTGAAAGATATCAGACTTACTCTTCAGTGAGCATTGCTGCAGGGAGCCTGAGAGCTCAGATCTTTCATTGCCAACAACTCCTTCTGTGTAACTGCATATGATACTACAGAACTTGAAACTCGGAGATACAGTGACAGATTTTAAAGCTGGATCACAGAGAAATGTGTGAAAAATAAACTACAGGATGACTAAAGTAGCTTGCAGTGAACACTTTGATGCAGTTTATTGTCCTTTTGAATATTTGACCAGTTTTACATGTGATACAGAATAAATATGAGGTGATATTGGTTAGTTCAGAAAAATGTTTTTATATGTCTGAATCCTCTGATACCCTGCTCTCCAGTCTGGTGGTGCTCCACTGTATAATATGCAGTGGTACTGACAAGAAATAAGATAAAGGATTGTTTTATATCTGTGACAAAGATTTTCAGTCGGCAGAATGTGACTGGTTTGAAGATGCTTAATTGTGCTGAGACACGTTCAAGAAAGCAACGACAGGTAGTTGAATTACGAAGGTTTAAAAGGTGATCTGAAACTGGATCATAGTCAGAGTAAAATTAAGACTTACAGTGACGCTGAAAGAACGAGAGAACACAATGACTGCTTCTCCCAATCAGCTGCATGTTACTCTGACTTTTTAAAGGAACAAACGTGTACACTGAATTAATACTCATCATTTAAAAAGCTCGCATGATCAAATTCTCTGAAAAGGTTTTCCAAAAGATGTCCTGTGTACATGTCATAAGATAAGCAATGCTTTTTCCAGCTACATAAACATTCTTGATGTTTCACAGGGAGAAGGACTTGACTGCAAAATGCATCATCAAGATGGAGGGGACCAAAACCACCATCACCAACCTGAAGGTACTTTTTTCCCCCCCAAAAGAATTAGACCCTGTTCAGGCGGATAAAGACTCAAACATGTTGTAAGTGAAGCTTTTATATTTTGTGTTTCCCAAAGATCCCTGATGGCATCGCAGGTGATTCGATGAGGGATCGAACCAAAACCTTTACGTACGACTTCTCCTACGACTCCACGGACTGTAAGAGCTCCACCTTTGTCTCCCAGGAAAAGGTAAACAACTACGGAGCACGACTACATTCATGCTCCGACAGCTAGAGGAGCTAAACATTTTGAAGTTTATGGATGGTAGGAAAACACGAAACGTGGATTTATTTAAAAAAGTCAACCGGACCTAGTTCAATACACACTATATTAAAAAGTACACAGCGCCGCCATCAAGGCTTTGTCAGAAATTCAATTCTCTTTGCTACATGTTTACTCAGACAAGACAAGAAGTCCGACTTGACTGATTAGCCGAGCTATGAGCTTAGCTCCACTACTGCGTGCATGTAAACTTACTGAGTGTTGAGGTCGAGATATATCCCGAGCTAAATGACCCACAATCCCGTCATTATTAAGACAATGGCCAAAAAATACTTCCTGTTGAGTCACAGCTCTGGAGATTGGCTCTTAAGGTGAGAAATCAACTTTAATTAGTGGCTGTCCACACATGATTTCAAGCTAATGCAGAGGTGGAGGAAGTTCAGATCTTTCATTAAAAGTAGTAATAACTTTATGTGGCCGTCGGTGCTGGTGTGTGTTCAGCTTTACTCATCCTTCCTCAGCCTCCGATTGTCTTACCCTGACATTCTCACCCTAACCCTAACCAATCCCACTCCTCTTGCCTTAACATAACCAATCCAATCAACGAAGGCAACCAGTACCAGCCAATAATAGTGAAAGTGGGGCAGCCCAATCCTTTGCCGTCCCAGGATTCACAGATTTGCTTCTATTTTGATAGAAAAGGGTAAATGTGGACGACTCTGTTCCAAACTCACTCAAAACGTTATGTTATGTAGTGAAATCCTTCCTTGAGTCAAACAAACATTTGCTATGATGACTTGTTTCTCTGTGTTATTCTACTAGGACGTGAAGCCTCTTGTCTCCACTGACTCTGGCTGAAGTGTTCAGTGCATTCATTTAGTGTTATCACAATACTGGACTTCATAACTTTGATATAGTTCCTTGAAAATTTTGATATTATTCAATAGCATTTGCAATACCACCAGGAAAATCTGACAACAAGGACATAAAAATGTAGAACTTTTCTTTTCTTGGCAAGAAGCAGACGACAGCAGAAAGACTGCAGTAAACATTAACCAAATACCAAATAAAAACATCAGCATATTTCTTACAGATATTCAAAACAATACAGTGTATTTTATCCTGATCAATTATAAGACCACAATTTAGAGTTTGAAGCTTTGTGCTGAAGGTCTCCGTTCTCCCACACATCTTTCTCTCAGTACAGAGTAATCTCTGAAGGTCCCACAGCGAGGAGACGCCGTTATGTTTCCACTGCATGAACAAGTTTAAAAAATACACTGACTCGCCTGTAAAACTGCCCGTGCAGGCGCCAAAATAGATTCAGATATTAACATTTATGCAAACGTTCTGTTTCCAAATGAGTCCAATATACTGTGAGACAGTGGTCACACACTCAAACAGACAGCACAGTGCATGAGACAGTAATGAAAACAGTGTCTACTGTCCACTTGGCTTTCACACTTACCGTTGGCTTCTTTCAGAGCTTCGTACTCTGCTCTGATCTCAGCTGCCAGCATCGGCTGCTCACACGCCTCCAGCGCTTCAATGAACTGCTCCGGCCAGTTTTCTCTCCTCTTCAGACAGTCCAGAAGAAGCACCATGCTGTCATAGTTCCCGTACGCCTCTCTTTTCGCCTCAATGTTTTCCTAAAATTAGATTTCATGGTGAAAAAACACATCAACATATGAGACTATTTTATTGAAGCAAAGTTCCTGTTTATACCTTGTGTTAGCATACGATTCAGTGGTCTGAACACAAGTGGACAGTGGAGACATATGAGGGTCTGCTCCCACGTAGCTTTTTGTTCTTAGCACCAGCATCTTTTTTCAAGTGTTTTCTATGAGGATAGTGTGTATGTGCGACCTGGAGAAACAGCACCTTGCCCTGTGTCTATTTTCAGAGCGCTGCGCCTTCTTTGTGTGGCAGCTCCAAGCACTTAATGCTGAAAATCTCTGAACTTTTCAGAAAGGTGCTGGTGACATCACTGCTGCTTCTTTAGCAAGGCAGCTGTCACAACAAAGACAGAAAAGCTCATTTTTGGGAGCAGATCAGCCGACAGCCTCAGAGTGTTACTGCTGAGTGTTGTGCTTTTATCACTGTTAGCTTTGTGAGGTTGAAGTTAACTGTGTCAGCCCTCTGTTACTGTAGCATCATGTTAGCTACCTGGCTAATGTTAGCATCAAGGTATTGTTGTCATTGAAACAAACCTCATGTGCAAAACGTCATAAAAAGCACTGGGATGAAGCGCTCCCCAGCGCCCTGCCACCACTTTTCTGCTGAAAAACACAAACCACTTTGTGGACACAGGCCCTCACTGTTCACACCTGTGTCACCATCTGACCTCTTATGTTCAGATTTCGTCACTGCCTACGTCACATAGGCTAGGAGGTCAAAGGGCCCAGCCCACAGTGAATACGTCACTGGCTGCTCGAACGTCACGTAAGCAGATGTGTCATTACAGCTGGAGATATCTCAGACACCTCAGAAAGTGGTCTCAGTGATCAGATCACAATGTGTCTTGAAGGTTGTTTATACTTGTATTTAGTGTTGTCCGCTTGTGATCAGATCACCTAAGACGCATGTTAATACCAGGTGCAAACAGACTCCAGGTGCAGCTGATTTAATATTTAGCATCTGAGAGAGCTGGTTTAAAGAGTAACAGATTCAGTAATGTTGCTGATGGATTCAGGTCTGACATTTAAGTGTGAGGTATTTGAATTCTACTTTTTGCATGTTCTTAAACATCTTAAGAGTTTTCCAGGTAGAGGCACAAAACAGCCAGAACTGTGGGGTTTAGTTACTGTTTAAGATAAGTTAAGTATTGGAATTGGTTCTTTTTCTGATATTTGTATCAGAAGTTCTTGTTTTGGCACCAATATGGAAAAACTTCTGGATAATGAGACACTAGATGGACTTCCATCCATCTGTAGGCAGTACAGTATGTAAAGGAACAAAACTGTGTTTCTGGTCCCCAGTGCAAAAGAAAAAGAATCAATGATGCAGCATTCAGTGAGAGAACTCAAGCTAATACATTATAATATTCAAATATTATTCAAACTAGCCACAGCTCCAGCTCCTTGTATCTAATGAAACTTACCCTGTCATGAGAGGTCAAGCACGGTAGATGGTACAGTATTTCTCTCACTTTGACCTTGCTCACGATGGTCGGCATATTCCGCCGCAGGTATCCGCTGTACAGCTTCTCGCTGGCGAGTGACATCTGTGAGATAAGACAGCACAAACAAAGACAGTAAAGACCGAGCATCAACCTCCAAGGTGAACAATGACGCCAACACCAAAGTGCCAAAAACTGCAGTTCTCTGAGCGACCACTCGAGGCTGACTCACAAACTAAAGACAGATGATGCGTCTCCACTTCCTCCTGCTGTACAAAAATGAAAACAGGTGATCCCAGATACAGCCGCTGCCATGCTGTGCTGGTGACGTCATTTGGAGCCAGCGTCCGCGCAGAAGTATTTACTCCTGTCCAAAGAACCGTCTGACCAATCACAAGCAGCACCACTGAGCGACTGGCACACACAGCTATCGTTAATGACGTCAAACCACCTTTTTTTAACATCAAATTACTAGTTATGACCAAATGTATCAGAACAAACAAACTCTTGAACTTCATGAGAACTACCGCTGTGGGAGAAAATGTATTGGATGTGTACTTTGAGTTTTTAGTTTGGGCCATGTAGAGGGAGTGGGCGGAGTTTAAGACCTATACTGCAACCAGCCACCAGGAGCCAAACAAGATGTTTTGGCTTTTCTTTAGGGAGCTGACCTGTTGTCCACCTTTATAAACAGTAAATATGGGCTGGCTGCGGAGCGAGTTTTGGTCTCTAGCTTATTTCAACATTCATGACAACTGTTTGAGTATAACTCACGTGTTTACATTTTATTAAGGCGAAGAGTTACGCATAATTAAGGGGGACCGCTTTGACTGACAGGCTGTCTTCGAGGCGCCACCACAGTGTAAAGCCCTTCTTACACAGAGATCGTGTATAGAGCCGTCACTCAGTCACACTCACACTCTTCTTTGTGTCTCCCATGGATTTTTAAACTGAACCAACAACAGCACCATCACGTCGCTCCAATGTGTGATTTTCAGACAGCATGTCGGCATCACAGAACCAAAAGAGGTGTGATGTTTAACACAACAGCATCAGGTTCTAGTTTCACAAATGATAAGTGCTGGCAGCACATTATGAACAATAACAAGGACGTCAGATGTCAATAACAATCATTTAGCGTCCCTGTTAAATGGCAGCTGATCTTGTCCTCTGCTCGGAGGGTAAGGAGCTCCTGGGTGTCATTGTTTTCCCAATTTGCGGACACAGTACTCCACTGATCGACAGCTGGCAGCAATAATGCGCCAAGAAATACTGCGATGTGACAGCAAAGCTAGGCCGCAAGCTAGCAAACACGAAACCAAACATTCGGCCACTGTTCTTCTTTGAGTTAACCGCTAACAGCTATCAGCTGCTATTTAAATCTCCCGCTGTGAGTCGTAAACATGACACACTGCCATAATGTCACACCTGTCCCAGAGTCCTGTACGGTTCCATTTTTTAAAACCAAATCAAAGATTTCACTTGTGTCACTGACTTTCAAAATAAAAGGACTTGAGGCTTGATAATAAGGTCAAAATACGCTGCAAATCTTTGTTTTTTTTTTTTCTGAAAAATAAAAAACAAATTTTTGTTCTAACCTGCTGCCCACGCACGTGTAGTTCATTTTGACCCTAGTCCGTACCTGTGAATTTATTAATATACATATTTTTGCCCTTTACACTGTTTTTTGCAGGTTACCTGTCCAACCCAGGCCAGGACTCTGACCTGTCCTGCCCGAGCTCCCTTCCTGTCGACTGTCCTGTTTATACAGACACCATTTTGGCACTGTTACTACCTCTCGTGGTGGAACCAACAACAGCAGGTAAATTAAAGGTGAGACAACTCTGTTCCCTCATTCCACGAGGCAGCACAATGGTGGCATATTCTGGCTTTGAAGAGGCAGTGCAAAAGGTGCTTATGAGACAGCTCCAATCCTCGCTCCTCCACAGTGCTGCCCTCTTGCCCAAACATGGTAACCGCTGCCACCAAAAAACCAAGATGGCAACAGCCAAAATACCAAATTCAAGACCTCAAAACAGGAGACCACAAACCAGCGGGTGATGTCATGGTAGCTACGTTCATTATTTTCGCACAGTGGTGAACAGCTCAGCTGGCGAGGCACCAGGGCCACACTCCCTTTTTCTGTTTCTCTTTTACTACGTGCGAGATGAGAAAGTACCCAGAAAACACCGAGAGTGAAAGTGACGATCAGCCATGCTGCAGTTAGGGGGAAATTAAAAAAACATTTCCGTCTCTTTTCAGTTACAAGAAACATTTTTAAAGGATGCATCTCTTTCTCTCTGCACAGCTGCAGCCCTTTAGTTCCTTCTTCAAGTGGAGGGCAACGCTCACTCTGAAGGTTGCAGCTGTCTGGAGCAGGAATACGGGCAACCGGCCCGGACTAGTCACTGATTAATCACCTCCAGAGTCCAGTTTAATATCTGAACAATAAACGTGCAGCATGAACGTCTCAGAAGTCTCACTCCAAACACGCCCACACACTCCTACAGTGTCTCAGGGTCAAATATAAACCTCAGGCACACTTTTTGTAATGAACACACCTTAAAACCTTCAGTTTGTTTGGAGCTAAACAGTCAGGTGGAGTAATCTGTTGACAGGTTCAGTCAGGGGGAACGTCTCCACAGAGTAATCTGCCATCGCCGGCCACCGCAAATGGAGCCAAAGTTTAGTGTAAACGTGGGGCAGCAGCAGTCTGGAATAAATGTCAAGACGCAGGAACCAAAGAGCAAAGTCTTGCTCGCTGTATCATTAGCCTTCGGAGGCCGAGGTTTACCTTTCTCTCTCTCTCTCACACACACACATATACTGCGTCGTGCTCAGGCCTTCACAGGAATGTGGGGAGTTTGTGTGTATTATTTCCAGGCGTGCATTTAAGTGTAAAGTGATGAGGGATTGCAGATTAACAAGACAAGGAAGTTGGTGTGAGAGGGAGAAAAAAGCACCTTGACACGAGAGAGCTGAGCCAAATGAATGACCTCTAAACTGTCAGGTCAGGACAGACCTTCTCTCTCCACTCTCCTCGACTCTACGAGACTGTGGGTCAAATTTCAAGCAGAATAGGTCCCATAAAACCTCACAACTGCTGCTGCAAGACTGTTTTACTGTTTTAGTCTCATTACAGCTTGTAATGAAGGACAAGGCTGCAGGAGAGGCCCAGAAGTGAAAGCAGACATATGAAGAGTACCATAGTGGCGTTTTAGAGTAGATCAGCTGAGTAAGCAGGCTGGGGAGGATTTAAAATAGGCTGCACACAAACAGCAAGGACTATAGACACTAACACCTGCCTGTAGATGATTAAAACATATCATCAAATTTACTTTACAGGCTTATTTTGTGTCCAACACCTGACTAAGCAGGTTGGAAAGACTTAAAAAAGACTGCACACAAACAACAAGGACAATATAAATAAAATAAAAGCTCATAATTATTAAAATATATCCTGAAAAATACCTTTAAAGGCTTTTTTTGTTTAAAATAACTGACTGAGAACATTTAGAGGAATTAAAATAGGCTGCACACAAACAAGAACCACACAAACCAAAAGCTCTAGTTACATATAAATAATGACACACTTATTTAAATTTAATTATCCCATAATTTAATTCTCACCTTTCGTGTTTTGGTGCCTCAGCAGCAGTTCGTGACTCCCTCCTCTCACAAGCTTTTCCTGCTCTCACTAAAACCTGCGCTGTCTTCTTCACACACATCTGCGCAGCGGTTTCCACACAGATCCCTGTCCTCTATTCCTATTGGACGACAGCGCCGTCAGTCACAGAGCGGACCAATAGGATTGAGGTCATGCTGTAGAGAAGGCGGGGCGTGCTTAATCTTGACCCCAACCGTGACTTTTGCTGCTGTGTGATGGGATGGCAGCAGAATTAGATTGGATCTGGACTCCTGGTTTACATCTGTCTCTAATCCCTGATCCTAATCCGTTCACATGGACACTCACACTCACACACACACACAGAGGGGAGGGGACACACACATGACACACACAAACATGTGACTGACCAAGACATGACCATCACAACACACCAACATCATCATAATAAAATTACATTTATTCATACAGAACAGTTGAACACAGATAGTTTCATATAGTTGCACCCCCATGTCTCTATTAATTTGACTGAAAATATATAATATAATAATTTAATTAAGTTTAGTTTAGTTTATTTGCAAACACATGATTAGAAAATACAGGAAAAAAGAAAATAAAGGTTAAAACATTCTGCAGGAGAGTTCAGAGGCTAAAAAAGCCTGTTAAATACCAACAATCATACATAAAAAGAAAAAGTTAAAAGCAAAGATTGCATTATTGAACAAGAGTTCCAGACTATGAAGTCATACACAGTTATTAGAGATGTACAATTTACAAAAACAAAACAAACAAAAAAAAAAATTACAAATGAATCAATGCAGTGTTAAGAGTCTTTGGAAGTTAGAGTCCAGTTTAATGATAATACCAGTAATTTAATACCAGTTAGCCAGATTAAAATGTTGTCAATTGATCTTTGAACAGTCTAAAAGATAATACGACATAAGAAGCAGGATTTTATAAATTTTTTGTTTCATTGTTGCAATTTTAAACTCTCAAAATAATTGGTAACACAGTTTTTTAAATAATTTACTGACTGCCTTTTTTATCACCATCGCACAGATCAGGACAGTGGAACCAACAACGCTCATGTTTTGTCTCCATCTGGGTTATTCAGAGCTGAGGATCCACCGTCTGGCGTCGCTGTCATTCAGGGCCGTAAATAAAGACACTGCAGGCGTGGCGGTTGCACCGGGGCCCTTGAGCTGAGGGGCCCATAGAGAGAGTGGGCCCTCCAACATTATGTAGAGTAGAAAACAGGGTCTTGTGAGTAATTCAGATTGTCGCTGCAGATATATTCCTGTGTTTAAAGAAGACGTTTTTCCTTTAGCAGTCAGTAACAATCCATAACAAAATGTGCTGTAAAATATTTGCTTATTCTACATAAACTATAAATAAGCTGCAGCTTCCAAATAAGTTTAAAAAGCTGCCCACAGACGCCATAATGGGAAATATGATGAACTCACTGTCTTGGGTTTAATCTTTACTCGCTGTTTGATGATCCAGGTGCTGCGCTTGGTTTAAGACTTGACTGATTTGCAGGATGACGCCATGAACTGATGGTTGTGAGCGTCATATCCCCAAACAAACATTCCACAAACAAATAAACAGGCCTTTACAAAGACAAAGTTCAGATCAGCTGTGACTTAAATGACTTAATCAAACAATAAAATAAGTGGTTTAAGACTGTTACCCTGCGGCGTCTTCCACGCTCCTCCCTCACATCAGCACACCTGCCTTCAAGTCAAGGTCAGGTGGTGCATTGAAGTGATTTTTTACTGTTTTAAATCAGCTGGTGGATCATTTAGCTTCGACTAAAAACCTCCTGAGCACTGAAGGAATTCAGACCAGGAGAAGTTTCAGCTGGCTGAACTCTGCAGTGCTCACCACTAGGTTCCACTAAATCCCCCTGAATCTGACACACTGGCTCTTCAAAATATCTAACAGTATATAAAGCAGTAAAAATGAGCTCACTACAGCAGCAAAGTGCTTCTTCCACATGGATGCAATAATAATAAGAATAATCAGTTGTTTTAAGTTTTTGGAATAACACTCACATGATTATAAAGTGATCATATGTTACGTTTGTAAAACTATTATCTGCAAATTAAATACAGACATGTCGTGGAGTTTAAGTGTAACGAAGCATAAAATCAAAAGTGAAGTACCTCAAATTTGTACTTCAGCACAGTACTGAGTAAATGTCCTGAGCTATATTCCACCACTGCTGAAGTCATTTGTGTCATTATCATTATATTTACAGAGATATTTATTTTAGTTTGCAGCACAGATATTGACTGTCGTGTCTTCAACTTGTTCCTGTTGAAGCTTGATCATTAGACTTTCCATTGGAAACAAGATAAGATAAATTTTATTGATCCCACGCAGAGAGACGTGTAACTGAGCGTATAAAGGGTTCAAACAATAGATGAGGCCATAAATAAATCTGCTACAGCCCCAGCATGTGCTGATCAATAACAATATGAGAGTTATTACTTTAATGTAAAATAACAACAGAGCAGGAACAGTTTATCATGAGTCAATGCTCACTTCTCAACACAAGGTGGCGCCACTGACTCACTCTCAGGGTCAGGAGGAGCCCACTGTGTGTGACGTGATGTTGTACAGGAAGTATTTTAATTAATAAACATTTCCTTTTTACCGTTCTGATTGAAATGAGCCTGTGATGTGTATTAACAGCAGATCCGTCTTGTGCGTGACAATAATCTTATTTAATGTAAGAAGTGAGTTAACGACATGAAGAGGATCCTAGTGATCTGAATTAGTGGAGGATTATGGGAAGGATAATGGCATCAGGCAGGATGTTAGTTCATTATACTGCAGCTCTGTTCAACAGGAGCTGAATATGTTTGAATTTAAAGGGTTTTTTATGGCATATTTTATGGCATTATTCATGTTCAATACTTCGCCTCAAGTCAAACCAATCTCTGATAGATTTATGATGCAGAGAGAAATATCATCTTTGCTGAGTCATGATCAGAGTTGTCTTTGTGGGAAACATTTGGTTTGTTAACAGCTGAGTTGATCTGCTGCTGTTTGTAAAGCTCAGTGAGAAAGAGCAGAAACACCTCAGAGGACGTGTGTTGGTTCAATGTCTCAGCTCATGCTGCACTATGTGATTGTAGTCGTGGCATTTTTATACATACGACTTCTTCAAAGCAGCTCTGTTTAACCCTTGAAAACCTGAAGCAACTTTACTTTTCTTGTGCTGCTCTTAGACACCTAAAACATGAAATAAAGGGCAACGAGCAAGTTGGTAAGAAACGTCCCACAAATTGGGGAGAAAAAAAAAGATTAAGAAAATTATTTTTAAAAACTGGGGAAAAAGACAAAGGGCTAATTCTATCTATAATTATTATTATTACATATTTAAAATTATATTAAATTGTTAGAATAATTAAACGAGTAAATCAATTAAATTAATTTAAATTAAATTAAATGAATTTTTACAATTTTTAAAAACTTTTCCCAGGTCATTCTGTTGTTGCTTTGTTTTTAACTTCTTTTTTTAAAACTAATTTTTTTGTTTTTAATTTGCTCTTTTTATCAATTTCTTGCTAATTTTTTGGGTTATTTCTTCTTTCGTTTCTCATTGCCTTCTTTTGAAAGGAGATTACACTTGCAGTGTGTGATGTTCAGAACTTTTCAGTCAAATCAGAATATCTTTGAAAAAATATATATTAGGATTATCCTGATCGCAGCAGGATCGTGGATTCAGGGTGAATTTCAGGAGGAAAATGTCTCAAAACTTTTAAGATTAATAGATAAAGTAGACATTAGGCTGCCAATTTTAAGACTTTCAGTCCAATTGAGTTGAATTAAAAAGGATGTTGTCCCCATAAAATAATCCCCACGTCACCGTCAGTATTGAAAGTATGTTATAACAGAGCTCCGTTTTTCTCTCTTTGGCGGCCCCTCTGGTGATATGTGGTAATGGCAGTGTGTTTGTTGACAGACTGTCCACATTGTGATGCGTAGTTTCATTCTGGATTTGCCTATCTTAAAAAAGTATCTGGATCAGTTTGATTCAGTCCAGTGTTGCTTTGAAAAACCTGCACAAAAGTAAAATGAATCAGCTGAACCTGCACAGCAAAACATGGGATTGTTTGACCAACTGGGCCCAGAGGATCTTCTTATCTGGTTTGCATTTTATAGAAGCTGTGGCCGAAGACGTTACACTCCACAAAAATGTCTAACGGGATAAAATAAGGAGGTGATGATAGTTTCTATCCAAAAGGTCAAAGGTCAGCTTGACTGTGACATCATCGTGTTTTAACATCATATCTCAGGAACAGAAGGGGAGACATTTGGTCAGATACTGAATTGGTGACTCTAATCTTGAAACTGTGCTGATT
>JAPZEB010000020.1:12853613-12866655 GCA_029783705.1 Chaetodon striatus | reverse complement strand
ACAGAGCGAGGCGGCCTTCCGCCTCGGGAGGGGCTGTTGATGACTTGTGGGAGGGGCTGTTGATGACGCCGCACGTTTGACCCACTGGCGTGGACCTCAAACTTCAAAAGAAGGCAGGCGGCAATTTGCCGCACTCCCCGATTTTGTTTTTATACTGCCAATGCGGAAAGAAGAGGGATTGGGCTTTCCTGTAAGTTTGCACAGTTCCTGTGTAAAAGAGGCTCTTCTGTCCCATTCTTGTTAACGCAGTATCTCAAGAACGCCTCGGAGGATTTTCTTCAAATTTGGCACGTACTGTACTGAAAGAGTTTTGTGGAAATGCGAATTCTGAGATGTCGTGGCGTAGAATTATGAAGTAGCATAAAATAGAAATACTGAAGTAAATATACTCACTTCAAAACTGTCTGTAAATACAAAACTTGAGTACGTACTTACGTTCCACCACGTCAGAAATCACTGCTGCAAGTTAAAGTTTCTTGTTATAAAACCAACCTGTTGGACTGATACAACAGTGTGTGCTCTTCCTCTGGGTCTGATAATCATGTGTGTGTTGGTGTGTGTCTCCTCTCAGAAATTACAGAGAGAAGTTGCGTGACTACCAGTTCAAGCGGCTGAAATATTTCTATGCCGTGGTGGAGTGTGACTCGGTCGACACCGCTGCCAAAATCTACCAGGAGTGTGACGGCTACGAGTACGAGAGCAGCTGCTCCGTCCTGGACCTCCGGTGAGAGAAGAGAGAATACAAATCTAACTGATCTGAAACTAACCTAAAAGAGCAGTGATTTAAAACTGCCCTTGGTGCTTTTATTTAACAGGTTTGTTCCAGATGAAGTCAAGTTTGACGAGGAGCCCAAAGACATGGCCACAGATGTGAACCTGTCGGCCTACACGCCCAAACTGTTCACTTCATCCGCCAACGCTACATCAAAGGTAAGAAGACTGATAGTTACTATCAAAAATACTGCCACTATTAAAAACTGCGAAAGTCAGAAGAAAACAGAATGATTTGTTAGTATTCTGTTTACTTTTATAAGAAAACCTGCTTTCTCATACATGAAAATAAACCAGACAGTTCATGAAAATGTAGCCCCAGCCCAGCAGAAATGTTCACATGCTTCGAGCTGCAGGAGTTAAGTCTGTCACTATTTTAAAAAACTAATTAAACCTTTCTTCTTCTTCTTCTTCTTCTGCTCCTTTTTTCTTCCTTTCTTCTTCTTCTTCTTTCTGTTCTTCACACTATCCTCCACAAATAATCTAGCCAAATTTGAAATACATATAATAGATTAAAATATCTAAACTTGAGTCCACGGTGCATCCAATGTGTGAACAGTACTGTAAATAGCTCTTGTGAATTCTCGCTCAGTAAATGGCTAGCGAGATGTTGATGTAAAATGAATGTTCATGAAAAAAATTACTAAATTTCCATAACTCGTGTGGTAAATTTCAGAATTGCTTCTCAATAACTGAATTTTTGACAATATATATTGAGTTCTGTTATATAAAATATTGCAGTCAGTTGAATTAAGAGCATCTAAACACCAGTTTGTCACTTGTAGATCAATCAGTCTTTGTAAATATAAACTACAGACATCTCTCTGTTGTCTAGATAAGGTAGAAAACATCTCAGAATTTTGTCTCGTCAACTGAATTTTTTTATGCCTCTGCGCTGGCGAAACTCACTCAGTGTAAAGGTTTGTTGTCCATCTGCACATATTGTTCCTTATCTCTGTCATGTATATGTTATTGCTTATTTTTCATAATGTGCAGGTTAGCTTAGATCCTCTCCTGCAGTCCAGCTCACATCACCATCTGCCAGCTTGACCACTGAGGGCTCTAGAGCCTTCAGCCGTTATGTCCCGTCTCTGGAGCTCTCTCCGACGACAGTCGTGACACTGACTCCCTTTCCACTTTCAAATCCAGTCTGAAAACACCTTTTCAAGCTGGCATATTGGGTCTGATGTAATGGTGACACCCATACGGTGATAGCTTCATGATTTTATACCTATTATTGTAAATTACAGAATTGTTAAATTTCTTTTTTTTAACTATCTCGTAAGGTGTCCTTGAGTACTTTGAAAGGCACCTATAAATAAAAAGCATTATTATTATTATTATTATTGTTATTAATTCTTATTTTATTTCACAGTTGTTTCCTTTCTTTTTATTTGGCATTGAACTTTCCTTGTTACTACATATTTGAATTACTCATAGTCTACATTTACTTTATTTTCATTTGCAATTAATTTTTTTTTGTCCTGAGGGTCTGCACCAATACACCATGTGACCTGTGTCACATGACCCTCACATCAGCTGTTAAACTTAACACCTGTTTCCAATGCATTTAACGCTCTGATGAGGACTCTGTAGTTGAAACGCACTGGTTTATCCATGTGTTACTAAAGGTATGCTGACGACAGTAAGAGTGCCTCAGATGCATTTTGCGCTGCATGTCTGTATCATGGACTTTGACAGTCGTTGTTTTTTATCTGTAGGTTTTATTGTTCGAGGAAGTGTTGAGCCTCTGTTGGCGGGAGCTTTACAACAGACAAACATTTTAAATTGTGATTAACATGTATCTGATATGAATGATAGACAGAACTTTGAAATGTAATCCATAGCTGTCAAAAACACGTCTTTCAATGAAGACGATCAGCAGGACGTTGGGACTGATGTGTGTGTGTGTGTGTGTGTGTCTTTGTTTAACCCATTAGGTGCAGCTGACGTGGGATGAGACAGACAACGAGCGTGTGACCGCCCTGAGCAGGAAGTTCAACAAGAACGAGCTGCTGGCCATGGACTTCAACGCCTACCTGGCCTCCTCCAGCGAAGAAGAAGAGGAGGGGAGTGAAGAAGGAGGATTTGAGTTTGGCGAGCAGGAGAGCAGAGACGATGACACCACAGCAGATGGTGAGACGGTGAATACACACACACTAATGTGGTTGTAACAGCTTCTTTATTTTATTCTTTGCTGAGTCGTGATGTGTGTGTTCTTGTTGTAGCTAAGCAGACAGCAGGGCCTGTGGTGGAGGAGAAGAACCCACAGAAGGAGGAGGAGGAGAAGAAGAAGAAGAAGAAGAAAAGCCAGGAGCAGATCTCCAAGTACAGAGAGCTGCTGAAAGGCATCCAGGACAAAGAGAAGAAGCTGCAGGAGGACAAAGACATGGAGATGGAGATCACCTGGGTGCCAGGTAAGAGGAGAGTGTGTGAGCCAGGTCTGTTTGAGCCGTGTTGGGTGATGTTTATTAGATCAGACATGGTCGATATTTAAATGGTTAGATGAGTCAAAGACAACACACACACCTGCTCATTAAGAGGTGCAATAATCAGGTCCAACAGAGAAGTTACTTTTTATCATTAACAGGTTTTAGAAATCACCCATTAAGCCTTATTTTTTGGGGGGGTTTTGATTTTTACTCCTCAGTTAGGCTGAAAAAATATATTTTAAAAGATCCAAGTCGTGACTATGAAAGCTTGTAACAGGCCAACCTCCCAGTGATTTCTTGAACATCATACATGATGCATGTCAGAGCTGAGATGTGACGGAGTTGACAAAGTTATATATTTATTCATTTCACAGCAGTTGTAGTGAGGAGCCATTTTATTTTTCAGGGTTGCTCAGAGTTCTCTTAATGCTAACCAAAATACTCATTTTTAAACCATTATTCTTATTTAGTTTCAGTCATTCAAACCTTTACTGAAGAGTTGGGGAATAAACGGGAGACCCTCATCTTCATTGATGTGGAGCATGAATGAAGATATTAAAAACAGTCAATAAGCAAACAAAATGTAGAAATAGATGTAGAGTTAAAAGCATTTTCTCTGAATTAAAACAAGATCTGCAATAAGGCGTTTAAACAGCCAGAAGTGTGGCAGAGTCCAAGTTTAAGGTCCTCTGCAGATTATTCCATGTATGAGGAGCTCTGTGAGAGAAAGACTTTCTGCCTAATTCAGCTCAGTCTGTGAGTGAGTACCATGATTATGTGAGCTCAGAGTTCAGAGGGATGAAATACAGGGTGGGAGCATCTGAATCAAAGCTTTATAAATGAACGATGTTGGTCCAGCGTCACAGCCACAGGTTGCCAGCTGACCTTATGGTAAAGGTTGCAGTGATGGGTGCTGTAAGAATCAGCTGTTATGGTTGAGACACACCTGATAATAATATTATTTAATGAATTTGTCAAAAACAAAAAAAATTACCACAAAAAAAAAAATTAAAACAAAGATGATAATATCAGTACATTTTGACACTGATGTTATCAGAATGATTGTTTTCTGACACAGGGCTGGTTTAGAGGTTTTTTAAATATAAACATTTATTGCTTTTTAAGAACATAGAAAAAACACAGGAAAACAAAGCCAACAGGCGCAGCACACCAACAGTGGCCACAGTCAGAGTGATTAGTACAAAGTAGTAAAAATTACGAAAGCAGCTCCAAATATTTTATAAATCATATTTGTTTAATACAAATAAATCCTTTGGGGTGCCTACTGACTAGCCTGGTAGAGCAGGTGTACAGAGGCTGTGTCCTTGCTGCAGGGCGCAGGTTCGATTCCAACCCACGGCCCCTTGCTCCCAGTCATGCTACATCTGTCCCATCAAATAAAGGCAAGAAATGTCTTAAATTAGTCCTTTAAAAACAATCTTTCACCCACCAAAAAACAGAATAAATGTGTCGATGAGTTGTACGGTTTTGTGAAATACAAAGTCAACCCACCAACAAAGAACAAGGCAGAGATTTCCCTCTTTATGCAGCTGCTTTGTTTTTGCTTTTCTTAATAACTGTCCTCTCTTTTCTCCAGAGCAAAGCGTCTATAGGACTGTTGTTATGTGTTACAGTGAAGATAAAACTGTTCTGAAAGTCCCGGGTTAGCAGCAGTTATGGGCTGTAGTAAGTTTATTAAATGTGTGTTTGATCTGTGTGCAGGGCTGAGGGAGACGACGGAGCAGCTGGTGAAGAGGAAGTTGGAGGGCAAAGACAAGCTGACGCCCTGGGAGGAGTTCCTGCAGAAGAAGAAAGACAGAAAGAAGCAGAAGAAATCTCAAAGAAAAGAGGTGAGTGGGACAACGCAGCCCCACCAGAGGAAACCACAGGTGTACTTGGACCCTCTTCGCTCAACCAGCAGCTTTTATTGAGCAGATTGTTCCCTCTGCATTAATCAGTTTCATATCTTCTGTGTGTCAGGGCGAGGATGACGAAGACCTCAGTGATGACGAGCTTCCTCCAGATGTTGATCTCAATGACCCCTTCTTCGCCGAGGAGCTCGCTGCTACAGGTGATCATTGTTGTCAGTTAATCAGTCGATCACAGCAGTTTGTAGGACAAGCGCTTGATTATTTTTATAATTTATTCATCATTTCAGTCAATTTTCAAGCAAAAAAGTCATTTTTGCTCCTTTTATTTGTCATTTTTGATTGTAAACAAGGAGTATTTGGATTTTGGACTGTTGGTTTGACAGGATAAGTTTTAAAGAGTTAGGCTGCAGGGAATTGTGATGATAATTTTTCACACTTTTTGACGTTTCAAAGACTAAATGATAAATCAATTAACCGTGAAAATATTTGGTACATTAATCAGTAATAAAAATATTTGGCCCTAGAGTGTTGTGAAGTAAAAGGCCCCCTCAGGCGTGCTGCTCGTAGACACAAGTGTTTCATGTTGTATTTTAGCTTTAGTTTTCTTGGTAACGTGGGGCGAGTCATTTCTATACAATTACGAATATTGTCAGATATTCCTTTAATTTAAATTTCAGGGTTTGTTTGTTTAATCTGTGGTTTTGAAGTATGTGGTATTGGTAGATTCTGTGGACTCAACACAAGGTAAAGTGAAACGTACAGACAATGTATTGTATTTGTTTTGTCATATTAATCTCAAAATGGGACCAAACCCTGAATGTATGTAGCTTTGAACATGGTGATTCATTCCTCATCTTTAATTTTCTCTCTTAAAAAAGCTTTGAGAGTCAGTACAGTACGCAGACCTCGTCAGTTTAGATTTAGTTTGGCAGCATGCAGACTCTCAGGACAGTTTCAGTGTTTTCTGATGTGTCTGCAGACATGAAGAAGAAACAGAAGGGGAAGAAGAAGAAGCAGCAGCAGGAGGAGGAAGAGGAGCGGACAGCTGAGGAGGAAGAGGAGCTGGAGAAACAAAAGGTCAGAGATCAGCCACAGCAGCTCCACATGTGGTCATCACATCTGTTGCCATGGAAACCACCAAACCTGTGGGTCATGGCCCGATCACACAGAAAGCGTTTTAGCAGCGTTTTGTTTTTCGTTAAGTTACAAAAACTTCCACTCAGAGCGGAGAAGCGCCCCACATCATCTCCGCTTTTTTCCCCAGTGATGATTTGAGAGGCGGGGCTTCTGCTGTGGTCACGACATCGAGTTAACAGTTGGTAAACAAAGGAGGAGATGGGCCTCGTATTTTGGAACCTGCAAAACGCTTTCTGTGTGATCGGGGCCTCAGAGCGCCGGCCACACGACTAACATGTGACCCTGTGTTTGTGTGCGCAGGCGGAGATGGCTCTGCTGATGGAGGACGACGCCGACGATGCCAAACACAAACACTTTAACTACGACAAGATCGTAGAGCAGCAGAACCTGAGCAAGAAGAAGAGGAAGAAGCTGCTGAAGAAGGGCGAGGAGCCGCTGGAGGATGACGACTTCCAGGTCTGTTTAATGACACGATGCGTTGTGATGTTTGGGTTTGAACCACTGCTCCAAAAGTTTACATTAAAAAAAATAATTCAGGGATCAGATCCGTGAGAGAGCCGTGAAGATAATTTTGGTTTTGGGATGTGTTCAGCTGATACCTCTGTGCAATGGATGTCAGTTAAATTTAATTTGTAGTGCTTTGCTTTAAACACCCCACAGTTAGGTTTTCTAAACAGTATATTAACATTTAATAAAATGTTTATAACAGTTAATGTAGTTTTAAACAGATTTATATCTTAGCTGAGGGCCTGTGTCCGCACAGTCTTTCTTCAGTTGTTCCCAAAGAGGAGAGGACGTACGAGGCCACATGCAGAGACAGTGCAAAAATCAAGCGAGATAAAATAGAAATAACTTAATATATATACATAAAAATCCAATTTTGGTTTTTGTAAAATTGGTCGTAAATGTCATCTAAGTGGCATTAAAAAAAAAAAAAGTCTTCAATCTAGGGCTGCAGCTATGGATTCTTTCAGTAATCGAGTATTGTAATGATTATTCTGGCCATTAGTTGAGTTATCAGATAAGAAATACTGCGCGTTTTCATTGTATTACTTTAGCTTTATTTAAGGACAACAGTAATGTATAAAAGAGGAAATAAGAAAAGTCTCTAATGAGAGAAATGAGCAACAAATTTGTTTCCTTTGTTTAAAGTCAGCTCTCACGCTATCAGTGTGAGAGTCACACAAATGATGGATCACGCTGTCAAAAATAATCAGTGTTGAGCAGTAGTGTCAATATAAGAAGTGACGTTACGAGTTTAACAGCATTCTCAGTAGCGTGGTGGTGACATCACTGCTTTGAGTCAAATAGCTTTTCAGTTGTGAAGTTAAGTAATGGGCCGAGTAGCGCGGTAGCATCCAAAAAGTTCTGAGCTCTCTTTCCCAGGAAAAACTCTGTCAGAAAAAGACTGTTTTTTCTGAGGATAAGTAATGTGACTGAGGCCAACGCCACACCGAGGCATGTAGACGATAGTTACCACCCGTCCTGTATTGAAAAATAAGATGCACCGTTCCTACTGTCCTGAGTTTATGCAGTAATGTGTGCACAGAAATACAGGACAATCAGAGTCTCGTATTTCTGTGCACACCCTGCACACACCATGTTTTCACCTGCTGGGAATGATATTAAACCAAAAGAGTTTAATGAGACATGACGAGAGACTCTGCTCAGGACTTCTCTGCCCGCTGGCTGCTTGATAAAGTTATCTGAAGGTCTCTTTACACCTGGATGTTAAACTTATGGAGCTTATGGATTTATAAAGCCTTAAACCATGGTTAAATGAATCAGACGTCATTTTGTAACAAACCCTCTCCTGTCTGTCTGTGTGCAGGTGGACGTTAAAGACCCTCGCTTCCAGGCCATGTTCACCTCCCACCTGTTCAACCTGGACCCGTCACACCCCAACTACAAGAAGACCAAAGCCACGCAGAGCATCCTGGCTGAGAAGCAGCGCAGACGAGCGGACGAGCAGCGCTGCCTGGAGGACACGCTCAGCGCTCAGAGGGACACGCCCACACAGAAGGAGCCCGCCGCAGTGGCTGGAAAGAAACGGGACAATGACTCTGACGCTGCAACAGTTGAGGACGCTTCAAAGAAATCCATGGACCCCAGTTTGTCTCTGCTCATCAAGTCCATCAAAAGCAAAACGGAGCAGTTTCAGGCTCGTAAGAAACAGAAGTTCATGTAAGTTCGACTTTTCTACAAGAAACCGGACTGAGACTCTGGATCCTCCTGAAATCAGTCAGCAGTGACTCAGGTGAGTTTTACCTGACGTCAAAGGATCTGTTTGTTTGTCATGTGTTTGTACAGCTGAAAAATATGAGATGAGACATTGTGCACATTTTTAGTAAAAACTGAATCCTGCTTCATCAGATCATGTTGAATCGTTTTATTTTTACACATGGAAAATCAGTAAGGTAAAGAAATTATTCACAATAGAGTTTTACAAAACTTTACAGTTATTATAGATGATAAGTGATAAATTGGGCCTCAGGCAAGAAGCAGCAGTATTAACAGATTCACTGTCATGTGGTGCGTGCGAGTGATTTCAAAACGTTTTCGTACTCAAGAAGAAGAATCAAGTTCACGAGTGCTACAGAGCTGTCACACGAGTCATGTACAGATAATCTGCACGTCACTTTAGGAGGGAGATTTATTTATAAATTTTTTGGCGGTGAATTTCGACACATTGAATTGTGTCCTGTGGCTGCCCCCCCTCAGGGTCTCTCTGCACGTCTCAGTTCAGTATCATCCTCTCTGGTTCACAATGAGACGTCCTCTGTCGGGCAGATCGCGTCTCGTTATTTCTAGAAGTCGTATTCTTCCAGCTAATCTTTTATTAATATTGCAGCAAGTGATAGTAGCTACGACTCTTATTACATTGAGTTAAATACATAACCAACAGTTTAGCAAATGTTCGCTGAATCTGTCGGCAACGGGACAAGATTTTGGTGTCAGAGACGTTCTGGCTTCCGTCTGACGAGTATTGAAAGATCAGCTTTGAGCCAAATTACATTTTGGCTATTAGAGAGAGTAAAGTATTGAAAAATAGGAAGTGTTATTCCCGGTATCGGCTCAAATTACAGCGGTACCCAACCTTCAACAGTCCAAACACTAACTTTGTCCGGTACTTTACTCTCTGTAATCGCAAAAATGTAATTTCCGATGGGACGGATTTTGCTCCATTGTCTTGAGTAACCGCCGTCAGCTCACCCAGAAGTGCCCTAAAGTAATGAAACTTGATTAATGTGAATCACTCGTAACATAATTTTATTGGTACTCTTAAAAGGTCCCAAGTTAGTGACCTGATGCTGCCGTGAGAACAACAAACGAGGCAGAAATTTGAACCCGTCAGCTACTGTTCGACGACGCGTAATGGCATCACATGACCGTGTTAATCCACTTTTTAAAATTGGTTTTAAAGCGCGGCGCACTTCCTGTGGGCCCGGCTGCCCCTAGAGACTTATCGTCATCAGGCCGATAGCTGATGGGCTCAATGGCTGACGTTTAGGTTACTCTGAATCTGCAGATGTTCAGTGTCATGGGACTCAAATCGGGGCCAAAATATCTTGATCTGGACGTCCTGACCTTTTACTCTTTTTTTGTGGTCTGCAGCAGTTAAATTTATGTTTTCAAATTGTTCGTAAAATATTCTGAGTAACAGAGTACTCCCTGAAGACAAGTACTCGCCGTCTGACTTCTGACAGCTGACTTGAAGTTTGCTGTGAGACGTTCCTCGCTCTTTGTTCACATTTCAGTAACATTTTTGTGGATATATCTCACAGAGCAGATGGCTGTGTCAAAGTTTTGTGGGCATAGATGATGATTTTTATATGTCACAAACATGCAGCGCCACATTAAGGAGTTATTAATCCGGATCAGGACATGAGGAATAATCTATTCTTGCGTGAGGCCCTTTATCTACAGATTAAATGACTGTTCACATTGGTCCTTAGATTTGACAGGAAGTGCTGTGGTCATAACATCCTTAAAAAGCTGCAGTAAATCTCAGTGTCTTTACACATGAACTCCTGATTCATGCTGCTAACAAACAAGTGGCATTATTTCTATCTAAGTGGGGATGGTGGAGCTGTGAGCTACGGTGGCCTCTCAGGTCATGCTGCTACAGTGCAAATAATTTTCCACATGACAGCATGAAATATTTGTACCTTGATGAGGGTTCGCAGAAAACAGTAACTGTCGTCTGCAGTCCTTCATCTCACAGCTCACTCCTCCTCCCCGCCTTATTAAAGCAGCATAAATCAGTGTTTTGATGAGAACATAAAATCAAAGGCACTTAATCAGCTGCTGTTTAAAATATTTCTTCTATACAAGTATTAACAGCTAAAATACAGCAGCGTTAGCTCAGTGACAGATTATTTTAAAGGTTGATTTGAATCTCTGGAGCCGCTTTCAGACGTTAAACCTTCACACTGCTGAGTTTCATGTTGATGCTGTTTCAATATTAGGACCATTATGTGCTAATATTAACGTAGTAACGCACAACATTTTGCTCCTGGCATTAGGTGAGACACTTGGCTATGAGCTGAGATGTTTACAGCAGCGTGACGCTAAAGGACGGGTTCATTATATTTTCTACATGGCCCAGGTGTGATCAGTTACGTTACCAGGGTTCACACACACACGATGAGTATGTTTTTACACAGCATGAGCACTGATAACAAAAGACCAGTGACTTCTCTGCGTCCTGCGACAGAACAGCACGGTTGAGTTTCAGCCTACATGAGTAGTCTGCATGAGGCACAAACTTGTGTTGACCCGTCTTTTCTCCCAAATCCAAATTATGTCCACACCACTGATTTGTTCCCGAGAGGAGAGTGAATATCCTCATTGTCTTTTTCTTGGCTGCTTGTCATTATCGGCCTGATGTTGTTTGCTAGTGACACAAACACGCTTTTGGAATTTCAAAATAAGGCCAATCTTAGAGATGATGATGATGATGATAATGATGATGAGAATCAGTGTTTTCACTTTGCAAAGATGATTTTGGATCGTTACGGCCCTCATTGGATGTTGCAGAGAGACGGCAGCTCCAGATTTCAGAATCTGACCAGCGTAGCTGTGATCGTCTGACTGGTCTTTGTTGGCCATGCTGTGTAAATGTGACTGCTGACACCTGAGCTGTGTAGAAGGTCTGGAGAAGGCAGATTACCTGTCACGTCTGAAAGGGGCTTTTGATCACAGCGAGTCTTGACTTGGCTCCTACGGCCCGGGGTACTCGAACACAGCAGCCGCTCCCATCCCAGTCCCGATGCACATGGACACGACGCCGTACGCCCTGCAGACAGGAAAAAAACACCAGACAGGAACAGTAAGAAAACTCACCTGAACACGTTAAACTATTCAAGAGTTGGTGAGAAATGATAATTACTGAAGCATCATTTGAGACGAACCTGCGGCCTCTGCGTCTGAGCTCGTTGAGCAGCGTCACCACCTGTCGAGCGCCGGTGCAGCCCAGAGGGTGACCCAGGGCGATGGCTCCTCCGTTAGGATTCACCTTCTCCAGCGGGATCCCCAGTTTCTCCACACAGTACACGGCCTGAGCAGCAGCAAAGGGTCAGTTCAACCAAAACACACACAAATTAACATTCACACTCAATGTCTCTCTTCAGAAACAGTCTCTTCCTCCTCAGACCTCACGGTGGTCGGGTTTCTTTATTTTCATTAGAAAATTCTCCAACAGAAACTGTGCAGAGTAACAGGGACACTGATGTGCAGTCAGTGAGTCTCTCTAGCATCAGTGTCCTTGATGGGAACATGAGGATGGAGGCAGACATTTCAGATCTCAAACATAAAGAAACAACCTCTAAGCATAATGTGACGTCTCTCCCCAACATGCAGAAACCGAGCGTCCACGACAGCTGGCAAAGAAAAACACATCCATCAACACCTGGCTCTGAACTCACCTGACTGGCAAAGGCCTCGTTGATTTCAAACACGTCGATATCGGCCACAGTGAGTCCTAAAGAGGGGGAACAGGTTTGAGTTGGAAGAAGCCTTTCAGCCAACACATCAGTAAAGTAAAGGCAGCGAGCAGGCAGGAGAAACAGGCATCAAAGAGGAAACGCCAAATCAACGCAGATACAGCGAGGTGAAGTGCCAAAAGAATCTCCTCTGTATTTGAGGTTTTTTTTTTTAAGGGATACGTCTCTCACACCTCCATTAATAAAATGGTCTCAAGTTACAATTATCATAATAAAACTTTTGTTCAGCCACAATAATCCTCCATTTTCAGTCCTTTAAGGCTCATTCTGACTGATGATATTAATCCTGTGATACTTTCTGAGGACGTCACTGCACCATGGAAACCTCAAACTGTGCAGCTCCATGAGGCAGGAGGAGGTTCAGCTGGTTACAGTCTGCAGTTCAGAGCTAGACGCCACTAAATCCCTTTAAATCTGACACACTGGACCTTTAAGTAAAAGTAAGAGCTTCAAAATTTACTTTTAAGCACCAAAAGAAAAAGTCCTCAGGATCTAATTTTAGAATAAGATATATTATATTATAGTTACTGATGAGTGTCTTTCTTTCTCCTGACGAAACAACTCCAAATTTGACCCCTCAACATGCTCAAAAACTCACCAAAATTGGCACACTGCTCAGAAATGCGTGAAAATTTGATAAAATTCAAAATTCAACCCCTTAAGTGCCAAAATGAGCTCTCTAGCCAGATCAAACCAAAACTGGCTTGTTTGTCTCATCGAGACATACAAATCATGCGCTCACACCCCCGACCTAAGTCCAACAGGAAGTGAGATATTTGCCCTTTCACAATAAGATTTCGCCAACATGCTATACTAAAATGATTTT
>JAPZEB010000020.1:12753605-12773352 GCA_029783705.1 Chaetodon striatus | reverse complement strand
TTTGTATACAAGGAGGAGGAGCTTAAAATCAATTGTAAATGTAACAGGAAGTCAGTGCAGAGCAGCTCAGACTGGCCCGACGTGCTCTCTCCTCTTTGTTCTGGTTCATAGCCGAGCTGCAGAGTAAAATGTGCGTTACAGTCGTCGAGGTGGTTTGAAATAAAGGCACGAATCAAGTTCTCAGCATCTGTGTCATATAGAAATGGTCGTACCTTGGCGATGTTTCTGTTTCTGAGGTGGAGAAATGGCGTTTCGGTCACCTTGTTAATGTGGGACTCGAAGCTTAGATCTGAATCAAGGATCATGACAAGACTTGAAACCTCAGACTTATTCCAGGGAGTTAACTTCCCCAGATTATTCAGCAGCATTTCTCTTTTTTGTTTTGGGTAGACGGGCTATTTTTGTGTCTGGAGCCAGCAGTCACAGAGCACTTCCTCATTTATATTATAATATATTTGCAAATCATAAACAAATAGCAGCTGGAGTCACAACAGCAGGCCGTCAGGAGGTGGACAGAGTCGAAGAGACATTTCAAAGAATGAAACTCGTCGTCTTTAAATCAGCTCAGTCCACCTCGTGGAACAGGTTAAATCATGCTTTTTAATTACAAGGGCCACAGTGTGATATTTTACCGAACAGTGTGACTGAAACAGGAACATCCTGAGAGCAGCATTTACACCACACACACACTGACATTTCAGCACTTTCCCTGAGGGCAACATAACTCAGCTCCGAGGTCTGAGTGGAAATTTCAGGTCTACAGTTTAGACATACCTGTATTTTTCCTTCAGCGCTCGGCCCTGAGGATGAGCACTGTTTAAACAAATGTTCCTCAGCGTATGAGCGCTCTGTTTACGCCCAACAGACACACACACTTTGTGCCATTTCACTTGTTTTGATGAGAAAGTTTCGTCCAGATTTTGTATTAATGTGACACGCTGAACACCACGAGATCATAGCCACGACTTAACATAAGCACTTTTATATTAACCGCACGTTTCCTGTTCACATGTCTTAACAGAGCCGTCTAATTTTGTTTCTAAGTGGCTGTGGTCGGAGTTAAATCCTGTAATGTTGTGGTCACACTCATGCATTAGACGTTAGCTTGATCGCTCTGTTCAAGTTTGCTTAAGCTGAATAAGCACTGTGTAAATAAATCCACGCTGTGTCTGTGTCTTTGCACTGCGAAGATTATGTTGAGAGAAGGGATTTTGCAAAAGATATTTAAATATTTCTAACTCAGGGTTTGACGTTAATGTTGTATTTTTCACTTGCCCTTATTTATTAGCATTTTTTAAATATACAAAGTTGAAGTTTCGCCAGAATCCTCTAACGCAGGGGTGTCAGACTCAGTGTAGTTCATGGGCCTTGTTCAGCCTCAAGTGGGCTGGACCCCTAATAGTACTGTAGAATGACCTTGAAATCATAACGACCTTCACATTTTTCATTTTCTTTTAGTGTAAAGAAGTACAAGTATATTTTAAAAATATATGTCTGTTCAATAACAGTTGATGAACAGCCGGTCGGTCTCTGAATCGCTGTGATAAAACATTTCCACATATTTCCACTCTTTTGTAATGCTGGCGTCACCACACTAAACTTAAGTGGAAGCTATTGAAGAAGCAGGTCAAGTTATCTCCTGTCTCACAAACCATTTACACATCTAATCAGCCCCTCCAGAAATTAACGCAAATTCAACGAAAGTCCGCAATATTTGCGATGGCTTGCAATTTTTCTAACATCCTGCGGTTTTTTCCGTATTTGCCGGAAGTTGCTGTGCATGTGACGTCATTATAAACGTCATGAGCCGCGTCATCAAATGGCGCTAATGTCACTGCAGTATGGAGAAAGGCTCTGTGTTGACATAAGAATTGTCACTTTGTTTAGATGCATCAATATGTGTTGAACTGATTAAGATGTTCTGTTTACTAACTTCAATATTCACTCAGGATTTTTTAAAAACATTATTGACGCCATTAGATGCTAAATAGCCAGACTAAGCGGTGTGAATGAAGTAAGTAGTGTGATTTCGCATCATACACCTTTTCACAAGGGTTGAAAAATCTGAACTTCAGCAACTAATTCACGCCACGACAGCCAACCAGCAGTTTGATCCTCTGGGGCTGTATCATGCTGATGACATACCGACAGAAGCTCATTTAGCGATTCTGCAATTTCACGTGCATATCACGCAAATTATTCGCGTCAACACAAGATATTCCAGCGTTGGGCCTCCTCCACAGTGTCCTCTCAGGGCACAGAGAGCTCAGTGAAACAGATGAGGTGAGGTGAGAAGGACCAAAGCACGAGGTCTGGTCTGAGGTCAGCAGAGACGCTGGTTCAGATCTACCAGTAACCTCCAGTCTGGTGTCGCTCCCAGTTGGCTGGTGTCTGATTTCACCGGCCTTAGATTGCTTCACAGCTTTGTGAACTAACCCTCTGGTAACGGCAGGATGGACTGAGCACTGACGGAGGTGTTGCACAAAGTGAAATGGGTGTATTTAGTATTTATTTTCCTGCAGCATAGAGACGTGTTTTCTTTAAAAACCACCATAACTACACTATAATCATCACAGCCAGAACTGTAAAAACAGACGTTATTGTTGGATTTTCACATTTCCAACAAACCTTTGAATCATGATGTGCAACAAACGCTTCTGTCAGAGAAAACAAACAAACAAACAAACAAACAAAAGTAGTGATATTTCATCAAAACAGCTTTATTCCACGTCTCATTTCAGATTTGGTCAAAACTAAATGGTGTGCACAACAAGAGTGAAACACCGAGCTCTATTTCAGCTCCATGAATCATCTTCAACTTTTAACTTTCAAACATCAAAGGCTACGTTTTAAAAATCTAATAAGTCATTTATGGAGAAGGGAGGGTCCTGCACTTTGCACCAGACACTCACAGAGGCTCTAGGAAAAATATCTGTAGCGTCCAGGAGCGTAAAAATAAATAAATAAATAAAGAAAAACATTAAATTAAATAATGAAAAATTAGAAATTAAAATGATTAAAAATAATAATAAATTAAAGTACAATAAAATAAATGATTACCAATAAATTAAAATAAAATAAAATAAAATAAATAATCAAAGAACAGTGCCTTACACACACACACACACACACAAACACACACACTACACTGCCCAACTCAACATTACAATATTAACTGATTAATGAATTAAAACACTGTCAGTATTTAAACATGTCTATTTCACAATGACAGGACCCGTTGTTTCCTCTGCTGAAGACTCCGAGTGTCAAAGCAAACTTTTATTTTGAAGGTACAGCCGTGTTATTTCCGGTATCACTGTGTCTAACACACTCACTTGACACACCAATGCAGTGACATCACCCCGCTTGGTCCCGCCCACTTCGTATATTCTCTAACGCTATTGGCTGATCCAGTGAGTGGCAAGAATATCGTCCAATCGAAGAAGAGCGCGCGGTACATCCACGAACTTAATGTTTTGTGTGAAACATTCAGGCAGCTTCATGGAGATCATTACAAATGTGTCTTTAGAAAGATGTTTGGCAAATTTATTTTCTTATTTATGGTTTTAGAGTAAAAAGTAAATTAAAATAAAACCTAAATACGATTTCAAAGGGAGTTTTCTCCTGATTAAACATGAATAAACAGTCACTGTGGTCCCATCAGAGTTTAATTTAACTTAACTGCTGTGAAAATAAAACAATTTATTTTAATCAGTCTGCTTGAGTGGCATTACAGTGACAAATCAGACATGTTTATAAAATTAGCTGTGACTGTACCTCTGTTTTGAGAGATTAAAACTACTTTGAAAAATAAAAACAATGTTTCTGTAATTTTTTTTTTTTAATGGTCATATAACATGAACATGTGACGAGGTCACAGTGAGGACGTGTTGCTCAGGGAGGCTCGAGGGAAAATATTTGTAACTTTGGGGAGGGTCAAAAAAAAAGAAAATCACCCCGTCCTCTGATAAGTACAGGACAGTCCTTTAGAAAACATTTGTGTACATTAGTGGTTTGAATATGTTAGTACTTTATAATCTTTGTACATTTGTAATTGTTCTCACCAGTCTTTCTCAGTTTTATATTTGCGTACATTTTATATTGTTATATATGTGTACATTTCTTTACTGCAGTTGTTTTTAAACGTGCCATATAAATATTCTTGATTTGATTTGATTCATAGCCCAACCTCTCATTTGCTGCTGGTTACAACAGTCTGACACAGTCATTAGTTCAAGGTCCACAGACTTTAATAAAGTAAGCACTGTACTTTAGTTTGGTCATGCGGTAGTTGTCCATTAGTCGGTCACTCTACATCAGGAAACAGCACTTCAAAATAAAAGATCTGTGCTGGAAATTTACTGTACTAAAAAATAAAGTATGTTTTTTACAAACTTAAAATTACATCACATTATTGTGACGTAAGTTTCCTATGCTCTGGAGGGCCTGTGTGCCTCAGGTATACAGCAGAGTGAAGGGTGTGCCAACCGGCCCCGGTCTCCCCTACTTTAACTGCTGCTGTGTGGGGCCGTGGGGCCCCTGTTCAGCCCGGCCCTGCAGACCTCGCCCCCCTCTCTCAGTCTGAGCTCTAATGTGATTAAAGCCGCAGATGATCCACGCTGTGTCTGCGCCATGTGCTAATCAGCTGATGCGCCGCAGCCGCCTCTGCTCTCTATTTAACTGCTGCTCGGCTCACAGCTCATGTTCAACCAGCTCACACACACACACACACACACACACACTCAACATGCCCCCGTTTGACAAAACCCAGCTGCAGAACAAACCGTTCAAACAGAGGAAGAGTTTCGGTAAATGTCCCGCGCACGGTCACACACACTGTGACACACACCTGGCACCTGTCTCATGGTGTGTTTGTTGTCTCATGGTGTGTTTGTTGTCTCTGCAGCGACACGGAAACAAGAGGTGGCGGGCATCAGGCTGAAGTTCCCCAACAAGATCCCGGTGAGTTCCCAGCACAGGTGCCTCACAGTGACCCTTCAGGTGTGGTGTTGTGTGTCTCACCTGTTGGACGGGTGCCCGCAGGTGATCATTGAACGGTACGAGCGGGAGAAGTATCTGCCGCCGCTGGACAAGACCAAGTTCCTGGTGCCGCATGAACTCACCATGACTCAGTTTGTCACCATCATCAGGTAAACCTCATCTCTCGCTGACACCAAACACACCAGGCTTTAGTCTGAGCCAGGACCCTGTGAAACGATGCTGCTGACTGTGGGATGTGACTATTTGCTGGAAATGAGAATGTCATCGGGTTTAATATTTCAGTTTGACAGAGGTGACGTCACTGAAGATTATTCTTGTTGGAGATTATTGAGTTTAACTGTTTGTCTTTGAAAAGTGCATGAAGCAGCTTCTTGAGGACCCTCTTTGTTAAACCAACACTCAAAACTCAAATGTATTAAATATATTATCTCAAAAAACAAAGAAAAGCAGCAAATCATCACAGTTTAGAGGCTGAACATTTCCCCTTCATTTTATTGCAAAATGGCTTCAGCAGTTATTAAATAGCTGCCTTTTAATCTGCCTGTTAACTGATCGCTTCAGTCCAAGAACAGTGTGTCATATATTTGAGGGAAAATGTCTCCTTAAACTTTAAAGCTTGTTAAGGGGAAATTTCTTAAGGATATCCATTGCAAAGTGAAGTTTTTCAAAATGTTTTTTTATAACTTTATTTGTAATACATTTGCTAATTGACAGACAGGTTTTACTGTGTTAAAGTGAAGCATAGATCTAAAGAGCTATGTTAGTGAGTTATCAGATGTATGGATGGGTCTAATGACTGGAAATGTATAAACACCAAACATCACTGTGAAAGTTGTTCATGTTTGCTCATGATTACACAGCAGAAACAGACGGTCCCTGTCAGTCCTTGTGATCTGTCTTAAGACGGCTCAAACAGCCAGTGAGACCAGATTTCAACACATTTGACAGAATTCCCATCATTCCTCTGGACTTCCAGCGCAGCACTCTGCCTCATGTGAAGCTTAGTTTCTTCATCATCATCATGTGGTGATTCTCACAGAACGTCTGATAACTTTGACACGGTCACTTCAGATGTTCTCCTGGTCGTCTGTGTCACAGTTCAGTCGTGTCCTGGTCTCTTACAGAAACCTCTTAACTGTCAGTAAATGGACCATTAACATGTTTCACTTGATGTCATGCAGCTTTTTAATAGACTGTTTAATTTGTTAAATGAACCCTGTATGGACGCACATGTCTCTCAGATCAATATGCCCCTTTTAAATCCCCTTAAAGAATCGCGTCTCTTGTCTCTGTGTGCAGATAGTTTTATTTATAATGCTGTTTGTCTTTGGGCCCTCTGCACTCTGTGATTTTAGAGGAGGTACATGGAAGTTGAAAATGAGAATCTACAGGGGCGTACCACAAAACACCGAGTCCTAGTTAAGGTTTCCTCAAAATAAATTGCTTGCACAAAAAACCCTTAAGTCTTCTCCTTAATGTTTCCTTAAAATGTTCACTTGCATATTAATAATTTCTACTTGTCTTGATCTTAAACTTAAGGAATCCTTAGACTGCTGCACAAAAGACCTTAGCAGCCAAAGCAGGGTTAAAAAACAACTTAAGGTACCTCTGTTTCTGTCTTAACTGCAACGTGACTGACTTTAAGGTGATAAATGGAAAAAACTAACTCTCAGAGCGTTCAGCGACCAGATGGAAACATTTTTGATTTTACACTTTAGATTTGTCTGAATTAATTTTCGTTGCTTCTTCCTATAATTGTTTTTAAGTTTTTGAGGATGAACTTTACTCTGAACTGATCATTTAAAGACTTTAACCAGCTTCAGTTTGGAGGGTCAGATTCAGATTTAGTATTCACACCCATCATATTAAAGTGTGACGGGTTCTCTTCCATAGTGAACAACGTCTGGACGGATGAAGTCGATGGTCTGACTGGTCCTCAGGTTTGAATCTTTTCAGTGTCGTAGCTTCTCTCCAGATGTCTGTGAGGTTCCTCATTCTGTCTGTCATCATTACACAGCAGAAAATCAGCAGGAGAAAAAACGTGTCCGTCTTCTGACACGAGTCAGATGGCTGCTCTGGAATCAGTCACAGCTTCAGGTTCAGTTACAGCAAATATGTAACGTGACTACACTGCGCTTACATAAGGACAGATGAGAGGGAGACCAGAGCGTCTCAGTATGATCTGATAATGTTCTCACCACACGAGACTCTGACTGTGCCCCACATCAATGCTGCACGCTGACAGCACTCTGTTCATACGCTGCTCTGCACGACGTGCTGCCAGACGTCAAAGTGACGCTGGAATTAACTGAATTATGAAGTGACTGAGTTTGTTTCACAAATGTGCTGAAGGAGGAAAATTTCTCTGAGCTGGCGTTAAAACAGAGTTGTACCTGCAGGATTTATGACATCACAGCCAGTTTGGAGCCAATCAGTGTGTAGTGTCAGAGTGAGACGTGAAGCCTGCAGGTCACAAACACAGTGACGTCAGACGCTCTGCATCGTAGTTTAAATTAGAAATGTTTTCACTCTGAATTTTTCTGTAAAGAGGGGAGGAGCAGATGTAATTTAAACACGTGACAAACTCCTGTACTGTCCCAACTTCAGAGGAATGACTCCTTCACATTCCTGAAAGAAAACAGTATTGATTGATTGATTGATTGATTGATTGATTGATTGATTGATTGATTGATATCAGAGCTGCACATCATGTATCTTTGCTGAGTGCTGTCTCGTAGGCAGCTGGACTTGCTTGTGTTTCTTGAGGACGTTTCGCCTCTCATCCAAGAAGCTTCTTCAGTTCTTTATCTTTGTTGTCTGTCTTGTGGTATGATGTCCTTTTGGAGCACTTTGTGAACCAGGCCACAGTGACCTTGACCTTTGACCACCAATACCATTTCAGTTCATGGTTGAGTCCAAGTGGATGTTTGAGCCAAATCTGAAGAAATTAGCTCCAGATGCTCTTAATAAATTGCGTTTGCAAGAATGAGAAGGAGCCAAGGTCACAATGGCCTTGACCTTTGACCACCAAATTCCAATAAATTCATCTTTAAATCCAAGTGGACATTTGCATCAAATTTGTGGAAATTCCCTCAAGGCCTCCTAAAGATATTGGTTTCACAAGAATAAGATGGATGCAATGTCACAGTGACCCTGACTTTTGACAACCAAATTCCAGTCAGTTCATTGTTGAGTCCAAGAGATTGTTTGTACCAAATTTTAAAAAGCTCAAGGTGTTCTTCAGATATTGCATTTAGGAAAATGAGACATAAGCAAGGTCACAGTGACCCTGACTTTTGACCACAAAATTCAAATCAGTTCATCACTGAGTCCAGGTGGACATTCTACAGATATTATTTTTACAAGGATGGGATGGACAGACAGACGGATGTATGGCCACAGCTATTACCAATGAGGAGCCATAAAAACAAGTCAAATTTTACTCTTGAATCCCTCCATAATTTGTCTGAATCAACTTTAGTATTTAATGGTTGAATGGTTTTAATGGTGAAGGTATGCATGACTGAACTTACTGTAGTTTTTCTGTGACATCAAGCAGGTCACTTGGAGCTGGAAAACAGACAGATGAAAAGGGGGTTACTGAAGAGACACATCAGACCAGACCATTATTGTTGCAGATTATCAATGGAACACTACAAAGTCCATTAAAATATGTGTCTATGTTCACTGGTGCTCTGTGAACCCAAATTAAAAATGTATTGGTTTATTATTTCAATTTAATAATTCTCTTCACCTCACCAGTGATCAGTGAGATGGTGACATTAATAGAATGTGCTTTACGATTATGGGCAGTCATCATGTTGTTGAAATATTAATTACTAGCTACTGTATGACGGCAGATGGATTTTACATTGTCTTTTCATGATTAATTCACAATCACATTTTCCCAGAACTACATTTAAATAAATATCACATCTGCAACAAGTCATTGATACTGTCATGTGAGCAGATCAAGGATCTTGTCAATCCCCACCGGCAAGGGCGTTGAATCCAGCAACTACTGAATTGTCCCTAGCAATACTTTTAATGAATAAATTAAAACATAACAACTGTTGTCTATCAGGGTCTAGTTAATGTATTTGGTACACAAACAGTTAACAGACCTCCTTGACCCAATATTGCAAATAGGACTGGTGTTTCCATTTTTTGCTGACGTGAGTTTGGCAATTTTCCTCTGACCTGTAGCTTAGTGTTGGGGTCTCTGCATCCTCCTCACTTATAAAATCTGATGGGAAGTCCAACTACTCCAGGATGCTCCCCACTGACAAGCTGAGGGAAGCAGCTGAGAGCCTAACTTCATTGGAAGCATGGTAACATTTGTGTGGACAGTAAGCCACACTATGGTGAGATTTATGCCTGATCAAAGGCGTCAGTCCCAAACAGGGTTCTTTTCCATTGCTGATTTGGTAATATTCCTTTCAAATGGTGTAGAGTTATAATGTTATGCACAGCAGACTACAGGGCAGGTAGATTTTAACGTGAAATATTTTGACTTTATTATCAAAATATTACGACTTAAGTCTCATTTCTCAGAGATCACAGATATGTGGGATATGTTTTAAACATGAGCAGAATTTTTGCTGAAACTAATACGAGCTATAAAGTTTAAAGTCCAGGGGTTTATGAATTAATTGAAATTAATTAATGTACCACTGGTGTAAACAAGTACCACATGCACTTTTAAAGAAAAAAGACAAAAAGAGAAGGAGTAAATCTCTGTTTTTACATTTAATTATTCATTCATTTTCTGCTAATCCTGTTACGGGCTGCGGGGGGGCTGAAACTTTTCCCAGCTGACATTGGGCAAGAGGCAGGGTACAGCCTGAACAAGTCACCATGCTATCACAGGGCTAACACATAAAGACAGACAACCATTCACACTCACATTCACACCTACGCCCAATTTAGAGTCACCAATTAATCTGCATGTTTTTGGATTGTGGGAGGAAGCCGGAGTACCCAAAGAAATCCCCTGCTGACATGGGGCAAACTCCACACAGAAGGGCTTCCCCACCCCAAAGTTCGAACCCCCAACCCCTCTTGCTGTGAGGCGACAATGCTAACCACTGTACGACCATGCCACCCACTGTGTTTATATACACACTAATATTGCACTATTCTGAATATGACAATATTCGAAATTAAATACGCACCATGTAAACAGCACAAAATGTTTAGATAATCCGAACTAGGCCTTTTTCCAAAGTTAGCATTAAGCAATTAAGACATGTGAACTATGCCGCTATTACTCAGGTTTTAGGAACAATCTCGTATACGGTGCAATCAGAATATGTGTCTCAGGTGGGATTGTTACCACGATTTGCAACATATAGTCTCTTGCCTGTTTACAGCCAGCTCACTGCATTGTCATCAATAAATTGTGCCCAAACCAACTTGCCAACAGTTTGAAGGCTGGTGTGGAGATGCATGCCTTAAAAAATGCCCACATTTCTAGGCAGAAAAAGAAACTTTAAACTTTAAAACACTTAAATATTGTACAGCATTTATCTGCTGTTGAGCCACATATTTCTCTTAAGAGTTGGTGGAGACCAAAACAGAGCTCAAAGAGAGAGAATATTGGTCTAACACTAATGAGGTAAACACAAACACAAACACAACTCTAAATCAATGGATATCAACAGGCTGAATATCAACAGGTTTTTGGATATGTGTAAATATCGCAACACCAACCTTTTTAAAAAGTGGGCTGATGGGGAAAAACGGAGATTGTGTTTGTACAGTTGAACAAGTCCACTACTGTTAGAAAACTTAGTTTATTGTGATGCAAAAATGCAAAATGACAAACTACTAAAGCTGTTCCACTATTCCACTTTTGGATGTGATCAATGACACTGAGGTGAAACCTATGCCTATTCCCACTGTTATCACTTTCCAATCTGTAAAGTGAAAACCAAGCTGTGACATTCCAACCCAGCACCAGACCAATTAGGTACATATACAACCATTATGAATTAGCCATCAGTATGTTTGACAACAGGCACCAGGTGCTTTATAGTGCAGGATAAAGCTAGAGTAGGGGGTGGATTCTTATACTAGTAGTAAGTAGTTTATATGATTTAACCATGACCTTAAATGCCAAACACACATTTTAATACTAAAGAAAACTTGATTTAAAGTTTTGTTTTGTCCGAATCTAGACTGTATGTATGAATACCATGTACAAGTAACTGTGACACCATGACATCACTCATGAGGGTCCGGAAGGCTAAATGTATTAGAATTACATTCTAATTTGATTACATCTAATATAATTACAACATATGGTTAGAAGCTACAGTTACCATTGTCTAGGATGTAGCGGACCATCTCTTTGCTTCCTGTAGCAACAGCATGGTGCAGCAAACTGCAGCCTGACGAGTCCAGCACTGTGAGGTCCGCCCCCTTCAGGTGCAGCTCCTGCAGCTTTGGGTGAAATAGAAGGTAAAGGTGAGTTTTAAACTGGCAGACGTTATGCAATTTGCAACATTTGGGCTGAATACTACAGATACTTGAGAAAAATATGCTCCCCTTATGCTTAGTGAGTTGATTTTTTTTAACTGTGGGGCAGGGGAACAAGCTGAAAACACATTATCTGACTTATAACCTTATTAAGATCATATGGCAAATGTGCTAACGAGCATATATTACAAGCAGATATTACTATCCGGACATCTATATATCTATACATACAAATATGTATGGTTGATTGAATCCCTGGGCATTGTTAGGCTAAGTGTTTGTGCCAAAATTTAAAGAAATTGCCCCATAGCATTCTTTATATATTGCATTTGTGAGAATATGACAAATGCGAGGTCACAGTGACCTTGACCTTTGATCACCAAAATGTAATCTGTGCATCACTGAATCCAAGTGGATGTTTGTGCCAAATTTGAAGACTTTTCCTCACGGTGGTCGAGAATGAAATGGGCAACCTGAAAACATAATGCCTCCAGCTTTGGCTACCGCCAGCACAAAGGCATAAAAAATGCTGCACTTATCATTCTGATACATCTGCTTGTCACTGACACAACAGACTCCTTATTTGAGTCTGGGTCTGCCTGAGGCTCAAACATATGTGGCTGAATATCGTCATTGCTTTCTCTAGTGCTAACACTAGCCTCCTTGATGCACACTACCCTTCCACTGGCCAAACTCGTGTAAGTCTTGCATAGCCAGACCTATCTCCACACTTCAGTTTAGTGCTGTGTCAGTGCTGGAGAAAGTCGGAAGCAACATCTACCGCGAGAAGCGGTGATGGGCGGGGCCGAGGCCAGATACAGAATTGTGCTTGTGCAGAAGATGTGCTTCCAGTTCCTTGTCAAAGATTTTTTTTTTCTGTATTTTCTATGCAGGAGAACCATGTTCAACAAAATACTAATCTTACTAATATTAATCAAGTGTTTTTTACTAGGGATGCACGATAACATTGGCACAACATCAGTATCAGCCGATATTCAAGTTAGATGCAAATTACAATGTGCTGTGACAACTTCGGCCACAACCCAGATTTTTAATAGCGTTTCACCAGACCTCTGGGAGCATTTGATATACTAGTTAGAAAATTGAAGGAATGCACAACAACATCGGCACAGTATCGGCTGATATTAGCTTTAAAATGAAGTATCAAAATCAGCCAACATGCTTTTTCTTATTGTGCACAATGAATGAATATTACATACATTGAAAAGCATTGTATTTCATGTCTCCATCTGCTGGTGGGCCATCATGATAAGAGTATGCATGCATGATATGATGTTAATTCCACTACAGAAGAGACTGAATGATCACTAAAATTAGGTGGGGAAAAAGGTAGATATATCGATATCAGTATCAGTTATCTGCGAGATAGGTTGTTATATATCAGCATATCGGATATGGGCAAAAAATCCAATATTGTGCATCCCTAATTTTTACATCCTTTAAAACATGTCTGGAGGGGGACTTTAACTCACACTATATTAAGTGGTCACTGTTTAATCTTGTCAAATTATATAAATTACAATTCATGGTGATTAATGGTCACTGAAAGACATGGTACGGTTTTCCCATGTGCCCAGGTTGATCAGCTTCAGCTGTGTTTTGCCAAGCCTCCATCTGTGATGGATGAATATTCAAACATTGATGGTGGATTGGCTAATGAGACTGTCACTCACCTTCTTTACGTCCTTGTTCTTCACACACTCAATCAGCATCTCTAGCATATACGAGAGAGCAAAACAGACCGAGGAAGATATATATTACAATATGTATATGACTGGACGTACAACAGTGTATACAGTATCAGCGGGTGCATTAGACAATGACAATGTAAGTATCATTAGTATAATGTCTCATCAAAACCATTTCAAACACAGACATCATGGTATGTTAATGTCATTACTGGTTGAAACACATGCTGTGTATATGGCTAAAGCCAGGCTGACATATGAGATGAATGTTTATTAGGTTGACCTCAATACTCGCTCTCACTCCCTCTCTCTCTAAATAGCTGAGTCCTAATCCAGTTATGTTAGGCTTAGTGCGAGTGAGTGTGTGTGTGTGGGAAAGAGAGGGGGACAGGAGGGGAGAGACAGAGAGAGAGAGAGAGGGAGAGAAGGAGAGAGAGAGAGAGAGAGAAAGAGAGGGAAGACTTCAAAAAAAATCTCTAAGAGCTTTTGTGGCTGCAAGACAAATCAAAAACAACACACAAACCACAAAACCCAACACACACTTTGAATGTAGGAATTAAATGAATTTAGCCCAGGGAAGGAATTAAGTAAACCAGAGAAAATGAGAGCCAGCCTTAAGACACGAGGGGAGAGGCAGAGGAGAGGAAGACAGGAGAGCAGAGATTTATGAAACCATAGAGGCTATGCTAAGATTTGCCCCCCTCCTTCTGTCTCTCACAGACTCATAAATTGGGCACATCTTCCCCTCACACACACACACACACACACACACATGCACGTCACTTGCTCCATTGAACTCTCAGTTTGATGCAGTCAACCTGTCTGACCCTTATGGGAGCTCTGTGTGTGTGTGTGTGTGTGTGTGTGTGTGTGTGTGTGTGTGTGTGAGTGTGTATGGAGGACGAATGCAATATAATTAGCAGATGCATGTAAGTTGAACACAAAGAGATGCAAATTGAATTTTAACATTTCCATAACTTAATTGACTTCTTCTTGAAACAGATTATGCAAAAAGGAAAACATTGTGCCAGCTGTCCATTTTCCAGTCAACAAGCGTTCAGGTACAGGCAGAGAGGAACTTAACGGTTTCTCCGAGTGGCTGTGGTCAGGCTGAGAATACTGCTGTGTCAAAAAATGCAGTCTGCTCGATCGTTTCAATGAGGACGCTGCACTGGAGAAGCAATGATGCAGCCAACGGCTTCAACTAAAAGACCTGAGGTCATCCAAAAATTCTGAGAACAGCTTCTTTTTTTATATTCTTACTTCAACTGTCGTGCATATTTCCTTAATGTGTCTGAAGCAGAGTCCTGTGATGGGTCAGGTTCCCACCACCTGACCTGCAAAAAAGGTGTTTTACAGGTGTTTTTTGTCTTTTAGTTAAAAATCCAAGAAGTACATTACTGAATCCAAGTGGACGTTTGTGCCAAATTTGAGGAAATTAACTCAAAGTGTTTTTTGAGATATCTCATTCCCTAGAATGAGATAAAGGAGGGTTCCACTGACCTTGACCACTGAAATCTAATAAATGCAAGCATGCTTTAGTTGTAGACGTTTGTGCCAAATTTGAAGAAAGTCCCAAAATTAAATTAAATCAGTTCATTGTTTAGTATAAGCGGATGTGTGCACCCAATGAAAAGAAATTCCCTCAAGTTGTTCTTGAGATAGTGCATTCAAAAGAATAAATCAGACAAGGTCACAATGATCTTGAACTTTAACCTATGACAACCAAAATCTAACCAGTGCATCATTGAGTCCAGGTGGACAGTTGTGCCAAATTTGAAAAGAATTCCCTCAGGGTGCTCTTGAGATATTGCCTGAGAATGGTATGGCAAACAAACGGACGGTCCTGAAAACATAATACCTCTGGCCATGGAGATCACTGGCACCAAAGTATTACAAAAATACAATTACCATAGTTTTCTAACTAGAAGCAAATTATTTAAACAGCATTGTATAGAAATGATTTTGATCCACATAACTGGTTGATCACTGTAACTGTAATCGCTTTAAGCGTCTCTACTGTAATAAGGATAATAGATAATCTGGATTAACTGCTGTTTGGTTTCTTACCTGTCTGATGGTAACAGAGTTCCTAGATCACAGCTATTGATGTGAGTTTAACTGGCAGAAATAACAGACAATATATAGTAATCCAAGATTCCCCCTTAAGGATGTAAATTTATGTTCATGTATTAAATAATCTGAAGTTGTCAGAAAGACTTTCCTCTGAGATATCTCTATCAGAAACAGCAGTCCTCCTGTTGTTGTAGAATGGGACTGATTTCCATAGTGACTTTAATGACTGACAGCGAGAACTGGGTTGTGCTGAGCTCAAAATGCAAAACACCAAAACTGGAATCAAACACAAAACTGCTGGCGAAGTCACCGGCAAGAAAGAAACAAAACTGAACCAGATCATGAAGTGAAAACATGCAAGTTCCCAAAGAGAATAAAACCACAGTGAAGCTGACAGAAACGACAGCTCAGGCTCCCACACAGCCAACCCCCAGCATGCAAAGTGAGTGCGAGGAGACAGAGGTTGAGAAAATATGTGTCAGAGATGAAAACAGTCTGTCTGGAGACAAAGAAGCTGCCTCACTTTTTTTCGTACACACACACACACACACACACACACACACGCTACTGTGTCCTATAGGTGGTTTGTCAGACCTAGCTGTTACGGCTTGACGTTTGATTTAAAGATTCATTTAAATTTCACGTTAGACACGAAGCTGAACCTTGGAGCTGACAGGAATGAGTTTATGTGTGTTTGTGTTCAAGTGAGTGTGTGTGTGTGTGTGTGTGTGTGTGTGTGTGTGTGTGTTACCTTTTTCTCGCTCCTTCTCTGTTTCACTTGTCTTTTGGCTCTTTTCCTGTCTGGACAAGGAGATCAACACAAACAGAAGAGCTGCTCAACCACTTAGTGTTTCTGTTCACTTTACATTTATAGCGAGTGTTTGCTAAAGCACTCCTACCTATTTACACACACAATCACACATAACACTAATGTACATACATTAATCTTTTATGTAGCATGTATTGCAGTGTGCTGAGTTTTACAGAGCGGACAAAATGTGTGGATGTATGGCAACATATGTCCGTATCAGGAGTAGATGCAAGAGTTAAAGGGATAGTCCAGATGTTTTGAAGTGGAGTTGTATGAAATACTTATCCATAGGCAGTGTATTATATACAGTAGATGTCAGTCAGCATGCCCTAAGTTTGGAGAAGCAGGCTGGAGTCCAACATGGAGTAGCAATACGTTTTTTAGCCACACACACAGACACAAAAAGAAAAAAAAAATCTGTATCAGTTTAAGTGTATGCTATATTTAGAGTAATTTCGCTGCGTTACCTTTCTGTTGGGCACCCTGTTCCAAAGAGGAAGCTGTTACCACCAGACTCCATTGAGAAAAACAGTCATTTTAGCTCGCTAAACACAGGAGCTGCTGGTGTACTGCTGCTTCAATCAGTTAGTTAGTTTGTGTTACTGTGTGACTTTGGGAACTCCAATGTAACCCTTTTCAATCCCAAAATCACACAGTAGCACAAACTAACTAATTGACTGAGGCAGCAGTAGACCAGCAGCTCCTGTGTTCAGCAATGTTAAATCACTGCTTTTCTCAATGGAGTCTGGCTTTGAAGAGAGCAATATAGCGTACACTTAAGCTGATATTGTTTTTTTTAAGTAGGATTTTCTTTAGGTGGCTAAAATATGTTATGTTGCTGGCCCCCATCCACAGCAATACATTGCTTAGCTTCCATATTAGACTCCAGCCTGTTTCTCCAAAGTGGGGGCGTGCTGACCGATATCTATTGTATGTAATACACTGACTATGGATAAGTACCTCATACAACCCCACTTAAAAAAATCTGGACTATCCCTTTAAAGGATGAGGCATTTAATGGTCAAAAGGCCTTCAGGGTATGACTGACATCATAGAGAGGGGAAAGATGTGATGAATCGTACAAATGAACATAAATATATTTCATGATATAATACAGTGTATAAACAGTGGTAAACATTTAATATTTTAACAGAGAGAATGAGTTGTCAAAAAAATAAAGGAATAGATTCATTACTGATAATTAAGTATATATATGATCATCTTTGTGGTAGTTTGAGTATGCAGAAACAAATGAGGCATTAAAATTGATGAACAGCTTTCTGCGAAAGACTTCGGTTAAGAGCGCGTGCACACACACACACACACACACACACACACACACAGTCCAGCACAGGTCAGAGTGAAAACTGCCTCTAATATGTAGAATACAATTCAAGACTTGCTGTCTTTACTGAATATATTCATACCACACCCCAGACAGATCAAATAGCTCCACAAAGTCTATCAGATATTTTAGATCATGATTTTGTCTTCCATGCTTAACAATTTCTCACAAGTTTTATCAGTTTTCATACCTACCTACCCTGGTCCTACATAAATCAATATTTCATTTTAGTTGCATGTTTATACTTGGATCAATTACATTAACTTGAATAAAATATATTTTTTAACACTTTATTTGAAGGGGTGCACATCAGTGTCATGACACATTGGACATTTTTACTGCAAAGTTGAAACTCTCTGAGGTGTCTTTATGAGAAATTGACATTAAAACATACTTTTTTTCTTTGTTTTTTTTGTTTTGTTTTTTTTACCTGGACCCTTTATTCCTATCTCTTTGTCTCTTAGTGTCCAATGGGAACAACAATTCTTGAAAATAGTCCAGTATTGTGAAAGTACAAAGGAAGATCAGGGCAATGTTTAAGAAAAAAATTCTTAGATCTCAAGAATAAAGTGAGTAATCTACAAGAATAAAGCCATAATATTACGAGAATAGAGTCATAAATCTGTAAGAATAAAGTCATCAAGTCAGCCACCAGGACACCAGCGATGCATGTGTCCGACCTGGGGGGCACTATGTGACTTCCTGTATCGTCATGCACTACTCTACTCAAAACACCTCATACACTGGCTGTAAAAAAAACCTATTGTAAGAGAACAAAAGAGCCATCAAAGGACAAAACATGTTTTACAGTACCAAGTTTACCAATCCTAGCTCAACAACAACTTCTACTTCTAGAGAATGGGCCCTTTTGAGTGATTGCTGGGTAATATATACATATAATATCTATCTATCTATCTATCTATCTATCTACAGATAGATAGATAGATAGATAGATAGATGGATAGATAGATAGATAGATAGATGGATAGATAGATAGATAGATGGATAGATAGATAGATGCAGTGAGTCTCTGTTTGAACATGTGACAAGATGATACGTACACAATATAACTACACAATGACTACCTTGCGCCACTGAACAGAGACAAACCATTCTCATGACATCACTAATAAGCTTGTTCAAAGATGGCTGCACCCTGCTGGTGATAACGTAAATAACAATCTAGTTCTCCAGATGACAGTTTGACTGCAGTGTGACATCTTGCCTGAGGTAAAAGCCAAACGAACAGCAGTCACACTGTTCAGTGTTTCATCTCCTCTTTAAACATTCATAAAGACTCCTTCATGCTGATGACAGGTGTCATGTCGTGGTTATGATGGTGTCATGACAGTGTTATGCAAACCCCTTTCAAATAAAGTGTCACCATTTTTTTACGCCTAGACATAGGTTTTGACCTCACGCATCAACCTCAGCAGACTGGCTTGTTCTGGGTACTGAAAAAAACTGCACGTACTCCTTTGTCAGTGCAGTGGTGTTTTAATGAGCACAGTACTGTTGTGCTTTAATGGGTACCAGTATGTTTTAATGAGCAGAGGGATGTGACATAGAGACTTGACTCAAACTGACAATATAACAAGAACTTTGCGTAGGGGTTGTTAATGAATGAAAACTAAGTAGAACACACATACACACAAAGAGACACATCAAACTGCCGACAACTCGCCGCTCCAAATCACATCACTCTTGAGGCAACTTTTTTACACCTTAAGAAAACTCTTAAGAAGTACATATAGTAGAAACTGTATGTGATCAAACATATCAGCAATGAAAAATCTCTTATACTGAGTACACAGTCAGTTGGATACACGTGTGCAATGCAATCCAAAACAATAACCAATACAATGAATCACATCTATGTTGAGTTTATCACAAGGCCAAATGTTTTGCTTTTGAGTCCACTCGATTGCATCGATTGATCATAATTTTAAATATAGTTACATTTCTAATATAATTTTATTGTGATGTGTTGATAATTTGTTGATTTAAGCAGCAATATAAATAAGTGTGTGTGAATGTACTCACCTCAGTTTTGGTTTAAAATCAGCAGCTGTGGTGTTAGAACGATGGATGCATCCCGCCCTGCAAAACACAAATGACAAGAACAAGAAGCATAAGGAAAAAAGCACTTAATGATATAATACATAAAATACCACACAATGACACATTAAGAGTAGGGATGCACGATAAAATTGGCATGCCATCGATACTGGCAGATATCATCCTCAAAATGAACTGTAAGGATGGGCCAACATGCTTTTTCTTATTCTGCACATGAATAAATATTACATACATTGAAAAGTATTG
>JAPZEB010000020.1:12685964-12696094 GCA_029783705.1 Chaetodon striatus | reverse complement strand
CTAACTTTTTAGCACATTAGCTAACGTTAGCTTCCACTTCCTGTGACATCATCCATCCACTGAGTGAGAGCATACGGTCGGCCGTATTTTTTTGATGGTGCTTGTTGCCTAGGGGCTTCTAACTATGGTGGTCGATGTGAAACTGTGAAAACACAAATGTCTCTATCTAGAGCCAGTGTTTGGTTTGTCCTTTCTGGGCTACTGTAGAAACATGGCGGTGCAACATGGCGATCTCTGTAGACGAGGACCTGCTCCCTGTGTAGATATAAACGGCTCATTCTAAGGTAACAAAAACACAACAGTTTTTATTTTCAGGTGATTACACACTAAAGAAAACAGACTTATTATATTAAATACCTTCTCTGCAATCCTACACACTGGAGCTTTAAGTACAGCATCTGAGACTGTCCATAATAACAGTAAAACTTTACTGTGCCGGTGGAGAAACTCCATTTCCACAATTACAATTATTATGATATATGCATGAAAAAGTCCGCAAATGTAATACAGAAGGAAGAGAAAACGATAGTAGCAAAGATAAAACATTTATAGTCAATAACAGCTTTAAATACCTGACAATATTTATTATGAAAATTGAGTTAAAGAGGAACGTTTGGGGAAAATTAGACTCCACTGAATAATTAAATGTTTACAGGGTGCAGCTCAACAATCCTGCAGGGGTTTGGTGTGAAAGCGCTGCCTCCCTCCCCCTTCCAACGTCAAGTGTCACTCAGTTTGGGATCAAGGTGAAGATCACCTGCTCAATCAGTGCTCGTGAGAAGAGGTGAGCGTCATTAAGAACTCCAGGCAGTGAGTGACTGTTGATTTGTGTCAAATTTGGATCAATTTGAGACTCAGCGAGAACATGTGGCTCTTCGAACCACTGCTGGTGATCACTATTGATTTGTAATGGAAATCAGTGAGACGTATTGTTTTCACCTGGGCTCACCTCATCACTGTTCTTTGTAATAACAGCAGTGTCCATATCTTTACAGATGAACCCTCCGAAATCCCCCTGACAGTCATTCCTGCCCTGACTGCAGCAGAAAAAGAAGGAGGGATGGAAACATGTGAAAGGTGTGTGTGGTGTGTTGGGTGGTGGAGGAGGTGGTGTATGTGGCTGTGGATGGACGGCGGCAGGTCAAACCCAGCAGCTGCACTCTCTATAATTAGCCGTCGAGGCGGGCAGAGGCTCCTGTGCCATTAATCAGCGAACTCCCAGCAGCGAGTACCAAGAAAGGAACGCGCTGCTGTGTTGACTCTTTATCTGGAAAAGAGGTTTACGGAGCGAAGGCCCAAATATAGCAGCCAGCGCAGAGAGCTGCGGCCCTGTTGCCTGGATATCCCTGCTGGAGGGTAAACAGAGGGGGACGCTGGATTTGCCACGTCAATGAGCTGGCAGGAAGTAAAGGCCACAGAGGGAGGGGTGGGGGGGTGATCCCTTTTATCCAGGCCGATACTTTATAACCTGAGAGCAGCAGGCTGGACTGTTTGCTGGCCGCAGAGGCAGTTTTACAGTAGAGCTGAGGGTTTAGAGGCAGCGTGCACCTTATCTGGCCGACAGTTTTATTACGCAGCAGACGGAGCCGAGCAAATCTGATATTGATCACATCAGACCTGCAGAAATAAAACCGACAGGAAGCTCTCTGCCGCAGCATCTGTCGGCTGGAGACAAGGTCCAAAGTCCAAGCACGCAGAGAGATTTGTCAGGCCAAGAGAAGAGACGATGTGTTCACCTAAAATGACAATCCAAAAATAAAATCTGTAGCTTCTGAACAACACAGATTACATGCTTTGAAAACAAAAAAAAAAAAACAATTAAAAATAGCAGGAGATAAAAGTGAAGATCTTGATGATATATAATTTTCGGTGCCAACTAAGATCTTGTTTTTCCACTGAAGTGAGTCAGCCCTTGAGTTAAAACATCAAACAAGTGCGTCTGAGCACGTTCACCTTTTCTATAGATAAATAAGATCCGGTTGGAAAGGTCCCCATCGAGGTTTCCTGTTAAAATGTCTAAAAAGTACAACTAAGACAGAGCTGCAAGGATCACAGGACAGTAAAAAGGTTTGTCTTCTGAAAGAAAAACATTAGGAAATACATATATTTTAAGGGCTAAAGGCCGACATTGTTCATTTTCCTTACTGTCAATAAATGAAAAGACCAAAGCAAGCGATGTGTTAGTCCATCTGTCACTACTGTCTGACTCCTCTACTGCCTGTGCAACGTAGATCTTTACAAACTATTTACAAAGACATAGTTTATTTTTTTAAAGAGGCTCAGTATCACAGGCTCAGTAAAGAAACGATGCATTTACTCAGTGATGGATTAATACAAATATGGTGCTTTAGTGAGTATTGGGTGCAGCAGGCGATGTGTGAGAGATCTGAGCTACAGTGTGTAGTTTTTGGAACAAGAATGAAGCTCTGTGACACAGTGGAAACAGCCAAGTGGAAGTGTGTAGATAATAAACAGAGGAGGACCTAGGATGGAGCCTTGAGGTACTCCTCAGTTACGACAGGCAGTTTATAATGTGAAACAAGTGATATCAGGCTCATAGGCTACACAGGAAATGCTTTTTAGTATGTGCAGTTCTGTTTGGTTTCATTCATCCATCCATCCTTCCATTCCTATCCACTTATCCAGGGCCAGGTCGTGGGGGCTGCAGGCTGAGCAAAGTACTTCAGACATCCTTCTCCCAAGTAACACTTTCCAGCTCCTCCTGGGGGGATCCTGAGGTGTTCCCAGGCCAGATGATTTATATATATATGTATATATATATAAAAATCATCCCTACCCACTTCTTCTGCCCTGGGGCCTCCTACCAGTTGGATGTGCCTGGAAAACCTTTAACCGGAGGAGCCCAGGAGGATCCTGATCAGATGCCCGAACCACCTCAGGTGGCCCTTTTTGACGTGAAGGAGCAGCGGCTGAGCTCCCTCCGGATGTCCAAGCTCCTCACCCTATCTCTAAGGCTGAGCCCAGACACCCCACGGGGGAAACTAATTTCGGCTACCTCATTCTTTCAGTCACTATCCAGAGCTCATGACCATAGCTGAGAGCTGGGACTCAGGTGGACCAGTAAATCGAAAGCTTCACCTTCTGGCTCAGCTCCCTCTTCACCATGATGGTCCCGCACAGCTCCCCCATCACTGCAGACACCACACCAAGCCACTGATCCATCTCACGCTCCATTTTACTCTCACTCATGAACAAGACCCCGAGATACTTGAACTCCCTCGCTTGAGGCAGTAACTCACGTAAGATTTAATGAAGAGAAAAGAAGGAAAAGAAATTTCCCTGTCCTCAAGTGCCAAACGAAGACCTCTGTTCACATTGTAATAGAACGTCAAAGTCCGCAGAAAGACGAGGGAAAACGAAATGCGGTTCATAAACACACGAGAGTGCTGATCACTTCCTGTTTTCTAACAGCAGTAATGATGGTTTCTTTCAATCGTCACCATGATCATTTCTGGACCTTAAACAAGTAGTTTATTTAACCATAATGTCGATGGTCTCCTGAACTTCATGAAGCAATTTAAACCCAAACCATGATCCTTCCGTATCTCTAAAAATGTAGTTTTTCTTCCTTTCCCATGGGAGTCTTAATTTGTCAGCTGGTTTTGGATGACACAAAGAAAGTTGTCCTGTTGAATGCACTTCTGTGCATCATTGTGGAGGGCAGAGGCAACGTGTGTTACTTAGTTTGGAGGACTTGATGGTGAATTACCAGAGGACTGCTGAGATCGGGATGACCGTGGACGCTGACTTTCATCCCCGAACACATCTGAGCAAAACTTAAAGTAGGTATTATTTTATAAATCCCAGCTCCTGTCTGTTTGCTGCCCTCCATGTTTGAGCTTTTCTTTTTACTCACTTTGATTTTGATTAAAGAGCTTTTACAAAGACAAAACCTGACTGTGTCATTCATCCGGTCTGCAGAGCGTCAAGTTTTGGCAGAGCTTTTTTCTTCCTCTTCCCTTAAGCCTCGTTGTTTCATCTGCTTTTTGGCAAACGTCTCAGAGGTCTGCTCTTTAAAGAGGAGCGCTCCCATCCTTCCGGCCCCTCTGTTTAGCCTCAGCTTTGAGCGTTAGCTTTTAAATACAGTGTGGTTTGTGCTGCGCAGGGCGGAGCTGGGCTCTCAGACGTGTTGGGGGGCCTGGATCGTCTTCTTCAGATCTGCTTTGTAATTAAATATCCCCCGCAGCAGCACAGGGCTGCTTAAAGAAGGGAAGAGCCGCTTCCCTGCCAACCGTCTTCTGGTAAATGTGTAACAGCTGCTCAGCACTTCCAACCAGGCTTGCTCAATATTTGGGTTGTTTCCCAAATCAAAGTCCAACCTTTGAACCCTCCTCACCCTGCTCCCCCTCCCGCCTCCCTGCAGAACGCTGCTATATTTGATCCGTGTGTGCTGACGTCAGCACGCCTCCTCTTATCTCCACTTTCACGAGCGAAAGATAAAATCTGTTTATGTCATTTGTGTATCACAGAGTCACAGAGTTGTCCTGAGGCTTCTGCTACAGCGCTTTAAATCCTGTCTCAACTGTAAACAAGACACTTTGAGGTAGAAAATAGAAATTTAGAAAAAGTGGAATGTAGCAGGGAAAGCTGAGGAGAATAGTTTAAAAGCAGAATCCTACTTTATGCACAATTGATCTTAATTTCCAGTTTAAATTAGGACAACAGCTTCAGTTAAATAAAGTGTTAACCAGCTCTTAAATCGGTTGCTCTCCAAGTTTTTCTGTCATGCTTAACTTTGAAAGCTAGAAAAAATTCATAGCCTCAAAAGAACAAAACTTTTTCTCTTAAAGTAAAGTTTGAACTTTCTTTTCAGTAGTTGTGCAAACACAACAACTACAGCTGAACCTTTTAGCCTTGCTCAGGCTTTTCCCTTTTACTGTTCATACATTTTTCTATGAGCAGTAAAACGTAAAAATGTATACACACTCCACGTAATGAGCCAATAATTCATGCACAACCAACATATTTTGAAAGGCCATGTCACGTGACCGATGCACTGGCTGGAGTGAAGAAGGAAGCAGTCCTGTTAGGCTGGAGGCTGGACTGATGGATGGATCAAGAACACGGGACTTTACCCAGGAGAGCGGAGTTCAAAACTGTGTTAACTTTGAGTGATCTCTGACTTTTATTTTCTTAAAACCACAGTAACTTTATTTGCCTAAACCAAACCTTTGTATCTTTACATTAAGGACGTGACGTCATTCGCTGGGCGTTTGTAGCATATCATATGAACCGTTGTGTGAGGATACGTTGCCATGCTGACATTAGCATTTAGCTTAAAGCTGCATTGTGCCAAGGTTCAGCCTCAGAGCTGCTGGTTGTAGACTCTAAAGATGCACGCCTTGTTTCCACTTACGTAAGTGACTGGTGTCCGTAGATCTGTAGATGTACGGACGATACCTCTAGTGTCCAACACAAGGAAGTGCATTTTTTTTATGGATGGGTAGAAAATTGATAGGAACTACCTGTAGCTGTAGCCAAGCTAATTTTGTCCATTTTTCACCATTTGCTTGGACAAAAAACAGGACCAAGAAATAAATGATGATAAAAGATGTTAGCCAGGCAGGTACGTAACATGTTTTATGAAATATCTAATCAAAGTGACGTATGAACAGCTGAGCGAGTCATAATGACAGTCTGACTGTATATAATGTTTAACCATATTTTAGCTGAACAACAGTATTTAGATTCACAACTTGTTAAAATGAGATAAACAAGTTGTCTTTAATCAGACAAACAATCAACAGGAAGTAGCCTGTTAGCTAGTTAGCAGCCTGTTAGCTAAGCTAGCTAAGCTTTCTGAAATCCACCAAAACAGTTCAATTTTTTTTAACATACTTTTGAACAAAGTTCAGACCGAAATATTACGGAAGGGTGGAGTTTCGTAGGCACATCGAAGATCATGGAGATTCCCACTGACTCATCTCTGTATACGTACGTAAGTGGAAATGAGGCGTTATTTATACTCCCTTTATGTACAAAAATAGATATGTTACTGCTCTCGTACTTCCATGTGTCCTTTATGATGGTATAGAGACAGCCCATACACGGCACTAGAGGGCGGAGTCAAAGGTTTCAAATGAGGCGATGGTGGTTGAGGTTGTAATATTGCACCTTTAACTGGAGGCAGTGGTCTGTGTGGTCATGTGACATTACATCCCAACATGTGCGCTGCAAATTCTTCTCACTATATTACTGATTCGTTCTGTTGTCTTATTATTTAAATCTGTTTGTCGTCTCCTACGGTCGTGTCTCTGTCTCTGTGTCTGTCTCTGTCTCTGTCTCTGTGTCTCTGTGTCTCTGTCTCTGTATCTGATGTTGAGCATGTTGAGCCTGTAGTCCTGTTAGAAAAAAGACAGAAGTCTCCCGTCCCACATTGACGGCAAACCTGAGGGAAAGTTTGCCTTCATCATATTTTGGATTTGACCGTTTTCTGAATCAGCATCACCTGTTTTTTATTCTTCACGGTCCATCTTGTGCTTCATGTCCCCTTTGTCTCTCCTCTACTGTGGTTAAAATCCTGCGATGACAAGCTTGTCGACATACTTTATACCTTGCTTTTAACAAAATAAAACAGTGTGTTTTGTGGTATAAAGTGTGTTGTCCTCTTGTTTCTGCAGCTCCTCTCCGGTGACCAGTCGACCTTTACTCTGTGAAATAATTACAAATCTTATCTCGGAATTACAACATACACTATGTGGCAATATGTGTCTACTGAGAACTGCGTGTGTATCGTGTGTGTGTATGTGTGTGTACAGGGCTGTTATTGAGACAAAGTCCAGAGTGGCTGATGTGCGTGCAGGGTCGGGCTTTGGTTAGTTGTACAACAACAAACACGTGGTGGGTGACGGCCGGCTGCTCTTTACACACAATTTAGCTCTGTGTCGGCTCGCTAACGCCGAGAAAAGCACATTTAGCCAAAATGTCAAACTGTTTACACCATGTGATGTACGTGACCGTGTGTGTGACGCAGGCCCACATGAATTCAGGCCTTTAAAGCGTCCCAGAGTGCATCCCTGTGGAACGCCAGAGATTAGACAAAACAAGCCGGTTTTATCCCTGCAAGCCGAAAACTGTAGATTTCTGCCCCCCAGAGAGGAGGATGCACCGGATTAACATCCAGATGAGGAGGCGCATGTTGCTGCCGGGGACGAGGGAGAGATTCCCCATCTGACTGGCAGTCAGCTGATAGCAGGAGGATAAATGCAGGCAGTGTGGAGGCAGGGAAAATCAGGTCACTGCTGCTCCGAAACAAGGACACACATTTTATTTCCTCCCTGCTGCTGTTCCAAAGAGGGGAGGGAAAACGACTGGAAAACAGGATTTATAGTCTGGGTTATTTTCATTGGAGTCATGAGGTTTCCAGACTGCTGTTCTTCCTCGGCGTGCTCCAGCAGTATGTCACCTCGCTGACATAAAAGTCCACAAACCCAGAGGGACTGTTGGAGGACTCTGAAGCACTGCGGCCTGCCGGAGGAAAACACCTCCGCTTTAAAGGTCTCACCTCACCTTTTATTTTTTTGGCCAACTCTTAACGAGGGCACGTCATCGGTCAACATATCTTTGCGCCCGGTTTCCGACAGCACAAATCAGCAGGACATACGTCAGTGTCAGCACCAACTGCTACAACATGTGGTTTAGGAGTGCAGGGAAAAGTGACAGATTTCTGGACGCTTCAAAGGAGGAGCAGATGTGTTTTCAGTCACACAGACGTTCAGTGCCTTTACAGGCTGATTACGAACAGTGATTTCTGATCTATAATTTGATGTCTCAGATGGATTTCTGTTGAAGAAAAGTCGTGGCATATCAGGTGACGTTCCATAATTCAGTTTTGGTTTAAGATGTGTGGCTGCACGTCGGTGTCAGCCGATACTCGCTTTGTTTTGTGGGCGATGTTTTTCTGTTGTATCACATCAATTCTGCACAGGCTTAAAGAGCAGGGCCTGAGACTAACAACGTCCCAGCGTTCCCACAGGAACAATAAGAAGCATGTTTGGGAGGAACAGAGATCTTCCCTGGGACACCATCAAGACAAAAGGACACAGTAAACTCAGGATCAACACATCAGGGGACGCAGCCTATTGTTCCCCTGATGCTACATCGTGAACAACGAATCTGTGTTGACATCAGCAAGAGGAGAGCTAGTTAACGTTAGCTGTTAGCTGTTAGCTGTTAGCTGTTGGCAGTAGGTGCCTGGAACTAACAGCTGACGGAGGTTACACTGAGTTGCATTATGATGTGTTTAAGGTGTATTCAGTAAAAATCAGTACTGGATGAAGGTGAATATGCAGTGTGTCTCAGACAGCATACTTATGTACTTAACACTTAATATTTTGAGTGCACAAGTGCGCTGCGTTCACACTGCATAGTACGGGAAAATGCAGTGTACTACTGGTGCACTTAAAACGGTTCGAAAGTTGAGTGTGGATGGGGGACGCTTTTCACCCTCAAGGGTCGCCATCTTCAGCTACATCACAAACTCCTCAACTTTTGACATGGTGGCTGGGGACAACGAGGAGCCTGAGCTGGCTACATGAACACCGCCGTGTAATGCAGATGTTAATTATACATGTTATAGCTAATGTTAGCATTTGCCAGCTAGCCAAGTTGCTCCTAGCAACAGTAGCACATTTTAATCAGCACTGATGCTGTGATGTAAGTTTGTACTAACACGTACTAACAGAAGTACGTGATTTGAGACCCACTCTTCAACTACTCAGGATGTGTTCGACGTAATCTTGTAAAATGTAGTTTTTAGTGAGAAATTTGAAAAAATACAGCTGTTTAAAGGAGAAATTTGTGAGCACAGCTTTAAAAAATAAATATTAGAGAGGAAAATGTGACATATGTATATATCAGTAACATCCTTTTATATACATATATTTATATATATATTTATATAAAAGGCAGTTACTGAGGTTATTTTTTAAAAATGTTTTTCTTTATGTCAAAGACGGTTATTTTAAAGGTTTCATAAAGACGGTGTCATGGACTGAAATACGTTGAAACAGTTCTTTATCTCCTTTTTAATAAAGATTTCTTTTTCCCATGGCACAAAAGGGGGAATAAAGAACAACAAAAACAAAATCAACAACAACAACAAAACAGTATCGGCTGTCGGCCACATTGTTATTTATAACATCTGTATCAGTCGAGAATTTCACAATCTGTGCATCCCAAGTTTCTGTACTGTATAAATAACAGTAGGTTTTACTGTACAAGTAAACACGTTCTCTGATTTCCTGCCGTAAAGAAGTGACTTCCTGTCGACTCTGTAGTGCAGTCTAAAAAAAAAAAAGAGCTTCAGTTTGATTAACACTTTTTTAAAATTTCCTAACTTTGGATTAAAACAAACAAAACACTGCGAGTTGATTAAACTGTGGGACTTGAAGCCACAGCTGCAGCTGCCTGATTGGCTGGTGAGGCTGCTGATCCCGCCCATCATCACACCTGGTCAAAGATCCCAACACACGCATCAGATATTCATCTTCATCACCCGATCCATGTTTCTTTCCTCTGGAGGACTAAATGAGGCCTTTCTTCTTCTTCTCCTTCTTCTTCCCTCTTCTTCTGCATGATTAATGTCGTCCTCTGCCACCACGCCCCGCTGCTGTCTATTTTTAGAGACCCATGTCAGGGAGTGCCAGCATCCTTTGTTGGCCACAATTCACATGATGGATGAAATCATCTCAAAATCCTCCTCCTCCTCCTCCTCCTCCCTCCCTCCCTCCCCTCACACACTCTGTCATTCCCTTTTTTAACTCCCCCGCTGGGCTCTGATATCACCGTGAACTGGGGCACAGAAAGCCTCTTTTTTTTTATCAGGGAGGAAACAAACAAACAAACAAACAAACAAACCCCATAAAACTGCCTAAGCTGCCTCAGAGTGTTTTTTTATTTCTCAAATCCCCAAACTGGATTTTGAGTGACGAAGAAGAGGAGGAGGCCGAGAGAGAGATTTCAAAACAAAGAGAAAGAATCGGCTCTGTCACTCTGACTTCCTGTTTGTCTCGGAGGTCTGTGATGACGAGGACGTGATTTTATTCTGCAGGCTCCAAGAAGCGAGGAGGCCATTGTCTCTGCGACACACTGACACACAGCGTCCTGTG
>JAPZEB010000020.1:12667627-12678448 GCA_029783705.1 Chaetodon striatus | reverse complement strand
CTAGATTTTGTTTAATGACAACCCAAACTGTGACACAGCAGCCCACATGCGGACATAGCCGTTAAATATCATGAACTCTCTGAGCTAAAAGCAGGATTTATAAAAGGACGCATGCAGTTCGATCTTGAACTCATACGGAGCAGTGATGGGGAAGATCAGAGCATTATTCAAGCTCCGGATTAATAACAACTCATCAAATGTACTGCTGCATATGAAAGTTGTCATAAAGCGTTTCACTTGCCTGAGTGCGGCTCGGGGACGCAGAGAAGAGCAGATCGGTGCGTGTCCGCTTGTCTCGGTCTCTTATCTGTGTGTCACATGTCACCGCGCACACTGACCGTGTGATGACATCGAGCGCAGCCTCGCTCAGCAGCCTACCCTGCGGTCACACCCATACACTGTCGCTGACTGCCAGCTGAACTGCACCCTGCACACTGCTCACCCAATAAAGTCATCTGCAGGGAATTATGACCGAGATAAAAACTACCCACATCGATACATTGAATTAATACATAAATAAAGGGTTAAATAATACAACCTGAAACATTTATGTGATATGAGTTTGTTAGGATGCTGACTCATGGGGGTCATGGCTGTGGTCCAGCTATCTGGGCTCCAGATCCATCCTGACTCCTGGAAGCAGCAGTAGCAGCAAAAATACTGGTGCAGTGATCAAACATTTGTCAGACTAGAAACATAACTTCTCACATATAACACCACAATTTAGAAAACTTTGGCTCCTCTCCCAGCAGTAAATATGATCAGCCACTGTAAAGCTCCTCTCATCAGAAGCGTAATACATTCACCTGAGAAAAAAAACAGTTCCCCTGTTTGTCTAAATGAACGAGATAATAATGTTGTTACTTCAGAAAAACAATGAAAATCTATCTCATAATTCTGAGATATAAAAAAAAACAAAGCAGAATGTTTTTTTTCTCAAGTAAATGCATCACACATTGGTACCTCCCTTTCTAAAACACACCATGAGTTCTTAACCAGAAGATAATCATTTTACTATAGTCCTCAGATTATCATATGATGGGCTAGGCGAAAAGAATAGGCAAATACTGGATCACCAGTGTGCATAATGACATGTAAAAATGAGGGAGGCAAAAGCACCCTGTGTGTTGACCGAGGGACAGTGTCAAACTTCTCCAAAAACACCAAAAATAGTAGTGTCACTGTTAATAATGTTCTGCAAATGATTCAGATTGCACACACACACACACACACACACACACACACACACACACACACACACATACAGAAGTTTATACTTCTGTATTTGTGAGAACCTTCACTGACTTAAAACATTTTCAAGCCCCTAAATCTACGTGTGACTTTAACCCTCAATAAAATATTCCAGATTTCTAGACTTTTTTAAAAAACTGCATTAACTTACCTGAAACATGGTCACCTGACCAAAAGGATCTAGTTTTACATAAATGTCTTCAATTCCCAAATTGTTCATGTTTCTCAAAATGCTGATGTTTAGAAAACATCCTGACTTTTCAAAGTTTTTAAAAAAGGTCCTCAGATTAAGTTAATAAAAAAAAAAGTCCACAGTTGCCAGTGAAGTCCTCACTTTCTGAAAGTGTCTACATTCATCAAAGCTTTCTGCACTCATTCAAAATATCCTCACATTCAAAGATGTTTTCACCTCACAAAAATGCTCCTGTTTGCAAAAAATGGGCTCACTTTTTAAAGATGTCCTCAATTTCCAAAACGCGTTGTCATTTAAACAAATCTTCTCACCAAAAATATGCTCACTCTGACTAACTCTGACAAATCTTGTCAACATTGACAAGAAAAATTCAAATGTCCTCACTTGCCAAAAAAGTTCTCCCTCTCCAAAATGTCCTCATTATTTTACAAAAATGTCCCTGCTTGCCAAAAAATGTTTCATTTTTTAAAGATGTCCTGTCAGTGTCAATAAAGCTTTCCAAAAATCTGACTCCTCAACCAAAAATGTGGTCACTCTCCGAAAATGTGTAAGTACTGTCTTTACCACCAAAAAATGCCCTACTTTTTTATGAAAAGGTCCCCAAAGGCCAAAAATGTCTTTACATTTAAAATGTCCACAGTTCACAGTCAAAAATGTTTCCACTGTCAAAGCTGTCCACTCTGTCCTTACTTTCCAAAGGCAGACACGTTAAAATGGTCCTTTCTAAACATCTATAGTTTCAAAAAATACATAAACTTTTTGATAAAAGGAATAATTGCCCTCTCATTTTCTAGAAGCATTTTCACTTTTCAAAAAATATCCTCACGTGTCAGTCAGCCTCTCATGTCCCTTCAACATTGAAAAAAATGTCCTCACTTTCTGCATATGTCCTTGCTTGCCAAAAAAATGCTCTCACTTTTTAAATATGTCCTCACTTTTCAAAACTGTCCTTATGAATCAGTCCGTCCCTCCAACATTTCAGAACAAAAATGTCCTCACTGCCCAAAATTGTTGAATACCATTGACCAATTTGTCAAATGTGCTGCTTTTAAATCCAGTCGCAGGTTTTAATAGTCCACACAAAGACAGCACAGCGTCCACTCTGAAGGTGAACAAAATAAGAGTCATCAGATATAAAATGATTATTCGCTCTCTGCGTTTAAACATTAGAAATTTCTAAAGAAAAAAATTTGTGAAATAAACTTTCATCCTGTTCTGATTTATTTTTGTTAAATCATTTTAAATGTTGTGTTCTTTAAAGTTCCTCGAGTAAACAGAGCCTGTTTACTTGCTTTGCGCTGTGCCCTACTTTTATATCATGGAGGAGAAGCTGATTTATTTTCCTCCTTTTAACATCAGGCCTGTGTCAAACGCTCTCAGCCTAATTTTGTCCTCATTTTTAAAGCCTGGCTGCTAAAAAAGTAAACACATATCAATAAATAAATAAATAGAGATGCACAATGCAAACATGAAAGGCTCAAAGTGAAATAAGCTCGAGGGAAATGACACTGACTGTCTGACAGCAGCAGCGGAGGCCTCTGGTGTTGTGGCGAATGTGGTCGACATCAGAACTTTACACCTCTGACCTTTGAGCTCCTCTGATACTCCAGCGGCACTCTTATGAGGACCATCAGCAGACATTCCTGAAAGGACGCTGGTTATTTTTGGTCCCTTAAACATGTCCAATGTGAGCTTTTACAGCTTGATTTTATATTTAGAACCCAGACGTCCTTTAATAAATATCTTTCCTGAGCTTTCTGCCAAACATCGTCAGGAGGAACTACAGATCACGTTTCTGTCTTGTAATATTTTTCTTGTTTTCTACGATTTGTTTACTTTTCTTTGTCATTATTATTTCAGGATGAATATTTATCATATTTATGCTTTGACTCTTGATCTCATGACTTATCTATTGTCTTCTGCGTCAGATAGGAACACTTCCATCCCATACCTGTATCCTTTTGTTCGTGCATTGTTTTGGCGATTAATATACATAAACTATTTGTGCACTGTGTTGAACTGACTTGAGCATCCATGGATGATAAAGATCCAGTGGTTTTTTGTTTATGCATTGTGGGATTTTTAAGTGTTTTCTAGCAAATGAACCAAATACTCAAAAAACCCAATCAGCAGAAAAAAAATTGTGTTTCATGTTTCTGCAAACCACAGATACTTTACATTTGTACATTATTATGTAGCAGATACATTAAAAATGAGCATGTCTTTACCTTTCAACAGTGCCGTGCTGGTTAGATTTAGGCACAAAAAAACTGGGTTATAGTTAGAAAAAATCATGTTTTGGCCTAAAAGTACCCAGTTTGGGTGAAACTATTCCCGGCTGCAAAATCAGCAGTTTCGTGATGAAAAAATAACTGCTTTTCTGTGGCACTATTCCAGCTGGAAACACAGCAACAGGCTGCAAAAAAGCAATTATGTTCCATCACTGAAAGCCGCCAGAAATGCAACAATATCACTGTTAAAAAAAATACAACAAAAAACCCCAATTGCTTTCCGTAGCACTATCCCAGCTGGAAACACAGCATCAGGTCGCTTAAAAGCAACTATGTATGGTGGCTAAACAGCCGCTGGAAATGCATTGATGTCTCAGTAACAATAAAACCACTTTTCGTGGCACTGTTCTGGCAGGAAAAGCAGAAATAGGTTGCTAAAAAGCAACCATGTTCAGTGGCTAACAATGCGCTGGAAATGCAGTGATGTCTCAGTAAAAAAATAACTGCTTTCCATAGCACTGTCCCAGCTGGAAAAACAGCAACAGGTTGCTGAAATGCAACTATGTTCAGTGGCTAAAAAGCCGCTGGAAATTCTACGATGTCTCAGTAAAAAAAATAAACGCTTTTCGTAGCACTATCCTGGCAGAAAAAGGAGCAATGTGTCAGTTGCTAAAAGCAACCATGTTTGGTGGCTAAAAAGCCGCTGGAAACACAACGATGACTCGCTAAAACACAACTGGTTTTAGAATTTAATTGGCGCTGTTGTTCCAAAGTTACAGATTAACTGACATCCGTTGGCGCACATATTGCATCATTTCCTGTTTGTACAAAGTAAAATACACTGATTGTGTGGTACCTGCCAAAATAATATAATGTGATCATTAGTATATAATACGTGCTGTTGGTGTGTTTAAAAAGTATTAAGAAAATGTTTGGATGCATTTGGACCACAGCTCAAAAAGTATAAAATATTCCTATGGAGTATAAACTGTAGGATTCTTTGGTTTTTATTTGTTGCTTGTGATAACTAAACTATTAAAAACTACGACCACAGATTCTTTCAGTCACTCTGCATGAAGCATGTGTCTGAAATTCCTTGACTGTAATGGAGGTTTGGCGCGGTGACATTCAGACAAGTCTGGACTTGTTTTTCCACCATCGTCACACCAGTGCACGGACTTTCTTATTTTAAACTGCTCTCAAACGCATATGGACGGCGGTGTGTAAATCTGCATGTGTGCAGCTGACACAAACAAAGCAGCCAAACTCAAACGTCCACATGTTTTCCTGCAGCTCGGAGCACATGGCTCGGTGCGCGTCCCCTGGATCGGGTGTCTCCGTAACCAGAGACGCCTGACCTGTGCTCATGTAAGCCAGCCGTGAGTCAGTTATATTTAGACCGCAGGTTGGAGGGGTCAGTGCTGCCTTAACCCCCGCAGCTACACAGCACGCTGCCAGCTCCGCCTCGGGTTACAAGCCGCTCAGTTTAGAACAAACAATGTCGGGGAACTGGACGGCGAACGGAGAGGATTTATGGCGAGAGATAAAACAGATCGAGTGTCGCTCAAGGACACTTCGCTCTGCTCTACGTGACACTACGACGACCCGAAAAAAGATACGGGGAGCGCCGAGGCAGGAAACCCAATCAGGAGTGAGAGAACGACGCCAACATGTTGACTAAGCAGAGATGTTTGGCTTCCTGTCGCTGCACGACTGAAAGAGGCAGACAAACATACTGAGAGTCGACCTGAGACCTCAGTGGTGTTTAAAACTGAAAGGACACTTTTCACATTTTGTTAAATGTACTGCTGTGAGAGAGATTTGTATTTTTGTTGTTGGTCGCACTGTATGAAAATCAATCAGCAGACTCTTTGAACTCTGAGGGGCAGCAGCTCCACTGTAGATCCTCACAGGTGTTTGGCTGAAGACGCCTCTGCTCAGGTTAAAGTCGGTCAAAGCTCTGCGGGGTATGAAGGTCACCAAACTCACCAAACCACCGAGAGAAAACTTGTTTGACATGAGCGACGCATGCACGACGCATGCTGGTTTGCTCCTGACCTCTTGTGGTGTCACACTGATGCAGGAAATTACTGGAATATTTATAATATGACCAGGTGCCCAGGAACGCCACTCGGCCTTGTGCCCATTTTTCCTAGTGGCCACTTGCAGTATTGCAGCAACAAAATCCCCTGTGGCCCAAAAATCATTTTCCCCATAGACCACCATTATAAAAGAGACGTTTGTAAAACTGCTGACAGGACACCTCACACTGCAAATAAGCTCAATTAGGACTCTTTATATTCTGATTATTTGCAAAACTTTTCTCGAGAAGAAGATAGTAGTTTAAAAATCTATGACGTCATAAACTTGAAAATGCTAATGTGCATACTCAGTAGGCCGCATACCCTGGAAGAAAACCCGAACACAGACTCCTGGGTACCCAGCGGGCAAGGGCGTAGTTTTGCATATGGACAGTAGGGACATGTCCCTACCAATATTAGGAGCTGCTGTCATTCTAAAGTCTTCAAATAACGTTGTTTGGTCAGTCATTTTTAAGTCAGAGACCGACGCCAAAAGCCACCTTTAGCAGTGGTACGATACAGCACCATTTGGTCGGGGGCACCTGTCGTAGCGATATGATACGCCACAGGATGCCGTCAGTTTGAAATGCTGGTAACAACTTAATATAAGGAGCTGGAAGGTTCCTATAGGGCGGTGGATGGGTCCAACAAACTCGGCTGGCTTCCAATGTCCGATGGTCCACCACGAACATTCATCATGTCTCGTCCATGAAAATGAAACATAGATTTCATCTTAGTTTTTATTATCGAGATCTATTTTTAGCTCGTCATCGTCTCGTTTTTGTCATGGGAAAAAGGTCGTTGACAAAAACTTTAAGTCATGGTCAACTAAATAAACAGTGGCGCATACTTGTGCCTTTTTTCTTCTTTGCGTCAAAATAGGATTTTTACAAATCTACCTACCGCTGGTGGACTTGTTGGACCGTGTGGACACAGCCTTGTTGTCACTGTTGGACAATGTGTTTCCAGTGTCAGCTTCATTAGAAGCTTCTAAAGCTGCAGTGTTGATCTGATGTTCATTAATCATCACTCGCAGCAGTGACAGAGACCAGACGGGACACAATTAGATGTGATCAGAACTGATCAGAGATCAGCTGTCTGTGCTCATGATGTAATTAAAGAAATACTTCAGAGGCGTTCTGGGAAGTTTACAGAATGACTAAATGTCGTGGAAATATATGATGCAGGCTGAGGGAAAGTGGTGGTTACAAGGCTCAGTTACAGAGTATTTCCTGGGAGGTGTTGAGGATCTGATGGTGTGTAACCGAGGAGGAGGATCAGAGGAGGATTTCTCCTTTAAGGTCTGATCCACCTCTTTAATCTGATCCCACGAAAAACTGCTGCTCACAGCGTAACAGATAAACCAGACTCCTCGCTTTGACTGCTGCAGCCGACAGCTCCACAGGGCTGCATCCACACACACTGCTGATAACAGGGCTCACTCTGTAAGTGTGTGTGTGTGTGTGTGTGTGTGTGTTTCTGGGTTTCCTGGAAACATCCTGCTGTGCCTGATCAGGAGCCGCGGGGCAGCCAGCTCAGCAGATTGAGCTGTCGTTGTGTCCGTTCGTCCTCTCAGTGTTCAGTGTTATTCTACACCGACGTGTCAGCTCTACTGGACCTGAAGCCTTGCATCGAGGAGGAGGAGGAGGAGGAGTAGGAGGAGGAGTAGGATGAGGAGTAGAGTCCTCAACAATAACAACAAGTCTCCCTAAAGTTCCACTGGTCATATTTTTATATTTAAAATAGATCAAATGTCTGTATAATGCCAGAGAACCATCTCCAACTCTGCAGCTCTACGGAGCCCTTTAGCCTCTTTCAGCTGGTGCCAAACTGTCACAGTCTGGATCAGGATTTTAGCCGTGCGCTGTTAGCAACACGTGCTAATGTTAGCACGGTAAGCACTTTGGTGTGCGAGTCACACCATGGCAAGTGCAAATGAAATGATGAAGCTGGAGGACCCGCCTGCTGGCTCCTGGTCAGCTACGACAGCAACATCAACACGTTCTCATCCCAACTGGTCAAACACTGACACTCGGTCTGTGGCCCTGCACATCTGACTGTGACGCTCTCTGTACCCTCCTGTGTCAGATCTGGACGCTTCAGCGCCTGGACTAAACCTGTGCCGCTGGACGTGTCAGGTCCAGGAGTTAACCTTGCTTGCTTGTTGCAGGTGGTTTCATTAAAGACTATTTCAAACTATCCTTCAGTTTGTGCTGCTGTTGGGCTCTTACAGCACCCGTGATACTAATATTAACGTAAGTAAAGGTAGGATTTTGGATTTGGAGTGTCTGGACTGGGATCTGTGCTGAGCTGAGGTTTTTCAGATATACTGCCAACACATCAGATGCGCTGTACTCTATATTAATGAGTCCTCTGGTTTGCCTTCCCACAGGAGCTGGACTGATGAGTGTGGTGACAGGAGGGTGTGTGTCTGATGATATGTGACCCTCCGATTGATCGAGGCACCTCCACACTGTTGCTCGCCCCTTCAGTTATTGCTCCAGCAAGCGTTCACAGATTCCAGGTCAGCTGGCCACCCTGCAGCCTGTCCCATCACTGTGCCTCCATCATTGATCTCCACAGATATCAGTGTTTGATTGGTGACATCTCCAGCTGCTGTATCCCTCTGATTAGCCCGGAGTCCAGGCCCGTTGGCGGTGACGTTCAGGCCCGAGCTGATGGTGCGTTGGCGTCGCAACTCAAAGCCGGAATACAAGCGTGTAATCTCCTAAATGAGAATTGACTGTCGCTGTCAGAGTTGATGTTATCCCCGAGAGTCCGTGGACGGAGCTGCCATTATTCTAATTAAAGCAGGCCAGGGGAGGTGTGAAGATGACGAGGGGAGGAAGTGACAGGGCATGAAACACACAGAGAAGGCGTCATTTTTATTTTTATAGCAGAAACAAAAGAGGATTAATGTTTAAAACCTGAAACCAAAAGACGAGGTGATGAGTGGAGCCGGCAGCAGGCAGAGGAACAGATTATCTCTGCGTTCGGACGCCATTTCTGCTGCCAGCAGGATGACGTACGAATGGAGACAGATCTGAAATCACAGCAGGTTTTAGGTCTGATATGTTTCTGCCGATACCAATTGGTCTGTTTGTCCAACGTGAGACGATTCAAATATTTCCATTACATATGGTTGAACAAGAAGAGAAGAGAAGAGAAGAAGACATTTTCATGCCTCCGCACTGGCGATAGCCGTGGCTGGAGGCGTTATGTTTTCAGGTTGTCTGTCTCATTCTCGTGAACTCGATATCTCATTAACACCTTGAGGGAATTTCTTCAAATTTGGCACAAACGTCACCTTAGACTCAACAATAAACTGATTGGATTTTGGTCATCCGTTCTATTTTAACGAACGCAATATGTCAAGTACACCTTGAGGGAATTTCTTCATATTTGACACAAACGTCCACATGGACTGCAACTGATTCGAATTTTGTGGTCAAATGTCAAGGTTAGTGTGACCTCGTCTGTCCCATTTTTGTAAACACGATATCTCAAGAACATCTTGAGGGAATTTCTTCAAACTTGGCACAAACATCCACCTGGACTCAAAAATGAACTGATCAGATTTTGGTGGTCAGAAGTCAAGGTCACTATCATCTTGGACACAAGATGATAGGTCAAAGGTCAAGGTCAGTGTGACCTCTCAAAACATGTTTCTGGCCATAACTCAAGAATTCATACGTAAATTATGACAAACTTGACACAAATGTCTAACAGGATGAAATAATGAAGTGATGACATTTTATATCCAAAAGGTCAAAGGTCAGCTTGACTGTGACATCATCATCTTTTATATCTCAGGAACAGAAGGGGAGACATTCGGTCAGAAACTAATCTTAAATGTGATAGATGTGTGTAAATATTCATGTTTTCACAGACAGATTTATCCAGAAATTGAGTAAAAATGATTCTCATCACGTTCCACAGCTCGAGCTGATTTATTTTAAGTGCATGTTTTATTTTAAGACATTCAGTTTAGTATCAAATATGACAAAGAAAAGCAGCCATATCTACGTAGATAATATAACTGTTTATCTACGAACTATTATCAAAATAGTTGCTGATTTATTTACTTACAGTCTACGAATCTATTAATTGACGAATTGCAGCAGCTGTAAACCAGTGACAACAACAACAACGACGTCCTGCTTCAGGAGATCTGCTCAGCACATTCATACTGTGAGAGGATCAAACTTTAATTTGATGAAGCAGAAATCTGTTTTCTGTTGACAAAACAATCTCACCTCAAGGTCCATTTAGTAGCTGTTCTGGATCACATCACATGATCTTCATCAGCAGGTAGAGTATGCAGGTTGTTATATAACTGTAGATGTAGATGGATTAAAACTTTTAAACAAAGATGAGAAGTGCTCTTAAAAATGGAAATTTCAATAGTTTCACAGCAGCTGAGAAAACTTCATCTGCTGATGAAGATCATGAGTGATAATCAAAAGCTTGAGAGCAGCTGCCAAATGGTACCTTGTGAGCTGCTTTTTCCAAGTCGAGAATTGACTCTCAAGATTCTTTCCACTGCAAAAAACACAAACCTCCTACAACACCAACTACGACCGACAGCACAGCAATGTGAAGCTCCAGGAAATACACCCCACCGAAGGTCAGCTGCAGCCCGACAATGACTAAACAACCAAAACTGGGTTTTAATTGTGGACAGCTGCTACAAGAGACAAAGAACTAATGACGCTTGTGGCGGGATATGTGGTGGATAAAATATTGCCTATCGTCACGATCTTTCATGTCTCGTTTCCACGCAGCGAGTGCATACCTGAGTCAACCAGAAGTCCGTTCATTCCTGTGAGAACCTTTGTGATCTCTATGGTGTTTGTTAGACTCCTCTTTGAACTTCTATCCAAAATTTGCCTGGAGTGCTGTTTCCTCACTCGGAAAAAAGTGTTGTTCCTGTGGGCTACAGCAACACTAAACCCCTGAGCTTGCCTGAGAAGGACTAAATGCACAAGGCTGCTATTTTGAAATATCCCATGGAGAGAGACTCTCACTGCAGCCTGTTGGATTTGGTTGTGAAAATGTGGGCGTG
>JAPZEB010000020.1:12592370-12611750 GCA_029783705.1 Chaetodon striatus | reverse complement strand
ACGAGGTCAAACTCTGCATTCCTCAGCAGCAGAGTGAGGTTTGAACACACACACACACACACACACACACACACACACACACACTGTGGCTGGCAGGAATAATTTGCCATCACATCTCAGAGTCGGTGATGTGGAAGAAGGCTGAACTCCATCATTAGAAACATGAACTCACTAAAAATAGATCAGAGGAGCTTCGCTGCCTGTTTGAAGTATGTAAGCGTAAATATGCAATTTCACATGTGAATGTGACCGATGGAAAAGTAAATTATAATTTGTATTTTCATTTAAGTATTTGTAAAGCAACTTTTTACAGCTTCTTCAAAGTTTACTTTATATTTTTTAATTTTAGCTTTATTTCACCATTTGTCCATGTGTCCTCCATCTTTTCACATTTTAATTCTTTTAATTTATTTTCTGTCACTCCATCGTGCGTGATACTTTACTGTTGTTTCACTGCAGCAAATCATCTCAGAGAAGAGGTAATGATGTTGGTATTTTCCCGTAATGGCCGCCGTAGATAGTTGTTTGCATTACCTTGGATACATATTGATCTAAAGTAGGAACCATAAGAGCAAGAACATTCTTTTGCTGCAGCGGCTGAAAGTTAAGTCTCATGTTTTCTCCATCTTATTATATCATTATCTTACATTACCATACGCTACATGCAGACATGGTATTTAACCTAGATACGTTGGTATTTCCCAGTAATGGCCACGGTAGGTTGTTGTTGTTGCATAATCCTTTATATATATATATCAATCTAAAATTAAAACCATGACAGCTAGGACATTCATTCTTTTGGCAGCAGAAAGCCAAGTCTTTTAGCTTCTGTGTCATCACATTGTATGCTCATAATAGCGTCATTGCACTACGATACATGTGGCGCAAAACCACGCAAAAACCCAAAGTGGTGTCAGAGAAATAATGATGAATCCATCACAGCACCTTTGTACTCTGCTCATAAAAATTAGCATATCTCAAAAATTAAATAATATGCAAGAGATATTTTTTTATTTTGTAAAATCTGATTTAAAAAAACTTGTCCATTTTTGTATTTTTTCTTTTAAATGACAAATTTTTAATATTTTAATCAACTGTTATGATTTATTGACTTATGCAGCCTTGGAGCTTCGGCTGTGCAGATTTCAGGGATATGAAGCATTTGAAGATTCTCCAAGAGATGACATCACATAAGCAGAAATACTATTTTGATAGCGGAGTTCGGAGGGTTAATAAATGCACGGTACAGTTTACAAGGTGTACGGAGTGTGTGACTGCACAGACGAACATGAGATAACATGTTCAACCCCGCAGCTCCACATGGTTCTGTTTACACACACACACAGGATCACATAGGATCACACAAACATGGCTGGAAATCCAAACAACAGCTTGTTTGGAGGAGCTCCATCACTTCCTGATAACAACACTCCTTCTCTTTAAACTCCCCCTCAGACCTCCCGCTCCTTCTCTCTGAGACCCCCCCCCCCCAGCACCCCTCTCTCCTGGATCTGAAGCCGGGGGGTAATGTGTGTGTGTGTGGGGGGAACTCCGCCAAGGCTCAGCCAACTCCTCGCTAATCCCCCAGAGTCTCCCACAGCTCAGGAGTGTGTGTTTCTGTGTGTGTGTGTGAGACGGTGAAGCGAGGGTCCCACACTCTGCAGTCAGCCCACCCATATTTCATGTTTTCCTGTTCTGCTCGGCGGCTCACTCGCCCCTCGGGGAGGAAATTCCACCTCTTGCTCACCCAGACATCATCGACCTCCTGACCGAGCAGTCACATGACCCAGTTTGTGTTGTGAGGAGCCTACGTTTCCCACAGTGCAAAGGGGCCTCTTCTGTTTTATTTAATGGCCGTTCTTGCCAAGTGTTAACATCGAAATCTTCTTTACGTTCCTGGTAGATCACTGACTGCTTCATCACTGTAAAGGCGTCGGGAGCCTGAAGGAGTCAGGTCAGGAAGCACCAACACCAGCCACCATCTGGCTTTTGTATGTAATGGGAAGGGTCACAATCGGCACACCCGGGTCAAATGACCCTGTAGTGGTCACAGGTCGTTATCAGCTCAGATCAGCAGTGATGGAAACACAACACCCAGGTGAACGTGCTAAATTTAGCTCCTTTACAGGTGAGATGCAATGACAATGATCACTCCAAATTAGTCTGCACTGAGTTTGAAAGAGAGACTGAATAAGTAAGAGATATATAAAAACAACCTCCATAACAATTTCTCTGGCCTCCATGCTGCTTTCTACTGTTTACTAAGCTGTTTCCTTTCTTATCCGCGACACCAGTTAAAAAAAAAAAAAACACACACACACACAGACAGGCATACTCGTCTGCTGCAGAGTCTACTGGCACTGGGAAAAGAGTCTAGAGGCTACTTTTAGTGAGTTTTCCCGTGTTTTAAAAACCTGCGTACACATGCTAATTTTGGAAAAGGGGGATTACTTTCAAGTGCAGCTATTACCAGCGGATAAACAGTGTTCGAATTACACTGTCACTATTGCGTGAGCCCTATTCGAAGGTAGATGGTGTGAGGGGGGACACTGTGCAAATGCACATGAAAAAAAATACTTTTTCAAACAGAAAATGTTCAGCCTGGGACAACGAAGAATGTTTTTCAGTGTTGCAGCGTTTTTTATATCACCCTTGCCGGTCGGGAAGCACAGGGGAGACTCTGGGCCTTTGCCCAACCTTCCTCTACACCCTCTCCCATCCACTTTCACTCCGTTTCTGCATTCACGTAGAGCAGAGGTTCCCAACTAGCATGAACTGCATGAATTTTACAATAAAATTCAGAATGCAGTTAAATATCACCGTGGTAGCCTTTAATAATGTCATTTATTGTGAAATACTACAGTCACATATTGTCACTTTATCAAAATAATGTGCAGTGCAGCACTTTGCAAAACAAAAATTTATCATTGCAGTGAGAGGTGGCGGCGCGACAACGGTCATTAATTCAGACGTCTACACCAAAATAGGTTTTAAAATCCATCGGTGACGCAGCCTGAGAGAAAACACTCTCACTAACTCACTGAGAACAAATAAAACCTGAACTCAATAAGCAGGAGCACAATCACAGCCCGTCTAAAGGTAACCATGAGACTCTGCAGGCCTGAGGAGCGTCACACACAGCTTTACGGAGTTTACTCGTGGTGTCGCTGGTATTAATGCTCTCATTGATTCGTTCCATTTTGTGGGATCGAACAGCTCCCGTCGCCTTTGTCTCGGCAGCTTCGGCCATGCTAACGGTCCTCAGTGGAGGCTTCACGCAGAGAGCTGCCATCTGTGGAGAGCAGGACGCTGCCAAAACAAACACACACCACAACAGACTGAAAGATACCGACAAAACACACACACACACACACACAAACACACACACACACACACACACACACACACGGCACTGCCAAAAGTGTTTGTGTTGGCTGAAAACGTTCAGATATGCAGATGCAAAGTCAGAAAAACGTTCAGTTATATTTCAGATTCATGTTATCTAGAAAAACATTTGAGTTGATCAGACCGTCTTAAAGATTAAAGGTCTCAGTGTGTTTCAGATAAAGTGCTGGTTGGATCATCTCCTCCCTGATTCCACCAAACGGACGAGGCTGCATCCAGCAACTTTAGGAAATTTCTAATTTCTAATTTCACGCTGTGATTGGTCAGGTGTGTGGAGGTGTGAAAGTAGACAGGTCCTCAGCTCTGCCAAAATGTCCTCATCAAAATACCGCCACTTTGTCAGTGGACATAAACGTCAAAATATGACCCTAGGTGTCAGGTGTGTCAGGTTCAGGAGTTCACGCACAGTATGTCAATTTACGCCGGTACATTCCTTGAGTCTTTAAAAAAAAAAAAAAAAAACAACAATTATGTTTGTACATGAAATTAGATGCAAACAGTCTTTTTCTTGATAAACTTTGGTAAAGCACATTCAGTAAGAAACATGATAATTTGACTCTAAAGTCAAAAGGCAAGCGAGCATTAGGCTACTGGATGAATGTCTGGGGTTTGTTGGACCCATCCATTGCCCTTTCTGTTCACCCTATAGGGACTTTCCAGCTCCTTATATTACGTCATAACTGGCGGGGTTTCACACTGACGCCGTCCAGCATCATATCATACCACCGCGACAGGTACGACCTGGTCACATTAACTAATGCTGCCCATCCGCGCATCATACAGTCAACCGGTCGACTGGTGGCGCATTATAACACCACAAAAAGTTCCGTCTGGCCGCATTACAAACGGATACTGCCTGGCGGCGCATCATACCACAGCAAAAGATGGATTTTAGTGTTGGTGTTCAGTGCCAAAATCACTGACAAAGCAGCGGTATTTGATAAATTCGAAATGAAATGGGTTGGCCACCACTTTCTCATCTCAACTCATCAAATACCGTTGTTTTATCAATGGACATACAAGTCTAAATTTGACACTGTAGGAAATCTCCTGCGTCAGTTTTGGACATTTCTTGTGTCTTTCCAAAATACACTTTCATTTTTACATGAAATGTTCAGTTAGATGCAGATGCAGTGTTTTCTAAATAAACTTACAATGTTGGTTAAACACCTCATATTTGCATTTATTTTCTTGTGTAACAAAAACACGTGGTCAGATTTAGAAAAAAGCATCATAATGTGGCTTAACATTCATACAGGAAGTGAACAGCGGGCTCCAGAGTGAAAGTCCAGGGTTTGTTGTATCGATCCACCGCTCTTACTGTTCGTCCTATAGGGACTTTCCAGCTTCTTATATTACGTTGTTTCCTGCAGCGTTTCAAACTGACATGGTCCAGCGGCGTATAATACTGCCGCAACAGGTGCCTGTCCATGTATTATACTGCTGCGTGGCCCTCCAGCTGACCAGCGGCGTGTAATAACACAGTGAAAGGTGGCTTTGGCGTTGGTGTCTGACACCAAAATCACTGACAAAGTGGTGGTATTCAATGAGTTTGAAATGAGAACGGGTTGGCGAACACGTTCTCATCCCATCTTGTCAAATACCATCGCTTTGTCAGTGGACATACACGTCAAAATATGACGCTGTAGGGAATCACCTGCATCAGTTTTGGACATTTCTTTTGCTCAGACTTGGAGGTACTGATTCTCACTCTGACTGCTTCACACCTGGGCGTAAACCACCGCAGTGCATGCTGGAGGTCACGGTGTGATGAAGCCAACAGAACTACATCATCTGCAAAAAGCAGAGACGCAATTCTGAGGTCCCCAAACCGGATCCTTTCCTCCCCCTGGCTACACCTTGAGACCCTGGCGGAGGCCAACACCCACTGAGAATGTGTTGTGACCTTACACCAAGTACGTAGACACAGCTCTCACTTTGGGCTGGCTCATATCAACGACCCCGGTGTCTTATCATCCCGCAGTACCCCCTATAAGACTCCTCAAGAGATGCGGTTGCAAGCCTTCTCCAAGTCCACAAAACACATGTAGACTGGATGGGCAAACTCCCACAATCCGTCCAGCAGCACTGCAAGAGTAAAGACCTGGTCCACTGGTCCACAGCCAGAGTCTCTTTACCAGCACCCTGGAATAAACTTTCCAACGGAGGCTGAGCAGTGTGAAACCCTAATAATTGGAGCACATCCTCCGGTTCCCTGTTTCTGTGTTCCCTATTCTTTCCATGTATGGTTTAATGTTTCATACTGTGTTTTATGTTTGTTTTTAATATATTATGTAAAGTACTTAAATTGCCCCTGAGTCTGATTGTCTTTTCTTGATCACACACATGCACTTTCATAAAATCCAGTTAGAACATCAAACAATTTGCATAAATCTCCCTTCAAGAAAGACATCTGGGAAATCAGTTACTATTTGAAATCCACTGGTAAATGGTTGGACTAAAATGAATCGATAATGGCCACAAAACAGTTGTATCGACAGCTGTACTCCAAACACATCAGTGTTAGTTTAAAACCAAGCTGGACAAACCCTCACACTCATTCTGTTGAGTACATCTGTCAACACATGCACCCCAAAGACTCAGAATACCACAACTTCAATGTGAAGCATGTTTTCTATTGGTCACATCTGAGAAACAAAAACTCTCTCCCACCATCTTCCCTACAGGCCGACAGTAGAGCTGTATTTCTTATCCCTCCATGGACCAGACTGGCACATAAGGGTACCATGCAAAACTGAAAATTGTAAAGACTTCAATGCAATTTGACATGTTTGGGTTATAATTTTGACAAGTTTGTATGCATTTATTTCTTGTTTAAAACAAAACAAAACACTTGTTTATTAGACATGGCAGTGATTGTTTTTTAACCTTGCCTAAACCTGAGTGTTCCTGATACCTTAATAAAAGAAGGCTGATCGCCGTCATGTTCTGTCAGTGTTCCCCTATCTAATTGGATCAATGACCCCACACAGTGGCTGCATATTGCCTATCAGAACATCAATATATGTTTGACTGGATCACCAGGTATCATTAGACTAATGTCTAGTTCACATTATGGGACTCAAGCCCTGATTTTCTGCTCACCAACAGTTTTTGGAGCCTGAGATCAGGAGAAAGTCTGTGCTCAAGCACTATATACCTATACACTGCATACTTTCATCCACATAATATTAATCGTCTTTGCCAGTCATTTACACCTCACAGCGCCCCTATCCTTGTTCACTCTTTGGTTACATCTTGTATTGATTACTGCAAGTCTGTCCTCTTTGGTCTCCCTCTCATGTGTCTTCATAAACTCCAGCTGGTCCAGAATTCAGCTGCCAGAATCCCCTCCACAGATCACATCACTCCTGTTCTCCAGCAGCTTCACTGGCTTCCTGTTAAATATCGCATTGATTTCAGGATTCTGCTTCTCACCTTTAAGGCCCTTCATAATCCAGCCCCTTCCTGCCTGTCTGAACTCCTTCATATCTTCACACCCTCCTGTACGCTTAGATCCTCTTCTGCAGTCCAGCTCATATCACCATCTGCCCACTTAACTACCACAGGTTCAGGGGCCTTCAGCCATTCTGCCCCCGCCTCTGGAACTCTCCAACATGACTTTCCCAATATTGACTCCCTTTCCTCTTTCAAATCCGGTCTGTAAACACATCTTTTCAAACTGGCATATTCGGTTGGATTTAATGGTGACACACACATCGAGACCTGCACTGATGATGACTTTACGATGATGATTTTATACCTAATTGTTATAATTATGATTTTTGTCTTATCATTTTATTAACTTATTGTATATTATTGTATTGTTTGACTTTACTATCTATGGATGTATTGCTACTTGTTTTTTTTTTTAACTGTGTCTTGTAAAGTGTCCCTGAGTGCTTTGAAAGACGCCTATAAATAAAATGTTTTATTATTATCATATGTGAACTGATCAAGGACATGAGCAGAGAGGCTCACCGATGCATCACAGACACTCCCCAGATATCCAGCATGCTGAATATCTGGAGCTGATGGGGACTTTGTTGGTGAGCCTCAGCCAAAGTGTGTGTATGTGTGTGTGTGTGTGTGAGAGGGAGATGGACAGTGACAAAGACAGGGGAACAGAAGGTGGAAGGTGGACTACTGTATGCAATGTTTCAGTGAGTTATTAGCCTAATAACTTACTCTACTTTGTCACTTTTTATTTTAATATTCTCTAATAAGTACCTGCCTGACCCAAGGTTATAGTTCACTGACATCACCATCACATGACGTATTGACTAGGGATTCCTCCTGGTGAAAGATATTGTAGTGTGTGACCCCCTGCCATATGCCTCAAAGTTCAGCATAAAGGTTATTAATACAGATGAGTTCTTTCTTTCATGTTCCTGTGTCTCTTCTTATGTGTTAGCGCCATTCTTTCCCCCAAAAGGGGGCGCGGCCTTGGCGATTGGCTTTTGATGAAGCAATGCCATCTAGTCTATCCCATCATCCTACGCTCACTGTCCTTTGATGTGCTGCTTCGACCACAGGGACAACATAAACCAATCAAGATGGTGACTTAAATGAGCTCCAGTCCTCCAGTCTGAATGGTGACAGTTTAATGTTAACTCAGGAAATGGTTTCCTGAAAGGCCAAACAACTGAGAGAACATTACAGCAGCACTCTGAGCTGACATTTGCTTCTAATTACCGAATCTTTTCAGTTGTCTGACTCATCCAATGATCCAGAGCAGGGAGCTCCCGAGCTCATCTTCAGCGCTGTATTGAGATGATCTGCATCTCAGTCTCCATCAGCAGACGGAGTTTGCTCAGTTAACACAGAGATTTATATGTCCTTGATTCAGTTGTCAACAGATTATGAGTTACAACTATTTCATCAGACATTCAGCAAGGTTCCAGTCAACAGTGTGACTACTGTTTTAAATCAGTGAATAATGTTTTTTTCACAGCCCCTCCAGGATGTTACAGTCACAACAATTGATGCAAATTCAACCAATCCCTATGAATTCTGCACAGCCTTGCAATTTTGTCCAATCACCACAACTTTTCCACAAATTTGACCAAATATAATAATTCCCTGTAAGTGTCACCAATCACAGCTGCCCCCCCGAACAATGTCAGCAAGCTCACTTCATTGTTTCTGATTGTATAGATGCAAATATGTGCAACATGGCCGTCTCACATTTACCAACAAAAATCACTGCTAAAGATTGTACAAGATGACTCCCTGATGTTCTGTGCAAAAGCGGGGGCAATCTGTTTTGCACTGTGTGCATTGTTGTGGTTGACACTGATTGATAAACAGTTTCTACCGCAAAACATACACAGAGAATGACTGAAACACGTGGACAACAGACATTTAAATCACCATGACAGAGGCTGCTGCATCAAGATCTACTGAACAAGCTGAGAGAATCAAGGTGAGTAACATTAAATATGCAGGTTAGTGGTGTAAATCAGTAACTCAGAACAGTGCTGTTTTATTCCCAATAGAGCAAGTTGCCTTCAATTTTTTTCCAATAATACACAAAAAAAATAGCCTTCTTTGTTTTCAATGTTTTACTTACTCCCAACATGAACTGCAATTCTTTTAGAAAAGTTGCAGTGAAATAAAGCCCATGGAATCCTGGAGAGACTAATTAAACTGCATGATATGGTTTTGGTGAATTTTATTTGGTTTCTACTGAGTTTAAATGAAGCGTGCTTTACGATAAATTTAAAGGCATTTGTGTTAGTCTCAGTTTGATAAGAGAGAGTAAGAAGGAGAGTATTTTTTCCTTTTTGACATTTGAGCTCTGGGAGCTAACAAAACGTACCTTCACATTATTACTGTATACCCTGGTGAAATGTCAGGAAGGTATAAAGGTATGCAAAAACAGATACTGCCCAAGCCTAATCATATCTTAGTGTCACATGCTCACCTCCAATTTTGAGCTCCATATGGGAAGTACATGAACCAAACTGTCTGATGTAAATTTTAATACAAGGCCAATATTGGCCAAAGTTCATAGCCAAGCCCCACCCTAATGTGCACACACTTAAACTTGCATCAAGCTGTTAAAGTGGATGATGTTAGTTGGTGGCATTCGTGTTTATACCAACATCTGTCCTCCATTCTTTAAGAGCTTGAGCACAATTGTACTAATATTTGGAGTGGCTGTTTAAATGTTGCAGCAAACATTTCCATGGGTCTGTGCTGTTTTATAGAGATATCCTTGCACAACTGACTGCCCACACAGACAGACACACACACAAACACTGTGTAGGACACAGAGACATATATGAATATTTATTCTAATAGTTGGCGAAGTGACGGTTACCCTTGAGCCCTGACGATACATCAACACTCGCTGTCACTGGCAACAAATCAGCTGGAACTCATTACAGAGCTGAAGCCTTGGAGAGCAGCTGACTGTCACTGTGTGTGTGTGTGTGTGTGTGTGTGTGTAGTAATTACTTGGCATGTGCTGTGTGAATCACCCAGCTTCAGTGGAAGGACTGCCTCACTCTGAAGTCCAGTGAGTAGCTGTGAAAATCCTCCACAGACTGGAGACATGAGCATCACATCTGCCATCAAAGGAAAATACTAAAACACATTTCCTCCTCTCTAAAATAAACCCCTGATGGTCTGAGCGGGTGCTGCAGGGAGTCTGTGGAAGATATACTGTATCTAATTTAAGAAAGACATATTTTATATAATAAGCAGTTATGGGGCTGTTACTAAAAAAATGTAGTACATATTACTTGTTACTTTTAAAAACAGTAATGCATTACTTTACTTAATTACTCCCTGTAGAAAGCAATTCGTCACACTACTCATTACGTTACTGAGATGAATTGTCATGTAATTGCAAGTTGACAATGTTATAATGTTAAACCTCACACAAAACAAGGATCAGGAGAATCAAGACGACACTGCTGTCGGCTATAACTGCCTCAGATTGAAACCATATCGATCGACACATTTAAATGTCATCTGAAGCACATTTAACAGGCCAAACAAACTCACTCCAGTTGCTTGTTCACCAAACCACAGATTTATAGCTGACTAGTCCATCTTATTTGATGCATTTATCACTAAAGCAGTGGTTATACCTCATGATGTAGTGATTCTTATATCATTGTTAAGCTGAAACACACAGGCACCGCGCACATCAAGCGCCACCTCTAGCACACACTGGATGGATCGCGCTGCAGCTCGTCAACAGACGACCACACAAAGTTATAACTACTTTTACTGAAAGATCTGCACTTCCTCCACCTCTGCATCAGCTTAAAATCATGTGTAGAGAGTCCCTAATTAAAGTTGATTTCCCACCTGAAAAGCCGATCTCCAGAGCTATGACTCACCAGCCAATATATTTTTGGCCACTGTCTTCATAATGACGGGACTGTGGGTCGTTTAGCTCGGAATGATTCTCAGCCTCACCAATGAGTTTCTCCTCATCCATTCTTCGTCACACATGAGACACAGCAACAGCAACAGAGTTCTCTTTATTCATCAATGGTGAGGAGAGGTGAGGAGTCGAGCTGCCGCAGGAGCAGAAAAAGAGCTGCTATGGGAGCTGGTATGTGTTGCAGGACGTGGGCTTGTACCCTGAAAATAACAGGAGCGTGTTTTCTGCTGTGTAGTATTTGCTCACAGTATGTTTTGGCCTTTACACATCCCGCTCCTCCTCAGAGTCAGCACAGACTGCCCAGGCTAAAGAGCCTCTTTACTGGTGCACTGGATGGCGCCGCTGATTTGATCATTTCTTTTCTGTCTGTCCGCTGCGCCGTAAACACTTGACATTTCACAGTTACTGACAAATGTAACGTGATTATGGTGACGATCTGCATCCAACACTGACAATAATAACAACTTTATATACTAATACAATACTATTTTTTTTCTCATCTCAAAATAATCAAAAGGCAATTTGTTTGTATCCAGCATTATTAGCATCATTATATTCCCTTACAGAAAGGGGACGATCTAAAGACTAAGGACAGAATTTCATCTTAAAGACTTTTATGGATTTCTCCAGTTACGAAGTCACTTTGAACATATCATTATAAATGTAACAGACTTTGATGATCCAATATTGAGAATATTTATCGATGCCTTCAGAAATGTTTTAAATGACAGTGCTATCTCTAAACTCTATACAGGCCTTGTGACAAGAAAACCCCACACTACAGAATATAATTAAAAAATGGGAAAGAGAAGACAGCTTTTCAATATGGAATGAGGACCGGCTGGATGTGTGTAAATTTCAGTGGAAATGCAGTAACTCTCATGTGTGGTGTGAGTTTGGGTGGAAATGTTTTAGTCGGTTTTTCATCACATCAAAGCAGAGAACACATTTTAATGGACTGGACGCTAAATATTGGAGACAGTGTGGGTTTCAGGAAGCCAATTACTGGCATGTATTCTGGGAGTGTCCAGTGATCAGGCCTTTCTGGACAGAATCTCATGAAGCACTAAAAATGATACTTCACACTGATCTGCTCTGCAATTTATCACATTATTTTTAGGATGCACTGATTTTAAGGCAAAGACTTCTGACATATATGTGTTTGGTATTTTGATGTCTGCGTGCAAGAAAGCTCTCACAAGGCGCTGGCTGCTTCCTGAACCCCTAACAATAAAGAGGAGGATGGATATTGTAAATTATATTCATGTTATGTTTCTCTTCATCTTCAGAAATTCTAGACCAAGTGGGTAAAATGCATAAGACCCCTATGGCCCGGTTTTGGCCTGATGCTGTTTATTTTAGCAAACCTCAGTCTACTACGAGTAGACTGCATATATATTCTTAGAGGAGGTTTGACTATTGAAGTCCTGATGTCCTACAGAGATGCTCTGGGTCACAGGTATGTTTATAACATATGAGCTGATACTCTGTCTTGTATATACAGCTGTATCAATGAAAAAACAGAAGTTGTTCTGTCGGATGTGTGTGTGATACATAACTGAAAAGTGTGTCTGAAACATGTCTATGATAATAACTAGAGCCTGACCAATATCAGTGTGTAAAAGGAAATGGTCCATGAAATGGTGAGAGAGGTTACCGTGCAGGGAAGTCAGTCATGAAGAGTTCTGGGACCAGCTCCTGCAGGCTGACCGGCTGCTCAGGGTGTAGAGGACAGATGATGTACTCCTTCTCCACTGCAGCCAGCACACAGTCCTCCATGTTAAAGTAATGAACCCCTTCTCCTCGTCTGTCATGTCCTCCGTGTGCTCCTGTCTCTCCAACCTGGCCGGCCTGCTTTTGTTGGCCCAGTGAGGAGCAGAGGGGACAGGGCGCGTACTGCTCTATGAGGAGACTCCCGTCACTCTCACTGGCTGTCAAGGCTACGAGAGAGGACACAGAGACAAAAGACATGAACATGATCGTCTGTTTATTGGTCTACTGTAAAGTGAGTAACTTTTTCAAATATATCTGTTAAATGTCCTCTGCTTATTTAAATGTCATTATCACTCATGGAATGCTGATAGTGTAACATATCATGTATCTGTGTATAAATATGTTTATCTAAACAACAGCACGCACATCCACTAGGCAAAGGACAAGAGATCATGCACAGTAGACTATGCTCCCATAAATATTTAACCAATTTACCACCAAGGTGACGTTTCAAACATCACAGTCTTCTTTAGATGACTGATCAGACTGATGAAGAGTGTGAAGCTCGAAATGTCACCTTGGTGGTAATTCAATAAACATTTATGGGAGCAAAGTCTGGCCTGCAGACATCCAGATATATGTCCCTACACTACAGTTTGTGCACTGCAGCAGGATCTGACTTTCAGCAGTGACCTATCAGTGGGCAGTGAAGTTTGTGATTGGGAACTAAACATAGTGGGTACAATCAGCACGGACATGTTTGTATATTCATGACTTCCACATGTTTTGGTGTTTGTTTGGCATTGTTGTGCAGAATGACACATTATGCATGAGTGCCTTAAGTGCAATGCCTCTTCGACAAGTCTGCCAGCCAGAGCATAATAAGTACTAGGGCTGCCCCCAAGTCATCCAAATGTTAGTCGACCAGAAAGGTCATTGGTTGGCAAGATGTCATTGGTCGCTTAGTTGCAGAAAAAAAAAACCCAAACAAAAGTGAAACTCTATTAGGAGCTGCGCCTTGTCAAAATAAATCAAAACCTATATGACTGGACCATGTGGGAATTTAGTTTGACATTTGAAAAGTAGCTTTAAATAATCAAATAAAATACAGAATGATATTTGCAAGACGATGGATCAAAGTAGGAAACATTTGCAAAAAGACAAAAGTGAAAACCAAGAATCTGGGCATGTACTGGGAGCTGAGAGTCGTCGCTCAACAGCTGTTTGAAGTTATTGTGTCCACATAAACAGAGAGTGCTGCACTGACCAGGAAACCATTGCTCAATCAGAGAGTTGACGTTGTCAGTGATGAAGGCCATGGCGGAGAAATCTCTCATCTCTGACTGGCAGATGATCTTTATGCCTCCACTCTTCTTCCTCTTCCAATTCACATCTGACGACTCCACACTGCAGAGACACAAACGCACGTCACCATCTCGTGATTTACTGTACACACAGAGGCTTAAGTGGAGCAGAGAGAACAGCAGGAACCTTTGAGACACTTCAACATTCCTTTGGTCTTCCATTTTAGTCGCTGCATTTATTTCAGATGTTCTGAACACTACAGATATTTAATCCTCACTGTTGCAGTGTGTTCTCCTTTTGTAGATTAGGCTTTATAACAGATGATAGCACTTAAGGCCTGCGCACACCAAGTCTGTATTTTTTCTCATGAATTGTTGCACATTTAAAAATAAATACAACCTCATGTTGTTTGAATCATGTTTACACACCGACTCTGAAACTCTTCTCCATCATTACAGGCTGTGTAACAGGTTTAATTTTCTGTGTTTTTTATGCATCCCTCAAAAGCATTTAGAGCGTTGTTTGACCAAGAAGCAGTGAAGAAACTGTGGTGTAACCTTCAGGACACATACATCGCGACAAGCGAGAGGAACGGAGCAAAACTGACAGAAGTGGAAATATAAGGAAGCAAAGTTCTTCTTAAAGTTTTCCTCACTGAGGCATCTGTCTCATTTATTCACTGCCCACATCCTTGTAGCCCCGTCTCTGACCTGAGATAACCTCCATCAAAAGTGACCAGCAGCCCCTCCTTCCAGTAAATCGTCTGGCTGCGTCGGACTCTGAAGGTGCTGCAGCGGTTCCTCTGCTGGGTTCCAGCAAAGCTGTAGATCACAGAGTTCCTGTTGCGCTGGGTCCTGGCGTTTCTTTTGGGCTCAAACGACTGCACAAACACAACACCAATTTAGAGCCATGACTGTAAAAAGCTTCAAGTGTTTGGGTACAATAAGTGAAGGATGAGAATCTGCTGGTTTCAGTACCTGCAGGTCCATCTCTGTGAGGCTGATTAGCATCCTGGCAATGAAGCGCTCCCAAAATCCGGCAGGAACAAAGCTCATCTTGACAAGGCGCTGCAGGGTGTTGTTGGTCTGCTGACGGAAGCAGTGGATGTCCATGGCTGGCTTGGGGGGAAGGAGGTGGGGCAGCAGATAGCTACACCAAGAGGAAAGGAAAAGTGAAGAACACATTTAAAACTACAAAACGATTGAAGAAACTTTAGGGATGCCTGCTGCTTGGCACTAGTGCCAGGACTTCTCGTAGTAAGTGGGTTGCTTTCACATCAGCGATTACCAGTTCCAGTACCCTGATTTGGGTATTGCTGCCCAAGGGTACCTTTGTTCAGTACTTTACCTTTTCTGTGATAATAAACATTGAATTTCTGAACAAGCTGCGGGGGTGACGTAGTAGACAAAACTGCCATTCTGCCCCTCTGCTATGTTCTGAGCACACATAGAGCTAATCTCCTGTCTCTGTCTCGTCTAGTGGTGATACTCGCCCATTATTAAAATAATATTGAAAAGGAAAAAGACCTGATGTCAAAACTATCACAGCACATTGGCGCTGCAGCAATAGTTTTGGCTCACTTTGGGGTGTTTCATACTCCTTTCTAAAGTTAAACCCAGCAGCCTCAGAGCTCTTTGGCCGGTTTCCAGGCTTCGGTGCTTCCATCTCTTGTCTAAGCCAAGCTTTCTCATCTAATTGTGCTCTCAGGTACCAACATTTGTTACAGATGGATTTAATGTGAAGCCGTACTTAGTAGTACTGACATAATTTGGTCAGTGCCCTTGAAAGTACCAACTAAGACTATTACAAAAATAATACAGAAAAGAAAATGGACCCAATGTCAAAAGCGAATCGGTGCTACATCTAAAGTTAAATCCGGCAGCTCAAGCGGAGCTCCTCTGCCAGCCTCAGAGCCCTCTAAATAGCTTCCAGGATTCACGCTCTTCCATCTCTTATTTAAACCCAGTGTTCTCACCCAGACGTGCTCTAAGGTACCAACATTTGGTACAGATGGATTTAATGTGAATTGGAGCTCGGTGGTGCCGACGTAACTTGGTCGGTACCCCTGAAAGTGCCAATTTTGGGACCCAATCCTAATGGGAACCCTCTGCTGGGCCCCTGCAGACCTGAGAGGTGCATCTCACCTCAGTTTCCAGTCTGCTGTATCCTGTCCCTTTGTTTCTTGTTACCATGAAGCTGGCTGTGAGAGACCGAACGTGATTATGTCGCTTCCAAAAGAAACAGCTGGTTGGAGCCAAAAAGTGACAGTTTGTGCGTGATTCATCACACAACACAAGAGACAGGACACAACTGCTACCTCTGGGAGAGTGATCGCTGTCTTCAAGGTGGCAGCAAGGGTGTTTTTAGGTTGTTGCTAGGTAGAGAGTGACGTTAGTACTGTAATGCATTTTACGTCGGGTGCTGTGTGGTGTCTTTTGCTATTGCTTTCTGGGCAGTTGCTGGGGTTTTAGTAGGTGTTTACATCATGAGGTGGTTACTAGGCTGTTGTTGATATACTTTATAGCGCTCTTCCATCGGCACTTTTGGCCGCACCGAGTCAAACCATGCCACGTCAACTTGTGTTTCCATTCTGAATTGAAATGCAGCAGTTTTTGCCAAGCCATGTGAGAGATGGACCTTTTGCGAGATTGGGCCAACATTGTGTGATGAAAAAAAAACACTTGGAGCAAAATAACAGTAACTTTAGCTCCCGATCATCCTGCTGCTTTTAAACGTCAAACGCCATCAGATTAAGACACACCTTTGAGTGGATAGCCCTGTTGTGATTGAGATGCAAATCCCTGATGCACCGAGTCCAATCGAGTCGAGCCAAGCCAGCACATGAGTGTGGATAAACACTATTAGAGTGGTTGCCTGAGTGTTGCCAGGTCATTGCTGGTGTTTAGGCTGTTTGCTATGGTGACTCGGTTGTTAGCTGCTAGATGGATGTGCAGGAGTTCTGCATCGTTACCAGTGCTGCATACTTTGATGTAATAAATTGTGGGGAGCAAAACTACTGGAAGAAGCTACGCAGCAAAGAAAAGAAATCCTATGACAGGAGCTCTGCTATCATGGCGATGTGCTGGGAGAGTAGTGTTTGCTTTGTGGACTAAAAATGTCAAAATGTACAGGGAGTCACCTTCTGCATCAGCTGAGTATTTATTAGTACACAGACAACATGTTACCTGTTGTTGGCCACAGGAAGAGCGATCTCGAACTTGGCTAGAAACTGGAAATACTGTTCCTCTGTCTGCTGGGTGAACCCTGTTCCAACCAACAGCATCTGCACATCAGACATCACAGACATCACCACAGGAAGTCAGTAACATCATCATTAGACAAAACAATTCACAAAGCCAAATTCTTTTTTCAGAATTCAGAATTTTTTCCATTTCTCCAGCTGTTTTCTGAGCCTCACCCTGAGGTCCTCAGCTCGGATCACTCCGTTTCTGGCTACAGAGCGAGAGGACTTCAGGTGCATGATCCTCTCCAGGCACTCTGACAGCCACACAGGACACAGGAAGTAGAGGGTGCACAGGCCGTGGCTGGTGTCGGGGAAATGCAGCATGGTCCCCGTTTCTATCAGGAAGCTGATGGCTGGATGTGGTGCAGAAAACAGAGGAGCCATAAGCCATAAGTGTTCCTTTATGAATGGTGTAGTGAAGGATGTAATCCTATTATACATTTCTAAAAAAAACCACATCTATGGTCAGTCAGCCTCAAATAAATACTACAAATACATTTTGGTACAAGGAAATCATTTAAGGTAGTGCCAACAGTATAACAAGTCAAATAAATCATTTTCACACTCCACTAGTTTGCTGAACAAGTCACAGTACCAGTCTGCAGGTCTTCGTAGTCTCTGATGTCACTTCCTGGGTTCTGTTCGATGATGCGGTCCAGCTGGGTGTCAGTTAGGTACTGAACCTCTCCCTCAGCATCTCGCCTCTGCTTCTCTGCTATGACTGCTTCCTGCAGCGTAAGGTAGCTCCTGGGGATCTGGTGGAGGAGACAAGGGTAAAAATCTGTTTGTGCTTCAGACTAACATCAGAAGGATTTTACAGTGATTGATAACTTTGAGTCTTTTTGACGAAACAAACGATTGCCACAGCTACTTTCTAACACTTTGCCAACTGTAATTAGGCCCGACTACTGACAGCAGATTGTCAAACTGTCCCTGACTCATCCTAAAATGAGCCCTGAACTGACCATCATCCAGGCCAAGCTCCTGAACCAGCTGGTGCTACTCCCTGTGATCTGTCCTCTTTCTGAGGCTCTCATGTACCCACACTGATCTCTGTTGTCTTGTGACCAACATACTATTTGGGAACAGCCTCTCACCCTTAATCAGAGCCAGAACAGGTGCCTCTCCATTTTTTATGCAGTTTTTAAAATGCAGATCTGTGACTTTACTTCTCAGCATCACCGTGGCTAACCTAAGAACAGGTGATTCGGTTGTTGCCTAGCAACAATAAAAAAAAAAAAGACAAAGTAAGCTGCAAAGTCTGATCGGGGCAGGCTTCAGTAAAATAGGTAGTGCCATGCATGTCACATTTTGCAACCTACAAAACGCACTCTGTGTGATCGGGGCCTTATATTGTACGTCGTGAGCACACACACACTGCATGCATTTTGCTGCTACTCCACATTACGTTCTTGTTTAATGAATCTGTTTCCAGCCTACACAGTAAAATCCACTGAAATTCCAGTGAGAGTTTTTGTTTGCAAAAAAGCAAAATTGCTATAATTCTAGTTGTTGTGGATGTAACAGCTGCTGAATAAAAAAAAAACAAAAAAAAACCTACGCAGTAGTTCACAGAGATTGGTGATTTTCATATTTTCATGCTGCTGTCTGGGATGAGACTATTCTCCCACATCTTCAGATAATGAAATAGTTTAATAACATTTAAAAGCATTTCATGAGATGATTGTCTTTAAGCTCTGTTCCTGAAAACCTTTCGTGATACAAGTGACTACATTTACATGCACACTAATATTCCAAATATGAAAATATTCTGAATTTTATACAGGTTATTTAAACAGTATGATCAGTTTAAATATTCTGAATTAGGCCTTTTTCCAAATTTAGCATTTTCTGCTCAAGACATGTGGGATACGCTGATATTATTCAGGTTTTAACAGCATTCTTTGGACATGTATACAGCCCCCCACTTTTCCATATTTTCAAGTGATAAAGGACACGTAGGGGCACATTCATCTGAGTATACACTGCTGTTTGTAAAAGGGGGATTTAGTAGAACATTCATTTTCATCAGCCATTTGAACGTCTTAGTAGTAGGGCTGCCCCCTACTAGTTGTCCAAACGTTAGTCAACCAGAAAGGTCATTATTGTCAAATTAAACCCAAACCTATATGATTGGACCATGTGGGACTTTAATTTGAAAGGACAGACACAGGAAGTGTCGACGCTCAGCAGTCAGACAGGAGTCAGGTTAATCTCCAGGGCTGGTACCTGCAGTTATTCCACAGGCTAGTTAATAACATGTGGGGCAGGAAATCCAAAGTGTGGGATCATTTTGAGAAGGTGAAGGACC
>JAPZEB010000020.1:12459953-12475535 GCA_029783705.1 Chaetodon striatus | reverse complement strand
AAGCTGACCTTTGACCTTTTGACCTTCATTATTTTATCCTGTTAGACATTTGTGTCAAGTTTGGTCAGAATTAGTGTGTGAACTCTTCAGTTATGGACAGAAACAAAACAAAAACAAACCATAAAATTTTGTGAGGTCACAGCGACCTTCAACCACCAAAATCTCATCAGTTCATTGTTGAGTCCAAGTGGATGTTTGTGCAAAATTTGAGGAAATTCCCTGATAGCCTTTTTGAGATATCATATTTTTGAGGTCACACTGACCTTGACCTTTGACCGCTAACATCCAATCTGTTCGTCTGAATGAGTGTTTGTGCCAAATCTGAGAAAGTTTCCTTAAGGCGTTCTCAAGATACTACGTCCACAAGAATGACACAGATGCAATGTCACACTGACCTTGACCTCTGACCACTATCGTCCAATCTGGTCATCTGAATGGGTGTTTGTGCCAAATTTGAAGAGGTTTCCTCAAGGCGTTCTTGAGACACTACGTCCACAAGAATGACAGACGTGTGACATGTCACAACGACCTTTGACCACCAAATTCTAATCAGTTAATCTTTGAGTCCAGATGGACAGTTGCGCCAAATTAGGAGATCCCCCCCCCCCAAGGTGTTCTTAAGATATTGCATTCACAAGAATGAGACTTAAATCTAATCTGTTTGTTCAAGTTGATGTTTGTGCTAAATTTGAAGACATTGCCTTGAGGTGTTCTTGAGATATCACATTCACAAGAACGAAATGGATGCAAGGTCACAGCGACCTTGACCTTTGACCATGAAAGCCAATCAGTTCCTTTGTGAGTCCAAGTGGATGTTTGAGCCAAATTTGAAGAAATTCCCTCAATGCGTTCTTTTTGACTCTTTTTACTGTAGGAATTTGTTGGTCCGTTAACATTTTGAAAATCCTGACGAGTCGTACAATTAAGTCATTCATTTCCACTCAAGTTAGCAGAGCGCTAAACCCGAAGTTAGCCACTCGGCTGGTGAAGTCTGTAGTGCTCCGGCTCTCTGGGCCCAAAGACGCAGATGATCCAGGTCGTTTTACACTAGGGAAGTCGAACTTAACTGGCTTCATGTCACTAACTTGTTTACACAAGTCAGTAATGTATTCACACATTCATGTTCCCTCAAGTCACTAACTTATTCCTTTAACGTACTAACAGGTCGGTAACTTGTTAACACAAGTCACAATATAGTTTCCTCAGGTCACCTATTTGTTCCTTTTAGTCACTAACAGGTCAGTAACTTGTTAACACAAGTCACAAACTTGTTCCTTCAAGTCACTAACTTGTTTAAATAAGTTACTATATTGTTCCCTCAAGTCACTAACTTGTTATGCACAAATCAAAATCTTGTTCCCTTGAGTCACTATCTTGCTTACACAAGTCACAAACTTGTTCACAATAGTGTTTCCTCAAGTCACTAACTTATCCTTTCAAGTTACTAACAAGTCAGTAACTTGTTCACACAAGTCACAAACTTGTCTCTTCAAGTCACTAACTTGTTTTGCACAAATCACAATCTTGTTCCCTTGAGTAACATCTTCACACAAGTCACATTTATGTTCCATCAAGTCATTAACCTATTCCTTTAAGTCACTAACAAGTCGGTAACTTGTCAACAGGGGTAACAAACTTATCACACAAGTCATGATATAGTTCCCTCAAGTCACTTAATTGTTCCCTTCAGTTACTAACAAGTCGGTAACTTGTTAACACAAGTCACAGACTTGTCTCTAAGTTACTAACCTGTTTTGCACAAATCAAAATCTTGTTCCCTTGAGTTGCTAACTTGTTTACACAAGTCACAAACTTGTTGACACAAGTCAGTTTCTTGTAGGCACAAGTCATTAACCTGTTCCTTTAAGTCACTAACGTTTTTGCACAAATGAGTAACTTGTTCACACAAGTCAGTAACTTGTTTGTGCAGGTTGATAACATGTCTGCACAAGTCACCATTGTAAGCAAGTTAATATCTTTTCCCCTCAAGTCAGTTAAGTGTTTACACAAGTAACAAATTTGTTTCCTGAAGTCAGTAACTTTATTATCTGTGTCCAGAGCAGAGTTGCGTTAGCTTAGCACAAAGACTGGAAGCGGGTGGAAAATGCTAGCCTAGCTAAATCAAAATAAAGAAAAAAAACACACACCACTTACCTCCGATGATTTAAAGACCACGTTAGAGTTGATTTAAGCTGATCATGCTTTTATTTTGAAAATCTAATAATCTATCGGTATATTAGAAAAATATTGTTTCCACATTTTCAGGGTTTTATACTGAAGTCTTCTGTTTGAACACAGGAACATCTGCTGATGTACGTTATCGTTTTGAAAAGAACCGAGTGAAAATTTTCTGACTTGCTAATCTTAAAAAAAAAAAGACAGACACTCTGCGGCAGCAGAACAGAGACGTGTAAATAAAGTTTTATAACAAAAAGAACACCTTCCATCCTCTCTCAAAACAAGTCCTTTTCATTGACACGTACATCCTGTACGTGTCTGAGGAACATGAATGACACGAATATAAAACTAACATTAACAAATGCAGCCTGTTCACACTGAGCCAAGTCGGTCTGAGGCTCCGAGTCGAAACTCATCAGACCTGCAAGAAAGTCAAAACAAAAACTGAATAAAATATTAAAAAAAACCTAGTGAAACAATCTCTACTACAGAGCCCCCCCAAGTCACTAACCTGTTACCAAGTCACTGACTTGTTTGTAAAAGTCAATAACTTATTCACACAAGCCACAATCATGTTCCCTCAAGTCACTAACTTGTTTGCAGAAGTCACAAAGTTGTTCACACAAGTCACAATAGTGTTTCCTCAAGTCAGTTATTTATTGTATTATTAACTCACTAACAAGGCAGTAACTTTTTAGCACAAGTCACAAATTTGTTCATCCAAGTCACTAACTTGTTTGAACAAGTTACTATCTTGTTCCCTTAAGACACTAACTTGTTTTGCACAAGTCGGTAACTTATTCACACAAGTCACAATAGTGTTCCCTCAAGTCAATAACTTATTCCTTTATGTCACTAACAGGTCGGTAATGTGTTAACACAAGTCACAAATTTGTTCCTTCAAGTCATCAACTTGAACAAGTTACTGTCTTGTTTCCTTGAGTCACCAACTTGTTGGCACAAGTTGCTTTCATGTTTGAACAAGTCACTATCTTGTTTGCACAAGTCACTAACATGTTCCTTTAAGTCACTAACTTGTTTTGCACAATTTGGTTACTTGTTCAGACAAGTCAATAACTAGTTTTTACAAGTCAGTAATGTGTTTCCTCAAGTCACTAACTTTTTTTTTTTGGTAACTTGTTCGCAAAAATCACTATTGTGTTCGCACACGTTACTACCATGATTGAACAAGTTGTTAACTTGTACCAACTTGGGTAAGTTGGTAACTTGTTCACTTGGTAACAAACTTTCTTTCCTCAAGTCAATAACATGTTTGCACAGATCACAATCTTGTTTCCTCTAGTGCATAAGTCTGTAACTTGCTCTGTCAAGTTACTAATACATTCACACAAGTAACGAAGTTGTTGGCACAAGTCGGTAACTTGTTCACAAAAGTAATAAATTTGTTCACCGAAGTCACTCACTTGTTTGCCCAAGTTAATTTATTTTATTGACACAAGTTACCGTCTTGTTCCCTCAAGTCACTCACTTGCCCAGATAAGTTTGTAACATGTTTATTCAACTCACAAACTTGTTTTCTCAAGTCAGTAACATGTTCGCACAAGTTACTGAATTGTCAAGTCACAGTCGTGTTCCCTCCAGTCAGTAACTTGTTTGCACAAGTTAATAACATGTTTGCACAAGTTATTTAGTTTGTCAACACAAGTTACCATCTTGTGTTTGTGTGCGCATGATAAAAACGTTTTGGGGACTTGGCGTCTCTGGACACCACCAGGTCTCAGTCACGTGCAAAGGACTGACCGGCTGTTAGAACTCCATATTTGGTAAAACGCCCTGTTGTGATTTCAACAGTTGCCACACTCGGTGGACGCCGTTTAGACGCTGCAACAGAATCAGAGAACTGTATCTTTGAATATTTTAACCATGAGAGAAGAGAGTGGCCTCGTGTTTAAACACAACGTTTCTGGTTTGATTCAAACCTTTGGGATATTTGTCGCTTGCCGTACTTCCTCTCCCCATGTTTCCTGTCTTTATGTCACCTGTCACTACTCAACAGAATAAAATAAAGTCTTAGAAGAAATAAAAAAAAACAAAACAAGATGAACCCAAGACAATATACCGATATGACTCATCGGCAAACGTCAATTATCTGCTGATGAATTTTGGTAAACCGATGATGTGTCCGTTTCACCACCGCGTGCAGATGAACTATTGTTTGTTCTTCTTCCGTCTCTCTGGCAGTTCGCTGTGACATTCTTTGTGCTGAGATTGAAAAACCAAACAGGTCCGGTTCAGAAAAACATCTGTCTTTTTCTTTTTCAACAACAACCTCAAGTCCAGAGGTTTAATCTTCTCCTGCTCCTCCTCCTCACGACATTTTGGTCTTTTGAAGGATTCGTCAGCCGTCGGTTAAGCCAGGCTCCTCTGCCGCGGCTTGATCCTCAGATACAGCTGGGAAATAAAAGGAAAAGGAGTTTCTCATTAAAACGTCATTAAGATAACATTGAAACTTCTTATGTAACCCTGTTGAGTAACAGGATTCTCTGAGCTGCTTTAAACCTGATTAAAACAGATGAGATTTAGGGAAGAAACAGCAGACTGATGCCGGCAGGGTCGACGGTTTGATTCCCTCAGCGGACGGAGCAGGACATCAGATCTTAAACATACATGACGACTGTTGCAGCTAACACTTTATTTTACAGCCCCACGGTTTCTCAATAGTTTCGTGGAAAGGAAGATAAACTCAGCAGTCATCTCACCCCCAGCAGGTTTCGGGGGATGTAGCCCTCACGGTCACCACATCTCGCCCACCACCACTCGGTCTCCACCTCGTCGTCCCGTCTCAGCACCGTCATGCAGTCGCCTTCGCTGAAGCCGAGCTCATCATCGCGCTGAGGCTCATAGTCCCACAAGGCGTACACCACGCCGCGGTTCATAACACCCATCTTCTCCTGAACGCCTGCCAGGACACAAACACAGAGGAAGAACATTTACAAACTGGATCATCATCAGTACTTCCTCAATGACCCCTTAAATCTTTACTCAAAACTCATCAGAGGAACCCCGACTCTTTGTCAACAATCCTGAAAGACTTAACCATCCCTAAAACTCCCTCGGGACAGAAATATCTTCGGAGACCCCTGAGACTTTACGTGGACTCTTGTAATGACAATGGGATCACTTGCACCACATGAGTGGTCCCTGGTAGCCCCTCATCCCCCCCCCTCTTCAGAGATGACCAAAATCTCCCGAGAAATCAAGGAACCTCCCAAAAACGAGTCTTCACAAATCCTAGCTTCTTGTGGTCTCTATAACTGCCTTAGAGTCTTCCCTAACAGAACTAAAGGAACCTCCTTCAACCCCTTTAACCTTTTCAACCATCCCTAAAATTCACTTGAATGTCCCTGGACCACCTTAATGAACCCCAGATTTTGTGAATATTTCATTAAAACATCCATAAAGACCTACAAACTCCACTCAGAGAATTAATGAACTTCTCTAGATGCCCCTGGAACCCCTCTAAAGTCTTCTAAAATTCACTTTAGAAGCAACCCAAACTCCATATGGACTCTGGAGCCTCCTTATGGTCACCCTGATCACCCCCAAGGACCTCCAAAATCTCCCCACTGACTCCTTGAACTTGCCAAAAGAAGCTAAAACCCCATTTGCCGATCTCACCATAGAGGAACTGGGAGCACTGGGCGTAGCATTCCTCCATCTCCTCACATTTGTCGGCAGCCGTCTGCATGTCGCTGTATGTGGTGGCGAAGACCGCCGCCCCCGACTCCACCAGGAACTTACAGACCTGTACGTTGTTACAGGAGGCAGCGCAGTGGAGGGGGGTCCTGCAGATGAGGAGAGACGGAGTAAGAAAGGTTAGAAAGAAAACGTCTGGATCACCTCCCACATCTCTGAAGCTTTTGTCCAGAGATTCAAACAGCGCAGTGGTTTTCTTCATTAGAGGAACGACCCAATAAACAAGCCAATCAGATCTCTGCAGGAGGGATAAACAATGGGGATGTGGCTAGCTACCTCGCTACATCCATGAAAAACAGAAACAGATAAATTGCTACAAAAACAGTGACAAGTGTGGATGAGGTTGTTTGACTTGCAGAAATAATAACTCTTAAATCAGGTTCATTCTTGGGACTGACATGACAAAAGTTAACAGCTTCTGTGCTTACTGAAAATGACCTTGGCAGGACTGGACGGTGAAACCATGATGTCACTGTAGTTCGAACTCACCAGCCGTCGCTGTCAGCAGCGTTGGCGTTGACACCGAACTGAACCAGAAACTTGACAATCTCGGTGTGGCCGGCACAGACGGCGTTGTGCAGTGCCGTGATGCCCTCATCGTTCGGCATGCTGGGGTCTTCCACCTGCAGCACGGATGTGTGATCACATCTTTATTTATGTCATCTGAAGTCACGCTGCTGGTTTCAAGCATTTCATGCCAATAATCAACAACTTTAAAGTTCAAAATCTTTCAAAAACACATCAATCCAAATTAAACGCTTTGAAATGTCACATTTGAAAGTACCTGAAAAACACAACCTGGGACTAAATTCAAAGATGTTCAAAGAAGTGTGACAACTCAACGCAGTGATGTAGATGGCAACAACTGTGATCGGTCCACCTGGTAACATCACATTCCTCCTGGATAGAGGGAGAACACTGGAGACGGGGCCACGTTCATTCCTATTAAAGTTGCTCAGTGGCATACGAGGCCAAAAAAGTTCAAGTGCTGCGTTTAAAATTACCCGGATGGTCGGAACTGCTTACACATTGTCGAAGAGCAGGCGCATTAGAGACTTCCGTTCTACTAATTTGAAATGGGATAAAATTATTTAATCTTGCAGCTCTTTCCAAATGTTATCAGACTGATTGCGGGGGTTGTGACGCTCCAAAAAATGTATCTACCGATTTACAAACAATGTAAGTCAAATATGTTGTCTCTTGACATGAGTTGTCTCTTTGTTTTTTTTCTGCCTAAGCACATTGTGTATTGTATTTATTTTAGTTTTTCTTTTAACCTGTTGGAATAAATAAATGAAAATAGAAAAGAAAAGTCTATGGGAAAAAGTATTTTTGGGTGCAACAGCGTCACATGACGGACTCTGCAGTTGTTACAATGTTTGGCCACTACAAAATTTGGCTTCAAAACCCAGCACACTTCCTGGGGGACTGATTTAGCCTCTGCTTTCACACCTGCCCTGTTTGGTTCAATTGAACGCAAGTTCGTTTGCCCCCTCAGTGCCGTTCGTTTGGGCAGGTGTGAACACAGCACTCGCACTCAGAACAAGTGCGATTGCTGTGTTCAACAACCAGACCGAGACCACCTCCTCAAGAAGGTCTCAGTCTGGTTACAAACGAACTCTGGTGTGGTTGGTTCGTGGTGAGGACACAGAGTTGACATAGACGTAGAGCCTACATATGACTATAAATGAGGCGTAAGAGCAGACAGCGGTGCGACTCACGTCGTAAATGACCCTCTGGACGAGGTCGTACTCGCCCTCCAGAGACGAGTCCAGCAGCAGAGCCAGAGGGTTGAACTTGACCCGCATGCCGTGGTCGATCCGGTCTGAGCCAGCTTTCCGGAGGATCGACCTCTTGCCCTGAAATAAGAACATGTCGCTTTTTCATTTAGGTGAAATGACCCTTTAATGAAGCACCAATCAGAATCACTGATCACTCTGACACTCACCGGCGGCACTGTGACCTGTCCTGTGACCTCCGGTGGCTGCAGGTTGGTGGCGTCATCTCCCTGATCGCCCTCACCACAGGTGGGGTAAGGGGGGGGCGGGTAGGGGGGGAACTCATCTGTAAAGAAGTCCAGGTGGGCCGAGGCGGACAGACACACCTCCTCCTCGTCTGCCTTGTCCTCCAAAGCGGAGGGCTGGGAGTGACAGGAGGCGGGGTCAGGGAGAGGTGAGCGGGGGGGCAGAGGGGGCGGGGTCAGACTGTCCTCTGGGCTCTCAGCGAGAGGCTGCTTGTTGTCGCCGCTGGACGTTACCTCCGCACTGCCCGTCCCGTCCTCCTGAGGCTGAACATACGTCCCTGCTGGACCGACTGTCTCCATGGGGATAGTTTCCATGGCAGCCAGGGTGGTTTTCTGGTAGAGCAGCTTCTGGATGTTGGGCCCAGCGGGGCCCTCGGGCTCCGTGATGGAGCTGCGTTTCTTAAGCGGTCGGGGGGCATGGTGCAGCCGGCGGCGCAGGGCCTCCAGGTCGGCATCGCTGGGGTTCCTGTTGGGGTTGGACAGGAAGGGAAGGAGCTTGGTGGGGCTGAGCGGCCGTGGGGTGGCGCGGTCTGTCGTCTCTGCGGCGACACCTTCGCTGTTACCAAGGCAACTGTTGTCGACCTCGCTCCCGTCAGACACACAAGACCCAGAGCTGATGGTGTCTGTGGCGGCAGACTGCTGCCCCCCGCAGGCTGTGAGGACTGGTTTCCCGTACACTGTGAGGGAGAAGACACATTGGGGTCAGAGGCAACAGTTGTAAGAGCTCAGACTGTCAATCAGTTTATCAATTAATCAATAATCAAAAACTGTTTTTTGAACAGTTAGTCATAAAGAGAACTTCGTTTCCCAGGTTTGTCGCGGGCACAAATTACATCATACACTCATTTGCATATCATTGACATCATTGCGGTAACAGCTCATGTAGTAACAGGAAGTGTTGCGTCACCTCTGGGCTGGCTGCGGGGCAGTGTGCCCTGGCCGCTCAGCTGGTAGCCCTTCCCCTGCTGGGTGTACATGGAGTAGATGGACGAAGCTGCCAGAGTCTGAGGCTTCTGCAGCATGGTGGGGGGGGCCTCTGAGGGGTCGGGGGTGTACGGTCGCACAGCGGCGGCTGGCGGACTCTCCTGCTTGTTGGGCAGAGGGAGGGTGTGGCTGTGGCTGGAGAGGACTCCCTGAGCCCTGAGGTGGCCCCCGACTGGCCGTACCTTACCAGGGAAGGTCCCCGTGCTGTAGGGGGGCTTGGAGAAGGTCGGCGGGCCGGACGAGGAGAACGGTTTGGGCTTACTGGGAACTGGAGGTGGAGCCGCCATCTTGGGCAGACCTTTACCAGAAGCCTGAAGGAGTGAACACAGAGTGTAAAAATACTCCATTACAAGTAATAAACATGAAGTTTGACATAGAGAGGAACGCAAAGTCCACTGATACCTGATTGTCCCTGAGCAGATTCTCAGTGATGTGATTGGTCCGTGAGGGGACAGGGGGCGGGACGTCAGACGTAGAGAGGCCCTTCTGATCTGTGAGGGTCTTACCACCTACGAGAGAGGAAGGAGGGGCATCAACATAAACACAGATGTCTCTGACTGACTGGCCCTGAGGAATGCCGCTCAGCCTTTCCGGTGTTAACCAGTGGTCACTCTCCATACTGCGGCAGAAAAAAAAATCCCCTGCACCCCAAAAAACATTTTCTCATTTTCTCCACAGACCACCGTTACATAGTTTTTTCCACGGTCATGGACAACCTGGAAAAGTCATTGAATTTCCCGGTCACATTTTCAAAGCCTGGAAACGTCAAATCATTGAAGGTTTTGGAAAAGTGGTGGAATTTTGTTGCATGTAATAAAAGTGTTACAGTAGTCTTCCATGGATAACCTTCAGTGTTCAGTGACAGCAAATTTATATTTGGAAGCTGTCGATGTAACGGAGCTGTAATATGTGTCGATCTGTGACAACATCTTGGTTCAGGCTCAGTCAACTCAGAGATCGGGATCAGGCTCAGAGTTTGTTGAGCCTGCTTTCTGAAATAGGGCCTTGGAGATACATGGTTTTCACTGGACAGGAAGACCGTCAGCTGTAGAAAAGCGGTCAGATGAATGTGATGCAGTAAAAAGTTAAATATTTCCCTCTGAGACGAAGGAGGAGGAGACAGAAGTGCAGAATGGAAACACTCAAGTACAAGTACACTGACTTTGTACTCAGAATACTCGAGTAATCTGACTGACCTGAGCTGTGGCAGCTGAGGCTGGACATGCGAGGCAGGGTGGAGGCGTGGCTGTGACCTCCACTGGACTCGGATAACGAGCTGCTCCACTCAGACAGTTTGGTTATTTTTGACGTGATGAAACCTAGGTGGGTACACATCAGTCCCTTAGCTTGCTTCGACAGAGACATTTTGTTTGAGATTTAATAAATAACTTCCTGAAAACTTCTATTCTCTCAGGGTAACTTCAGGTCCAGTACCTGAGGCTGGTTTGGCTGGTCTGGGAGGCGGCTTCAGGGACGAGTCGGGCATGGGCAGGGTGGCGGTGCCGTCCGGGTACGCCGGCTTCACCAGCACCTCCTGGCGGGCCGGCACTGGAGGCCCCTGAGGGCTCGTCGTGGAGGACGACTGGATGTACGGCCCGACTGCCGCCACTCTGGAGGCCACGCTGTGCTGAGGGGCCACGCCGTCTGAAGCCACCTGGAGGGAACAGGAATATTTAACAGCTGTAGAGCGTGATGTCTGCAGATAGAAACTATTTTTTAATAATATTCCTTAAAAAGAAAAGAAGTCCTCACATCGAGACTTCAGCAGACTGCTGGTGAAACACAAACTGCTCACCACAAACAGGAACACTTGACGGTGGTAGAAAGTAACTAAGTACTGCACGTACATATAAATTTAAGGTACTTGTACTTGATTATTTCTTTCTCATGATACTTTTGACGTCTACTCCTCTACATTTGACATATTGTCAATAAATAAACAGAATAAACACTATCTTGAAACTACTTTGATGGTTGAAGTCATTTTTCCTGTAAAAACATTTCAGCTTACACATGCAGCACTGGTTTTGGGACAAAACTCCTAAAGAGGGGCTGGACTCTCGCCTTTTCCGGAGTTGCCCAAGGTGAGAGGTGCCGTGAGGGTGTGGGGATACTCACGAATCCCTGGCTGAGCGCTGCTGTGTTGGGGTTAACTCTGGAGAACGAGAGGGTCTGAGTAGTGTTTTGTTATCGGACTTCTGTACATGAATCGGCGATAACAAACACCATGTTTAAGCACAGGGAGGTTCATGAGTGTACCTGGTACCAGAACACCTTATGCCACCTTTGTGGTCGTATCATCAGATCTGTGGACGTGTGTCTTGGACACTCGGGTGAAGAGAGGAGCAGAGCTGTCAACTGACCACCCCCTGGTGGTGAGTTGGATCAGATGGCAAGGGAGGCTGCTGGACAGACCTGGTAAACCCAAAAGTGTAGTGAGGGTGAGCTGGAAATGTGTGGCTGAGGCCCCGTCTGTCAGGACTTCAAGTCCAACCTCTGGAACAATTTCTCATGTATCCCGGGGGAGGTTGGAGACATGGAGTCTGAGTGGGCCATGTTCAAAGTCTCCAATGTAGAGGCAGCTGCTAGGAGCTGTGGTCAGAAGGTTGTTAGTGCCTGTTGTGGCGGCAACCTAAGGGAGGCCGTCAGGCTGAAACAGGAGGCCTTTCGGATCTGGCTGGCCCAGGGGTCACCTGAAGCAGCAGACAGCTACCGGTTGGCCTGAGGGGCTGCAGCTGCGGCAGCGAAGGACTTTCAGTTGGCCTCAACGAAATTCTGGCAAACCATTAGACGCCTAAGGAAGGACAAACAGGGCTTGTCTCAGGCTGTGCTAAGTGGGGGAGGAGAACTGCTGACCCAGACTGGGGATATTGTCGAACAGTGGAAGGAGCGCTATGAGGTAGTCAAAGCAGCAAGGTGCCGGGTGTGCTTGAGAGTGTCTTGGCTGACACACCTTTTCTGTGTCACGTGGAGGTCAGGTACAGTGCCTGTGGAGTGGCAGACTGGGGTGGTGGTCCCCATTTTCAAAAAAGGGGACTGAAGGGTGTGCTCAAATTATCAGGGTATTGCACTGTTCAGTCTTCCTGGCAAAGTTTATTCCAGGATGCTGGTCAAACCTCGGATTCAGATCTGATCCTGTCCTGGTTGTGGAACGGTGGACCAGCTCTTTACCCTCGCAAGGCTGCTGGAGGGGTTGTGGGAGTTTACCCATCCAGTCTACATTTGTTTTGTGGATCTGAAGAAGGCGTACGACCATGTCACTCAGAGAGTCTTGTGGGGGAGTACTACGGGATTACGAAGTACCAAGGTCGCTGCTACATGTCTTCTAGTCCCCATCTGGTCTGTTTGTTTTGGAGAGGAAGAGACCTCTGTGGATAATTCAGCTCCTGAACAATGAACGCCGAAGGATATCTAACCAGGAGAAGTTTCAGCTGGTTATAATTTGGGATCCTCACCGCTAGACGCCTCTAAATCCCCCTAAATCCGACACACCGGATCTTTAAGTGAGCTAATTTAGTAAATGAGGCTTGTCCTGATTTTACTCTTGTCATAAGTGGCACCAGTTTAAAGGACCAACTGAATCTCTTCAGAACGTAACATGAAAAAGTTAATTGTTATTTAGATTGTGTGCACTCACCGGCAGGTTCTCCTTCTGCTGCAGGGCAGCCTTCTTCTTCCAGAGCCGCTGCCGCAGCTCGGCCAGGCGTCGGTCCATCGCTGCCACCTCCAGGTTCCTCTTGTTCAGGCTGTCTCTCTGCTGCTGCAGCCTGCCGCTCTGATCCTGGTTCAGCTTGTTCCTCAACTGGGAGGTCAGCGATGGAGCTCAGTTAGAAACTAAGATTGCAAAGGCTAATAATAGCCAGTTAGCCTGGGCTTCTTGCTAAATTCAAACGAGCTTTACCAGCCTGTTGTCTAGAAAGTTAGTTGTCTGGCCTGCTGATATTTAACATCATGAAGAGTCTGATGGTGAAGTTTAGTTTAAAATACAATTTTTGGATTGTTGGTTGGACATGACAGGACATGTGAAGGCGTCACCAAGGCTCACTTTTTGACATTTGATAGACCAGACAATTAATCGAGGGACTCATTAGCAGATAAATTAGTAATGAAATCAGTCTTTAGCCGCGGCCCTGATGCAGCTCACTGTGTTCTCTGTACTGATGCGTTACCCAGCAAGGTTTCACGTCCAGGTGCTCTCACATTATCCATGGTCGGACTGTCCTGAGAGCACCTGGACGTGATCTTCTCTCACCTGCAGCTCCTTATAGAGGCGCTCCAGCTCAGCTGTGGAGGAGGTGTTGTGGTGATGATGATGAGGAGGAAGAGGAGGCTCCAGTCTATTGCTCCTCAGCGCCTCCAGCTGGTCGCTCAGCTCCTCCACCCTAGACACGGCGACCAGCAGCTCCCTCTGCTTCTGCTGGAACAGACCGGTCATCTGCTCGATCTCCTCCACTGATAAACACACACGGAGAAGAAGAATGGGTGTTATCATGTGATACTGAACGTTAACACCAAAACAACACTGTGAAGATCTTATTACCTCCGACGAGGAGGTCGTGTTTTCAGTTCGGTTTGTATGTTTCTCAGGAGGATCGCAGAAAATCTACTGGCCTGATTTTCATTAAACTTGATGTCCGTTGGTCGTCCATGGGTCCAGGAAGAACATGTTAAATTTTAGAGTGGATCTTAAAGTCACCAGTGACCTCTTAATGAATGCTGACGCAGGCATGTGCTCAATTCTTGTGCTGCTGGACTTGAGTGCGGCCTCTGACACAATAGATCATGGCATTCTTTCAGACAGACTGAAGCACTGTGTGGCCGTATCTGGTACTGCCCTAAAGTGATGCGCTTCATACTTGTCAGACAGGAAGTTTTGTGTGTGCGTTAATAATGCCATATGAAGTATGGTGTGCCTCAAGGGTCAATCCTTGGTCCTGTCTTGTTCTCATAATACATGCTCCGCTTGGGTGATGTCATTCGTCGACACTGTGTATCTTTGCACCGTTATGCAGACGACACTCAGCTGTACCTCCCTCTTAAACCTACTGACCTCAGCATGCAGAGCTCTCTGACATAAAAAATTTGATGTTGTTAAATTTTCTTCATCTCAATTCTCAGAAAACAGAAATCCTTGTAACTGGGTCCCAGCGAAGCAAATACTGCCATCTACTGGTTACCTGTCCCGACACATAAAGCCTGTTGCAAGAAATTTTGGTGTCACATTCGATAATAATTTATGTTTTGAACAACATGTCACTGAGCTCGTCCAATTATGTTTTTACCACCTCAAAAATATTTCTAAAATAAGATCTATTTTAACTTTTAGAGATACAGAAACTGTTAAGTATGCTTTGGTCTTTCCCTGGCTGGCTTTCAGGCGCTGCGTGGCACTTACGCCTCTTGTCTAAATGCGGCGTTCTTACCAAGATGCGCTTTGAGTTACCAACATTTGCCATTAAACACAAATCAGTACCCTTAAAAGTACGGTACGGTCAAAGTTCAGCATATAACCCCAGCATCAACTCTGCTCCTGAAAAAGTCTCTAAAGCCTCTGAAAATATGACCCACACCAAGAAAGGTCTGACTGTGTTGAGGAGAATGAGAAACACTCTAACTTCTCTTTGGAAATACAAATTTAGAACATTACTGATTTAAGTTTTTCCGGCCGTGTCTGCCTCAGGCTCATCCCACCAAAGCTTCTCCCCTTCTCTGACAGACTTGTGCTCGCCTCCTTTATCTCCAGAGTGAGTGCTGAACCTTCAGACAGCCTCAGTCCACAGTGTGCTGTTTATGGGACGCTCCTCTTTGCTGCAGCCACGATTTAAACCAGTAAAACTGTAAAAATCCTGCAAAATGCTGTTACAAATCTGTCTGGCCACTCAGACCTCCGTCACACTGACCTAGTTTGCTGTTGCTGAGGCGTTTCTGCTCCACCTGGCCCCTGATGGCTCGGACCCGTCGCAGTTTGGCCTCCTGGTTGTGTGCGTTCTCTCGGAGCTGCTGCAGTCGCTCATGTTCAGATGTGTCCTGCTGCTGCTGCCGCTGATCCTGCAGCTTCAGGTAGCGCAGCCGCTGCTCCTGAAAACACACCCAGTCAGTTAGCACGTCTGGATCAGATTAATGCATGTCGAGGTGCAGCCTGCAGAGCAGAGACGCACTGAAGTCTGCAGGAAGCTCAAACTAACTAATTAATGCCTGAAGGCTGAAGTGATGAGAGCTGCTGACAGATGAGAGGATGAACTGTCCAGATGTAGATTACAGTTTCAGACAGTTGCTTCTAAAAGACATTCATGGTGCTGCTCGCAGTTGTTCACGAGAAGCGACAAAATCATCCGGAAACATGGACGATTATGAAGCAGCAGCCAACGATGGAAGAAGATGCAAAGAAAGACTAAATGAGTTAGAGGAGCTGATGGGGTCGCACTTCACTGGAGGTGTACCTGGTATAAATCCATGTGACAAATAAATAAATGAGTGATTGATGAATAGAAGTAGTTTCATTGGCGGTAACAGTAGCAGCATTAGCATTAGCTGTGTAGCAGTAGCATGTTGTGGTGTTTGGTACCTTGGAGGCCAGCAGCTGCTGCTGGGCGTTGATCTGCTGCTGCTGTCGGGCTGCCAGATCCTGCAGGTCGCTCAGCGTCACGTCCAGACGAGGAGCTGAGACCGCAACACACACA
>JAPZEB010000020.1:12402961-12417032 GCA_029783705.1 Chaetodon striatus | reverse complement strand
AAGACCGGAGATACGGTCGAAACATGTCAAGGTAAATTACATCTCCTTACCTCACTGTCTGAAACATAAGAAACCTTCACCTTTGGGATGTTGAGAGTCTGACACAATAGACCAAGCTTTCGAGGTTGACCCTCTCTTGCTGACTGAACAGATAAGTCTGGTCAGGCCATTAGTTGTAAATAAAATTCAGCAAAATGATCAAGACATGAGGTGAATCTTTTGCATTTGCACTGCTTTTTATTTTGGGGAAACACATCACTTTTATATATTCTTTGTGATGGTCTTCGGGGTAAACCAAAGAGGTGTTATTTAGGTAGGTAAGTACTTAAAATTGGAGGAAAGATTGAAGCAGCAAAGTCTGAGACCTTCTGACCTGTAGTCTGTTAAATGGATAAAGCACTGGCTATAACTCTACCTATTATGTAACCAGTGGCAATTTTCACTGGACCCTCCCTGCCTGGGCCACATCTTCTAAACCTGACAAGTTGTTACACAGGCTTTCTGTTAAAATGTGTACTTCCCAAAAACAAAGTTAGGTTGAGTAATTTTTTTACACTTGACAAAGCCACCGTGGAGACAGAAAAGATTTAGTACAACTGTTTTTTCACACACAGTGTAGTAATCTCTCCATGGCTCGTGAACCGGCCTGTTTGTTTCAGTGGTTAACCGGATGTATCTGGACTTTATCCACATCTAAGTCATTTTTGTTCCATCTCTCGGCACAGGATGGCGCCCCTGCCCTCAACGCCGCAGCACCTGGTGCCCCCTTAAACTCTGATGAGGCAGAGGAGGCTGAGGAGGTGGAGGCAGCTGAGGCTGAACCAGCTGTGGTCGAAGTAGCACCAGCAGATCCTGCAGCAGATCCTGCAGCAGATCCTGCAGCAGACCCCGCAGCAGACGTTGAACCAGCTGTGGTTGACGTGCCAGCAGACGCTGCACCAGGTGATGCAGCTGTTGTGGATGTGCCTCCTGTTGATGTGGTTCCTGTTGACACTGCCCCTGCAGCCCCTGAGGTGGCTTTTGATGTGGCTGCTGCTGATGCCGTAGACGCCGTTGATGCCCCACTGGCAGCTGAGATCGACACTGGAGTGGTAGCAGATGCTGCTGCAATGTAGTTATCTTCCTCTTATTACCAGTTTAGGTGCTCCTCTGTTAGCAGTTAGAGAAATAGCTGGAGACAACACTGGGATGGGTTTTGCTAAAGGATGAAAAAGCTGTGGCATATTAAATAGAAACTGAGGAAAACAAGCGAGGTGTGTTTGTCGTCAGAATTGGACAATTAAAACATGTTGTTGTTTCCGTCTTTAATTAAAATACTTTTTGCAATTATGTACTTCTGATTCAGTTGATTGATTAGTCACGGCCATGCACACAGGCAGCATAACTTGTTGTGCGCACAATTTAAAAATACATATCCTCCAGCACCTCAAGCTCTCTGCACGCCTTTTTCACAGCAGATATTTGGACTTATCACATCAAAACAAAGCACAGGTGTTACTAACAATATTAACAATTATTCTGTCTTACTTAAGTGTTCCAGTAAGCTATGACAGTGCCAGCATGGACAATACCAGGACCCTGAAACTGAAGCAGCTAAATAAAATTCAGTCACAATGATGTTTATTATTTACATGTGTTTTTCCTTCTGTGACAAAAACTGTGGTATCAAGTGAAGGCAAAAATGTCTTCAATCACCAGCCAACATTCCTGTTTTAAGAAGCTGTAGCTGGCTGGGTTTTGAAGCTCGAGGGATGATACTGGTATCATATGAAACTAGAAGACCCAGCCATGCTAGTTTGTTGGCAAGGAGCTAAATGACACTAAAAAATGTGGCTAAATGTTGGCAAGGGAAAAACAGGCGTGGCCATTTTCAAAGAGGTTCCTTATACTGTTCCCTACAATCTATGTGCTCCTTCAAATTAAAGCTGTATATTTGTCTTTTTAAGGAAAGGTGTTAATTAAAAATGTTAACTGTACTAGTATCAGTACAGAATTAGTATTAGTATATTAGTAACTTCCTGTTTGAATCTTGCCCTACCCATCTATGTGATGTCACATCTATGTGGGCATGCAGTTTTGATTTTGTGGTTTCACAGCAGGGACTCATCAGGTGAAAAAATAAAACCTGTATAGATATACTGCCCCATTTGACCTTATGTCCTCATGTCAATCACCCATAATTCACCCTATATCAGTATGCAATTCATCAACTCTCATAATGACATAGTTTCAAATAGCCTATATAAAAAGCACAAGTGAACTCCTGAAATCCAGTTGTGGCTTTTAGTTGATTTGGCCCCATCTGGCCATACCTATGGGAAATTTCTGGCACTGCCACTGGCCACTATGGGAGCTAACATCATCACACATGAATAAAATTGGGTTTATTTAATCCTCAAGAGTCTCAGCTTTCCAGTCATAATGAAATTATGCAGTTCTAAGACTGTTAGGGTCTGCAGAAATATTCTAATACAGTGGGTGAAAGTAACTCATTTATACTGCATGCAAAAAAAAAAACTGCATGATTTTGCCCCCAAATTGCATGGGATTAGCATAAAGTGAGCATGTCTGCATAGTAACTAAGAAATACTGATGTGGAGTCCATTATTTTGTCTTTTATTTCACTTCTATTGCAGCAAAAACACACAACAAAACCATTCAGCGCCATCAGAATTTATACTTGTTCCAAAATGATTCAGTATATTTTATAAAACATGCTGCAATTCCAGAGATGTTTCCTGAATTGTCATAAAACGGCAATCACCACATCAGCCAACAGGGAGTGCTACTGAACCATCGGATGTCTACAGCACACAGGGGAGGTGGAACTCCAGCTATTAGCATGCAGCGCTCGGCACTGATAGAGGTTCAGATTTAATTTTCTCTCTCATGATTCTTATTCATGTAAAAGGAGGCAGATGCACCTGATCTGAAATCTGTAATACCCGGCACGATCTAATAGGATCAGAGTTGGATATGGCTGAGAGTGCTGACTGAGCAGGAGATGCCTGTGCGTGTGTGTGTGTGTGTGTGTGTGCGTGTGTGTGCAGGCAGACTAAATCCTCTGCTGTTCCGCAAATGGTCAGGAAAATGATAGCCTGTCACGGATAAAAGAGAAAAAAAAAGGTGTCACCACAAAATGGTCTTCAGTGTTCTGTGTCCTCACTAACAGGTTAACTGAAGGTTGTCCAAACTTCACTTAAACGAAATCTCTTCCCCCACTTGAGTGGACAAATAGGGAGGATGAGTGAGTTTGCCTCTCCACTTCTCAGCCAACTCTAATCCACAAATCCTTATCAGGGTCACAGAGACTCTGTGACACAATAAGTTAGACTCAATGCTTATAGGTGACACTTGTCCAGCTACATGTTGATATTGCTTTAATTAGCAACTAATGATTCAAACAATAAATGTGCTGCTGCTGCGAGTTGCCTGCTCTAGATCTTAAAAAAGTATAGAGAGGATCAAAGGAAAATGGACTCTGCATGACATTAACAGGTGGAAAAGGTGAGTCACATGAAACTGAATGGATTATGATTTCTGCAGACTGTGGTTTTGGACTTTTAGGTTCTTATTTTACACAACTTTAGACATGTCACACAAACAATTTTGCAGTATTTTAGATGTCTGAATATGGAGAATATTACAGTACCTGTGATGTGAATGCAAGTCTAATTTAATCACAGTGCTTACGTGGAGTAATAAACATACTGCATGAAATATTTTGCTAATTTTATTTTCAGTTTTTCTGTATATCACCATTAAATGAGTGCAGAACTTGTGGTTTGAAAAAAGTTGTCCTTCCATTTTGCTCTCCAACTTGAGAGGGGTTTTGAGAACACAACACCCTTTGTTGTCATGCACCTGGAAACACAATGTCGCTGTTTAAACTTTTAATTCTAACAATGCATCAAAACCATTCACACTATCAGAAATCTATCTATGGCTGCATCCTCTGCAGATAACTTGTTTAATTGTTTGTGTAGAGATGGTCACTGTCCAATACATGTTCCCAGAGACCAAGGTGACGTCCTCAAATGCCATTTTGTCCAGCTAACACTATCAGAACTCAGATTCAGTTTAGTATCACAGAAGAATAAGCAAACCACTAAGTATTCATATCTAAGATGATATTAGCAGATCCCTGATGACATTTTCTATTTGAAATCACTTAAAGGGACGGTTCACCCCCAAACCAAAAATACATATTTTTCCTCTTAGCTGTGGCACTATTTATTAGTCTAAAATTGTTTTGGTGTGAGCTGCAGAGTGTTGGAGATATCGGCTGTAGAGGTGTCTGCCTTTTCTCAAATATAATTGAACTAGATGGCTTGTGGTGCTCAAAGTGCACCAAAGTGTCTTTCACGAAATTATGACCCAGTTTACTCAAGATAATCCACAGACCTTGTTGTGAGCAGTTTTATATTGGAACTATTTTCTTTCTGCCGAACTACACCCACCGACCGCAGAGGAGAGCGTGCATTTCCTGCCAGCTCACCTATCACCACTGAGCTGGCTAACGTTACAGCTCAGCTGGTGAGGACATCAGTGATGTTTACATCTTGCGCTGCCATAAATACTAGCCTCTCATCCCAACACACTGTCACTCCTTCCTCATCACATATTGACGTTTGGTCATGGAATTACCTCGTCCAGAAATGACATGCAAGGTACCCTGGGTGTGTCGGTTGTTGACGTTCTGGGACGCTGTGTCAAGTTCTGCCTGTTACTGCATTGTCTTCTTTCAAAATACACTTCCTTTTTCACAAGAAATGTAACATTTACATACAGTCTCTTTCAAAATAAACATACTACATTGGTACAACGCTGCACATTGACATTTTGTTTCCTTCAACAATAATTGCACGTGGTTGGGTTCAAGAAAAAGACCCACCCACCCCGCTTGGACTTTTACCACCTTAATTTTCGTTCTTGTCCCACTGTGTTACCCCCTGATGCTGATTTGGGGATGAATTTTTCCTTCAAATGATCAACCAATCATCAAAAATTTCACTGATTAATTTTCTGTCTATGGACTAATCATATACTCAACTAATAGTTTCAGCTGTGCCTGAGGGTCTGTTATCACACTGCTGGGACAAACCAAGAGTATTTTACCTTTGGTCATTCACGTTTTTACACAAAATCTCTTCTTGTGATTTATTTTTACAGGGGAAACTGCAGATCTGCTGCCATGACCACTTCAAACACCCTCTCTGTGCCACCTCACATTGTACCACAACTCTCCACAGACAGTGAAGAGCACAGCGAGGATGACCTGTAAGCAAAAGACATGATTAACGTTAATTCATATAAGAACGCATGTAATTCATTAATGAGAAAGTAAGTCCGTTAATTAACTTTATGAGTAACGTGCTGTGTCTCTTCCAGAAGTGCGCCTGAATTAAATCTTCTCAACATGAATAACAGCAATAATAATGAAGAGTAAGTATGATTATGGAGTCACAAAGAGATAAGTGAAGCCCTTGTAAAACACAGCTACTCTTTGATCTTTAATAGGCCTTACTAGGCCTATTAAATGTATTAATTAATCCTTTCCCCATGGAGGACAAGACAAAAAAAGAAAAGGAGAGGAAATCGTAATTATGTTATACTGCAGACCTTTTGGCAAATGTTGTTTGGAAAGAATATTTGATGCTCAGTATTCTCAGATGTATTGATGTGCATTACAGGGATGAGAAGGAGAAGAAGGAAAAGGAAGAAAATGAGGCAAAGGAAAAGGAAGAAAAGGAAAAGGAAGAAACAGAAGCAAAGGAAAAAGAGGAGAAGGAAAAGGAAGAAACGGAGGCAAAGGAAATAGAGGAGAAGGAAAAGACGGACAAGGAAGAGCAGGAGGCAAACGACAAAGAGGAGCAGGACAAGAAGGACAAGGAAGAACAGGAGGCAAAGGAAAAAGAGGAGAAAGAGAAGAAGGAAAAGGAAGAGAAGGAGAAGAAGGAAAAGGAAGAGAAGGAGAAGAAGGAAAAGGAGGCGAAGTAAGTGCGTCATTCAGAGCAACTTTGTCACTTTTTCACTTTCAGATATTTAATTGACCCTTTTTTCCTTTCTTTTTATAGGGCCAAAGAAATTTTCGTCATTAATCCTGCTGGGAATTTGTATTACAACTGGCTGTTCGTCATTACACTACCAGTCATGTACAACTGGACCATGATTATTGCCAGGTGACTTCTATGAATCGTCTTTTCAACACTGTAAATCACCTGCAGGTCAAATGGTCTTGTGATTCAATTCAGCTCCATCAAATAATTTCTTCTACCATACATAGCTGTTACAATTAATTGGACTATTAGCAGCGGGCTGACGTGCAGAAGGTAGCCATGGTCTTTCAAAAGCTAGCAAGTTCTCTGATTCACTTTGAACACACTGCCATAATGAATGCTATAATTATCAGCTGCAGCAGTCACACAATATGACATAGTGGCGAGGGCGCTTGACCTTACAACATTGCACTCATTGCTGGTGGTCTTCTTCTCCTGCAAACAGAGCTTGCTTTGAGGAGCTGCAGCATAACTTCCTCCTTTACTGGGTTATTCTGGACTACACCTCAGATGTAATCTACCTGGCTGATATGTTCTTCAGGACCAGAACAGGTGACATGAGCCTCCAAATCAAAATCTGTTGAAGGATAAGTTCACATTGTTTTCCAAGTCTGTCTTAAAACAACACTTACATACTCAAATGTAGACTGATAACATTATTGGCAGCTACTGTTGTCCCTTCTTTTCATTATGCACAAATGATCCCATCTTGATGTCTTTTCACTGTAAGTGATGGAGAACAAGTATCTACAGTCCTTGTTGCAAAAATGCTTTCTAGAGCCATTTGAACTCTGAAAAATGTCCTGAGAATCAGGTCTGGACATTACCGTTTGAGTCAAAAGCGTTCTCTCGAACACACTCTCACTCCGACCTCATCACATATCGACATTTGGTCATGGACTGTCCATGTTACATGCACTGTCTTCTTTCAAAATACACTACAGTTTTGACGGGAAATTTATTGCTTACATACAGTCTCTTTCAAAATAAACTCACTAAAACCGCAACTTGATGTTTTTTGTCTTCAGCAACTAATGCTCGTGGTTGGGTTTAGGTGACAAAAGCATGTGGCTGGGTTTGGGATCTTACAGGATGCAAAGACCACTTTTGCGGGTCAAAGTCAGTGTTTGTTGGATCCATCCACCACCTTGCCACCCTACTTGGACTTTCGTCATCTTAACTTTAGTTCATGTCCCGCCATGTTTCCCCCCTAATGCCGCTGAGCACCATTAAAGTGTAACAGCAACAGGCCGCATATCATTCTGATGTTAAAGGACGGCCTTTTCGTCAGTGTCTGACGCTACAAGTCACTGCCCAAGAGCTGGATTTTGACGACTTCAGAGTGAGATCGGGATGTTGTTGGGGTGGCAGCAGCACATGACGTGAATATCACAGCAGTCAAGAAGCTGGTTTGTAATGCGGTCATGAAAACACAGCCACTTGCCGTTCCTTAAATTCATCAACTTCAACCCTACTGACAGAAGTTCCTGAATCTTGTCATCTCTCCAGTTAGACATCTTTTGATTCTGTCAATGTGTAAATGACCCTGCCTCTTCATCCTCGGATATTTTCGTTGCTACGGTTTTGAGTCTCATGAAAGGAACATTAATAACACACCTGCTCGCTGTGAATTCTCTACACTGCTCTTTTAATCTCTTCACACATGGACGTTACACAGACATTATAGGGAGCTGGCAGGGTCAAGTCCGTTTAGTGTCTGATCCAGCTGATTCGAACATTTACATTCTCACATAAAGCTCCTTCAGGTAATGTCTAGATAATTTACAGGTTGGCAGTGCATGTGTGACAGGGGCTTAAAGCTCAGTTGAAGAAATAAAGAGGTAAAAGCAGTCTGCCTTAAAGAAATCAAGTGGGAATTTTCCAAGGTACAATGTTTTTAGCACAAAATTCCCTGTTTGGAAATATCGTAATACAAAGCCTGAAAAGTGCTTTTATACAGTAACTTACACTGAAATTGCAGAAGGAAGGACAGGAAGACTGACTACAGCAATCAACAACTATTTCAATGTACATATGGGCATGTGAGTGTTGTATTAAGGTAGACTTTAAAAAAATGTGAACCCATCCTTAAAGCATTTTAAACACATATTTGACATGTGTGTTACTGTTTTACAGATCTGGATGTCATTAGGATTTTTTGGGACACTGATCAAATGAAAATAAAGCTACAATATGAGAACAATACCTTACAAATTGATCATTATTGTGAACACAAAAACATCAGATCTTATGAATACTGATATCCCTTTATGAAATTAATAAATCATCACTGATGCAGGCAACTGTTAAAGTTGCATAGGAATTTGAAAGGCAGTCATCTCTGTGTAATCAAGGTCTGATTATTCATTCAGTACAGCTCAACTCAGACTCTCTTAAGGGCATGAGGGGTCCATACAACAGTCAAATACAATATAATACAATGATGAGATAAAATAACAGGGATATTGCTATAAAAGAAAATGTTTTGGATTTGATTCCAACCTATCTTTAGGCCTTTTACTTTCACTCACGAAAAAAAAAACCTTGTACAGTATGTCTTAAAACCCTCTATCTCTTTGAATGCAGGTTACCTTGAGCAAGGCCTGATGGTGAAAGATAAGCAGCTGCTACTCGATCGCTACCTCACCAGCTTCCAGTTCCGTCTCGATTTCATCTCCATGCTGCCCACTGACTTCTTCTATTTCTACTTTGGCCTCGACTACCCAGAGATCCGTCTCAACAAGCTGCTGAGAATTGGCCGCATGCTGGAGTTCTTCACGCGGACGGAGACTAAAACAAACTACCCCAACATCTTTCGTATTGGAAACTTGATCATGTACATTCTCATTATCATCCACTGGAACGCATGCTTCTACTTCTCGTTCTCTAAATCCATTGGTTTTGGTGCTGATGACTGGGTTTACCCGGCTTTGGATGATCCCGATGAGCCTGCGTTTGGGGAGTTTGGCAGGAAGTATTCGTTTAGCCTCTACTGGTCCACACTGACCCTGACTACCATCGGAGAAACTCCGCCGCCAGCCCTGGACTCAGAATTTCTCTTCCATGTGGTTGACTTTTTAGTGGGGGTCTTGATCTTTGCCACCATCGTAGGAAACATCGCTACCATGATCTCCAACATGAACGCTGCCCAAGCTCAGTTTCAGGCCCGGATTGATAACATCAAGCAGTACATGCAGGTAGAGAGATTACTTTTCTACTCAAAAAACTGTCCCAAGTATGGGTAATTTAAACTGTTCTTTGATTATACGTTGAATGTTTTCCTTTCATTGACAGGTCCGAAAGGTCAGCAAGGATCTCGAGTTGCGAGTCATCAAGTGGTTTGACTATTTGTGGAATAATGGTAAGGCACAGGATGAAAGAGAGGTGCTGAGGTATCTTCCAGACAAGCTAAAGGCTGAGATCGCCATCCAAGTCCACATGGAGACGCTTAAGAAAGTTCGTATCTTCGCGGACTGTGAGGCAGGCCTACTGATCGAGCTGGTGCTCAAACTGCGGCCTCAGGTGTTCAGCCCCGGAGATTATATCTGCAAAAAGGGCGACATTGGCCGTGAGATGTACATCATCAAAGATGGAAATCTTGCAGTTGTTGCTGATGATGGAGTCACACAGTTTGTCGTGTTGAAAAGTGGCAGCTATTTTGGTGAGATCAGCATCCTTAATATTAAAGGCAGCAAAGCAGGCAACCGGCGAACAGCCAACATCCGCAGCATTGGATACTCAGACCTCTTTTGCCTGTCCAAGGATGACCTGATGGAGTCACTACTAGAGTATCCAGATGCCAAAGGCATGCTCGAGGACAAAGGCCGGGAGATCCTGATGAAAGATGGTCTGATAGACTTGGACCCAGCTAACATCAAGCCTGAGGCCAAGGAGCTGGAGGAGAAGGTCAACAAATTGTACAACTCGATGGAGCTGATGCAGTTCAAGCTGAAGAGAATTCTGTTAAATAACAAGAGCGGTGACAAGGCTCTGAGACGTCGCCTCGCGGATCTGGAGCTCCTAACAGGAGAGGAGGTGGAAGACGAGGATGAGGAGGAAGAAGAGGTCAAAAAGGAAGAGGTGAAGGTGGAAGAGGAGAAAAAGGAGGAAGAGGGAAAAGGAGAGGAGGAAAAGGAAGATGAAGGAAAAGGTGAAGAGGAAAAAGCTGAGGAAGCAAAAGCTGAAGAAGGAAAGGGTGAAGATGTAAAAGAAGAAGAGAAAAAATAAACCCTTAGTTCCCGTAAAACACTAAGCACTTTTCTAATTAGCCACAATAGAATCTTTATCATGAAGGAGTCTCTCTTTCTGGACTTGCTTTTTAATAAACTCAAAGATAATTAAAAACTGCAAAAGACAAAAAAGAGAAACACTAGAGACTGGCTGAGGTTTCGACTGGAACTCATTTTAAAAAGGTGTTGCCACTGTGTATATATTATCACATTAAAGACAGTAATTTAATGGACAAATATTGCCAATGACCATATTGACATTCAGTTCAAATAAAATTTGGCTTCAGTTGTCCTATTTATTGTGATTTTTATGACTAGACATGCACAGAGCCTCGTGCTATTCCCACCCCTGCAGTATATGCTGCAGTTCACACTAGGATAGTAAAGAGCAATGATTTACAGGTAATCACATGGCATAGCTCTTGGACTGAAGCTCTCTCTGCATGGAAGGTTTTATCAACCAATACAGACGGCAAGGCTATTTTTTTCTATAGCACATTTGTGCAGCACTATAAGGGTGGCAATTAAAAGTCGCAAAGTGCGTGAATTAGAAAATAAGACATGCTTAAAAAATATTCATGCATTAGAATATCAATCAATAGACATGGTAAAACCAAAGCAAGGACGAATGTTCAGTTACAGACAGCAGTGAACAGCTCAGCTTTAAGTTTAGATTTCGACCATGTTTAGGTTTTAACAGTGCCTTAAATCACAAGGAAGGTTGTTCCAGGTATGTGTAGTTTAATGCAGCTATGTGATTCATAGAATAGCTGCAATGTTTTACAACTGATTCTCTGGCTTACCGGTAATCCACGCAGACACTTCAGAATGGGTGTGATATATCTAAAATTCTACATTTTTGGTTGGGACTCACACAATTACATTTTGGACAAGCTGATAACAAGATTTTCGCAATAGTCTAACCCAGTGGTTTCCAATCGCTTTGGCTGGCGACCCTCTAAAACAAAGCAATATCTGCTTGTGACACTTCATCAAAAGTTACGGCCTTTGTGTGGAGCTGAATTGTGAGCAGTTCAACCAAAGAGTGAGTTTTCTTTCCCAGACAGTTGTTGGAAATTGTTTTCAGAGGCATGAAGAGGTGAAAGCATCCAGTATTTCACAAAGGAAATAACAACTGAAAGATGTATCTTTTTTTGAGAGGAGTTATCTACTGTCTTCTAAAAGTTTTAGTGGTACCTGTTGAGGGGTGCTGACCTCCAGGTTGGCAACCACTGGTCTAACTCACTGGTTCACTCACTACCAACTTGTCAAATATCGACATATGGTCAGGGGCCCTCAGCCTCGACACTGACGCACCTTTTAGCAGTGGTATGAGACCACAAGCTGTATAGAATAATGGACATACCCACTGGTTTATGGGCTGCCATTTTGAAGCCTCAAGTTTGCCCTTGCTGCTGTCACCGTCTTGGAGCCAGGAGTAAAGATATGTGGATGAGAGGGTGGAGCTGTGGAGGAGTGAGGAGTGGATCTGACACATAGACTGTGGTGATGCCTCACAGACAGCATGTCACTCCTTTCCCTTTAACATGTGTAACTTTTAGCCATAATAAAATGTAAATGGATGACTTATATAACAACTCACTCCCCGTATAGTTGCCATGAATAATTTAATTTGCTGTAGAGACCAAATCTGTTTTTTGTACCAGGCTGTAAACATGTTTATTCCTGCTGTTAAAATGAGGGTCTCTATGGATTGACTCGCCTCTGGAGCCCACCTCAAGTGGCCATTTGAGAAACTGCATCTTTTGGCACTCCCATGTTGGTTTCATTTTTCATCCCTGGAGATTGGCGCTCCAATCAGACGCACCAGGTGACGGCATTTTTGACGCAACTGCAGTAATATAAAGAGCGATAAGGTCTGCAAAGGGGGGCTGTGAGGGGAGGTGGATGGGTCAAACAAAGTCCGGACTTTCACCCAGAAGACCGCTGTTTGTGTCCCCTGTGAAACCAAAAGTCAGTCGAGTTATTTAAAACCAATGTAGTGTGCTAGTGTGTGTAGCATACTATGCTAATGATGTATGTCAGATGACATAGGTGACATATGTCACATACTCACCTAATGCCAAACCTTTTCACTTTTTATTAAACTTAATCACATGCTTTTGTTACCCAAACCTAAGGAAGTAAACCTAAAGATGAAGTTTTATACCTACATAGTAAGTTTATTTTGAAAACAGATGTATGCATTTAATTCTGTAAGAACAGAATTTTATTTTATAATGATACAATGAATGCAATAAGTGTAAACTGACACGGCATCTCTGAGCATCCAAAGCTCATGTAGTAAGAGTACCTAGAGCGTCATAGTTTGACGTGTAGGGCCACTGACCAAGCGCCTATTTGACGATTTGGGAGTGAGCATGTGTTTTGGAGTCAGGACTCCTCCAAAGGGTCACAAGATAAATCGTAAGAGATTGTGAAAAGTAAAAAACAACAAAAAAGGAGACTTGTCATTAAAAATGTTGTGTCCATATTTTGCACTCAACTATTGTCTGTTTACACTTTCCAGAAGTAATGGATAATTTCACCTCTTAGGCCTCAGACAGTTATTTGAGTGAAACCATCTGAGAGGACTAGAGGGGAAATCACTCTTTGTCGGAACTGTGAACAACTCACCTGAAACGTGACTTGAAGCGCCAACTAGAAAGCCTGCTTTCTAGTTTTGAGCCACAGTGCTCAAAACTATGAAATAAAACATCTGATTTCTTCAATTGAAAAATGTGTCTACCTCAAGGCAGACGCTTTCATTCAGTGGGGAGGCAGAAAAAACTGCACATGTTGAAGATTACCAATCAAACGTATGTGTGAGCGTTTTGTGAGTAGGCGTTGCAAGGTGCTCTACATCACTGAGCATGTTTGATTTGATTTTTGTTCAGTAAAGCCGCGAAGAAAAAAAATTTTCACATCAAAGGCTCACAAATGTTCCTCACTTGTCAGTGCTTTTTATGTACACACATCACCGCCACCCGTCACCTGTGAACAGAGCTGAGACGTTTTCACTCAAAGCCTGCAGATGGACAGAACAAAAATAAGCACCACATAACAGTGTGAGAGCGGCTAAGCATGTGACTATTGATCGGCTTTGTGTTGGTCTCTCAGCACTGATGACTAGATGGCACCAGCACAGAGTCACATTCACGAGCTCTAATGCATTAATCAAATCGCTGATAAAGCCGAACAAAGAAGAAAAGCAACCAATTTGCGATATCTGGCACACCTGAATGAGTCAGATTTGCCGGTGATTCGTTGCCATTCCTGGAGGAGCTGCGTGCGTCACCCTGCCTACTCCTGTTATTTTCTCTGACTATATGATTGTGTGGTGCATTGCGGGAGATGAACGATGTCTTTGCCTGAGTTAATTAAGAGGCAGCAGATGGTTGGTTATACTGTACTGCAGATATAGCACTTAAGCAATTAAGGAGCAGGGCCTTTCTATTCTTATCTTATCCTACATGTCTCGCACCTTTTTTTAATTTAATTGAACAAGTTTTTCCAAATCACAAAACTCTCTTAATTGGACGAACTTGACATAAATCACTCGTTTCAGTCTGATGAATGCCATCTGTTCATCATTAGTTAAAACAGTTTAACTAAATTTGCCATATAGGGGATCCTGCTCTCTTCCATTTGTAGGCAGTTTCATTCACAAAAATGTCACCAATGAGTGAAAATAAGACTTTCATACTTAAAAGCTTCAAGTCCTGCTTTTGGAAATCAAGAAAAAATGTATTACTATTGGTGATAGAGGACCCAAAACTACTC
>JAPZEB010000020.1:12344513-12359740 GCA_029783705.1 Chaetodon striatus | reverse complement strand
GTCTCTATGTGTCAGTCCTGTGATAGTCTGGTGACCTGTCCAGGGTGTACCCTGCCTCTCTCCCAATATCAGCTGGGATAGGCTCAATCTGAAAACGGTGTGCACTGTTTTGCTACGGTTTCCAGGTTGAACATCAACAACATCGAAACTGTGTGCAACGGGCTGTGAGGTTCCTTTTCTCTAGTTTGGTGGGTGTGCCACAGGTGAACCAATCAACAGCGATGTATATATAAAATATACAAATTGTACATCAATTTTTTGTTTTTTAATACTGTCTTCAGCAATGTAAACAGAAGTTTTCCCAAGCCAATAAAGCCCCTTCACATTGAATTAAATTAAACACACAGCGTTAAATGGCAGTGCGCCTACGTGACACAACAGGGAGTTCAACACACCACAGTTTCTCTTTAAATAAATGTTTTGCTATGTTTTGTTGGGGCTGAACGCAGCCCAGTCTCATGTGATTATAGGCCTGTCACAATAATTATGTTACAGACTTCTCTATGACCTCCATCATGTTGCTGACCTCTATATTCCCTGTTGTGTTGCGGCTACAAGGGTGTTTGTTCACATAGGAATGTCACCAATATTTTAGCCAACATGATGCTATGATAAACAGCAGGGTTTTCCCCGTCCATTATCACACTCAGGTTGGTGATCCTCCCTTTTTTTCCCTTTCCCCGCCTCTTACACAAGTGTGAAGTCAAATAAAACAACACCTCCAGATGACAACGTGTAGTGTTAGCTGACTGGTAGTGTGCAGCTGTACTTTGGGAGTGGAGGAGGTTCTGACAGTCATTAGGCAATGAACCAAAAAGTCCGTAAGCACCCACCAACGACTTCAATCTCCACTCCAAAAATCCACCACTCTTATATGTATTTTCATACATACATTATCAAGTGTTAATAATTTCTTGAATAAATGGTCATTTTTTTCCATATTCCAATTTCAATTCCTGTCTCTTCCTAAGATTTAAATATTAATTGCTCTTTGAAAGGGTGTACTTGCATTAATATGCTATTATCTTTATATCAGTGGCATCAAATGTCTCAAATGGACAATAATATTGTTTAGCAGTCATTTTTGAGACAATATACTGTTTAATAAAAGTAGTAATAGTGCCAGGCTAGGCCCCAAAGTGAGGAAATACACATAGAAAACCAAGATACTGACAGTATGAAAAAAAACATTTCCGCTTCAGAAGGATATTGTTCTGTCTAAAATGACAAAGACAACTAGCAGCACCTCTGCTTAGTGCTCATCATTGCGCTCCATTACCACATTACTTTTGTCACAACTGGCACATGGAAAAAATAATACGAGAGTAAGTAGCATGCTGAGCACAGGCCTGACTTATCACAGCCTGCCAACATCTGAACGTTGTCTCTCCAGTCAGACTTGAAGCAAAGCAGCAGAAAGCAGACACAGATGCTGCTTCAGTGTCAAAGTGTCGACTCTCCAGGAAAATTCACCTCACCTTAGTCATGAGGCTTTTATCTTCATAAAGTGATGAAGACAGACCTGGGCCTCTTGTTCTTTTTTTTTTTTTTTTTTTTTTTTCTTTCTTTAAACCTGAACCTAAAATTTTCCATCCTTTCAATCGAAAAAAGCGGTGCACTAACTGACCCTGTCTAAACTACCATTCATCGACCCGTCCAAATGGAAGCATTGTTCGTTGGGAAAACTCCACAAGTGGCTGCGGCTCCTGTGGCTGCCACATTATGAAGAAGATGACAGATGTATTGTAAGAGGTCTTTCAGACTTCCCTGCCTGTTCGACCATGCTCTAACGGAGTAGTGCCCATTAACGGTCTGACTGGAGGATCTATAAAACAAGGGAGTCAAACGTGTTCGATGAGCAGGGCCCATTCAGCCTCTGCAAATACAAACCATTGTTAGCAACATGTTGAGAGTGCACCTGCGTACAGCAGACCCACAGCACACTGTCTGACTTTCTGAGAGGAGACAAATAACCCCTCATCAGACAACCATGAAATAAGATTTAAAGGTCCAGTGTTTTGGATTTAGGGAGATATATAGGCTGAAATGGACCATGACATATAGTCCAATATATAATCATATGGTTTATAATAACCAGAAAATAAGAATGTTTTTGTTACCTTATGAACTGTTGAGATCGACATAGGGAGCGGGTCTTCATCTATAGAGATCACTATGTCGCACCACAATGTTTTTATTAGTAGCCCAGAACAGACAAACCAAACACTGACTCTAGATGATCGTTCATGTTTTTCGCGCCGGCCACTGGAGTTCGCAGCCCCTCCCAATATCAGCTTCCGAGAAACACAGATTTTTTCAGTTAGTTTTCTTTGTAGAAGACACCTCTGCAGATTATTCCGCCCCTGGTAAAAACCTCCTGAATGTCTGGATCTTGAGTTATTAGAGAAAAAGGTGAGCAGAGATTACAGAGGTACAAACTCATCAGGAGTGGAAAAAGGTGACAAAGATGTGAACCTTCTAAAGGCGTCAGGGGGCATGCTCCCCCTGGAAGAAATTTTCTTTTAAATGTCATCTTCAAAATGTGGATTTCAAGTCCATTTTAGCACAAGGATATAGACGAAAAACCTCAGAATTCACGTAATCTTCCTGCTACAAAAGTAAGGGTGACATCAGTTCAGGGCACAACAGAGTGCAGAGCCAGGTTCAAAATTCTATCAAGTACATTGTGCTACATTGTAGCTGTAAAGATGTATATGGTTTTTGCTCTATAAAGCAATTGCAACTGCTGTTTGGTCGATTACGGACAGGGCTTGATACGAAGTTTATAAACTGATTTTACAACCACTACAACTAAAAGAAAAACTGTCATGAGGTAATTTCAATTCAGCTTCTGTTGTTTTCAGTGAGCTTGACATTTGGCCATTTCACAGGCAACATAATTAGACTAATTTAACAAGCGTTCTGTTTAACTACATCACAAGTAACATACTGTAGGTCCCTTCAGCTAATTCTCAGCATATTTTCATTTATATTACGGATGCACCGACTTTAAAATGCTGGGCTGATACCGATACAGATACTGTTGTTTTTTTGTTGTTGTTATTTATTCCCCCTTTTCTGCCAGGGAAATAGAGAAATAATTATTTTTTAAAAATGATGACAACTAAAAAAACTGTTATTAAGTCACAGTGTTTCATTCACAACCTCTGAATGAGCACAAATTCAATCAGACACATTTATGCAACAACCTTATACGATAACCTTCTTTCACGTGAACTTTTTAATTTTTTTAATAACTGCTTCAGAAGTCTTTTTACTATATTTAATATATCACAATTACCTCTCTAGTATCTATTTCAACTGCTGTGGAGATACAATAAATTTCTCCTTCAAACAACTGTATTTATTCAAGTTTGTCACCAGAAACTACGTTTTACAAGATTACATATGAGCACAGCGTGAAAACGTTATAATTAACCTTCGTCTAATATTGATTTTTACTGAATAGAGCTTGAATGCATCATAATTTAACTCAATGCAACCTCTGTCACTTAGTTTTGGCCGACTGCTTGCAGCGGTTAACTAGCTCTCCTCCTGCTGATGTCAACACTGATTTGTTATTCACAATGTAGCATTATCAGAGATCAGCCTTCAAACTACTGGGTGGTCTATTTATAATGCTTGCTCGTCGCCGGCTCTGGCTGCTTAAAGTAGATGTAGCGAGTTAATTGCATATGGGGAGGCTTTATAGCAGTGGCGCTAAGGGAAACACTGGCTAACGTTCGGTAAATCAAAACAACTCAACCCAGTCAGGCTAATTAACAGTCACAGGCTTGACACATAGTCACATAAGCCAAGTAAGGTTATTATAACACTACTGTTAGAGATTCTTACCTGAAGGCATGTAGGCAGACGTAACCTGACCTCATTTAACTCCCATGACACTGTCCTCAGAAACACCCCGCCTTTTCAAAAACTCAAAAATTACACAAATCTCACCCCCTAGCAGGTGCTATGCCAATGACCTGTCTGCACCGTGCCAAACAGCGTAGAAGAAACACTGATTTGCAACTTGACACTGCTTTACTCAGTGTTTTTACCAGTTTAAATCAAATGGTCGATGTGTTTAGGAGAGGAAGAGACCTCTGTTGATAATTTAGCTCATGATATGTCTGATATTCACTGAATGTCTGGATCAGAGCACACATTAAGTCATCAGAGAAAAAAGGTGAGCTCACTTTAGCAGGTGTCTGCAACATGCCAAACAGCTTAGGGGAAACACTGACTTGTGATGTGAAACTGCTTTATTTGGTGTTTTTAACAGCTTAAATCAACTGGTCCTTTTGTTTTTTTAGAGGAGGAGATCTCAAAGGATAATTCAGCACCTGATAAAAACTTCCACAGCAATGGGCAGTGAAGGAATTCTTACCAGGAGAAATTTCAGCTGGTTGCAAGCTGCAATCCTCACCGCTAGATGGCACTAAATCCCCCTAAATCTTGTACCCCTTTCCGACAGTCAGCCCAGCACAGCAGGGACTTGCATTTCCATTACAACAGGGCTACCTTCGTGAAAGTGTGTCTTAAACTGATGGTGGCTTGTCTTGAGTGATGACATTTGAAAGCAGAGCGCTGATCCATGGCTAAAGTCCCCTGTTATTTTTGCTGCATGTGTTTTTCCATCACACAGCAGGGCAGGTAAAAGAAGTTCACCTGTTGGAGGTGAGCTGTTTGCAGAGGTGCAGTGAGAGCCTGTTGTCTTCAGCTCTTCATCAACATACCACTGTGGCTGTTTCTGCTTTTACTCTTCCTCCCTGCAGTGTTATTAGACGTACCTTTACTAAAGAGAAGCTGCGAGCAAGGTTTCGCCAATTCAGTAGTGACACATTTTATTTCCTATAGATTCTTCAAAATAAAAGTCCCCTGTTATTTTATTTAGTAGAAACTTTTATTGTGAAGCAGCAAAATAAGGAAATGTTGAGTTTTCTCTCTGGTCTCCTGCAGATAGCGGTCTCGCAACACACACGCTTGTTTGGGAGGGAGAAGGGGGGTCGTTGGAGGTTGGCTGCAGTGGGCAAGACATCTTTTGGACCAACTGCTGATAAGGTCCATCTCGAGCGCGCCTAAACTGACAATGGAAACAAAAATCGGCGCGGCACAGTGTCCTTTTTTGCGCATAGGGCAGCAACTAACTGTTAACTTGTGTCGGCTAAAAAAAAAAAAAAAACCCACTCAGGAAGTATGACTCTTTCTGTATGACTCTTTTATCTCACACACGTCTGTTTATCTGTTTAGGTCTGGGTATAGCGTCTCTGCTCATCGCCCTGCTGGTCCGAGTCCTGTTCACCTTCGTCTGTGTGTTGTGTGCGGGCTTTAACTTGAAGGAAAAAGTGTTCATAGCCCTAGCGTGGATGCCCAAAGCCACAGTGCAGGTATGTCAGCGCTGAAATATTAGTCAGCGGCACACTCATCTTTCTGAGAGTCTTTCCAGTAAATCATTTTTGTGGTGCACGCCTGCAAATGTTTTTCTTTCAGAAGACAGACACTCAACATGTTTTCTTTTCTAACTTCAAGCATCCTCTCATTGTAATGGCAAATTTGTTGTATTGATGGAAAAACTCGTGTCATTTTTTTCTCATCAGGCAGCAATAGGTTCCACAGCTTTAGACATGGCCAGGACAAAAGACGACAAGCAGCTGCAGAAGTATGGCATGGACGTGCTCACTGTGGCCGTGCTGGCCATACTGCTCACAGCTCCTGTAGGAGCTCTTATCATAGGGCTCAGTGGACCTTACCTGCTACAAAAACCAAAGAACTCTGCCTGTGGTGAGCGAGTCAAACCCAATTTATCAGCCTTTTTCTTAGGTAGGTAAAGGTCTACATTCTACATTTCAACCCAGCTCAACAGCCCCGTGGACCCCGGCTTCGTAGTTGTGCTTGAGTAGTGAATATACTTTTCCTGCAACACTCTTCTTCACCCTTCCTCACCTTTGTGATAGATGCGTCCTCTCAGATAAGGATTTGCATAGTTGTAGGTTGCCTTTGTTTACCCTGTCATTCATGCCCTCATGTCTTTTCCATCAACACAACACTGGCATTGTTTAAATGCGCTGGATTAACCACACAGCAGAACTGCTCCTCATGCTTGTTGTACGCTTTCGTTTGTTTACTACAGAATCTAACTAGCGTGTGATCAGTCTTTCACTGAGGCTTCTCCATCTGTCTCCTCTCTGTCTTCCCCAGGCACTGCAGCAGGAGGTGAAGATGACACTGAAACTCCCGTCACCTATGAGAGCACTCTCTGACATCACCCAGTAAGCGAGGACATTTAAAGAGACTTGCCTGGTGCTTTCCCACCTCGAATATTTAAGGCTTTCCTTTAGCCACCGAGTGGCTCTCTTTGTCTCCTTCTATCTGCCGGTCAGCTCCTGACGTTTGCCATGCTGCGGGAACACATGAATCACTCTGTATTTATAGCCTCTGGTGGTTTCCAGACCTCAGGCTCCAAACATGACCCACATCCCAGCGTCTGCACCATCATGCTGTGTGACAGCGTACAAGAGGTGGTCTTGTTTCTGCTACCAAATTAACTTTTCATCAGCTTTATTAGTGTGAGGCATACGTATGGTTTACAGTTTTGTAAAGGTGGATATTTTTCCTTTTTATCACAATCACTGAGTCCAATATTTGCCCATTTGTGTGACGATATATCAGGTAACTACTTACTGTATTTGGACCTGAACAGGTGTATTATATTAGACGCTTTATTTGGAAGGCTACATTATTGAATGCACTGAGAGTAGCATTTTTATTGTTTTAAATTAGACCACACAGCTGACACACGTCAAAGTTTGTAGGTGTTCTGCACTCAGTACGATATTCATGCAGCTATGTGTTTGTGTATTTTTGCGTACGTTTGAATAAAATGTGTATTAGCTGTGACTTGGTGACGAGAACGTTTGCGTAGTTACGAAAAACATCTAAATAATCCACAAAGATGCTGCTGAAACTCCCCATCGTCCGCTTTCAATGTCACAAATGCTCAGCAATAATCATGTCCGTGTTCAGTTCATTCATGTAAACCCAATCTTTGATTGACTGTAAGGGAAAGTCGATTTTTCACGTTTGTTACATTTGTTTTTTATTTACAGAGTTATGCAGTGTAACTTAATATACCTTTAATTTGAATTTATTTACATTTCCTCATTGTGTATTTTTAGCAACTATTTATGATAAAGTGACAGATTTAAACATTAGTTTTTTACCAAATATTCTTTATACAATAAATGATAAAATATACAAAGAACTGTTCTTCTCTTGCATTTTGAATGTATTTAAAGTTCACGTTTTGGTCTAGTGGTACAAGAAAAGCTTAAATTATTTGCCTGGGTCCAGACTTTTGAATCCGTGCACTCGTTGAGGATTCTGTCTGATATCAGGCAATTAAATTATTACTATGCAACAGCGTTTGTACAATTTGATTTACTGTGTGTCTTATTACGTCTTTAATTAAAGTCCCTGTCCTTTTTAAGTTTCGGCTTCTCATCTGTTTGCTTTTCATCCATACTAGCAGCGTGGCTCTGGGGACGGCAGCTTTGGTCTCTCAGTGGGTCCAACGCTTTGGTCCAGATTAAAATATTTTAACTGTGAGTTAGATTGTCATGAACTTTGGTACAGATACCCACAATGTCCAGGGGATGAGTCCTGCTGAGTTTGGTTAAAGATTACATTTGTGATTAAGCTTTAAATGTCTCAACAACAGTGAAATGGACTGCCAGGAAATTTGGTCCTGACATTTCTGTTCCCCACAGGACAGACTGTAGTAACTCTGGTGATTCCCTAAACTTAAATCTATCACTACCATGAGGTCAAAGTTCAAGGTCAAGTTCCGAGTCCTAAACTTTGTTTTAAGTCCTAGACGAGTCATAATAGGCTCTTCACCAAATATAATGACATTTTATCAACAAAATAACAAATTATTAAAAATACAAAAATCATAGTCTTTTTAAAACAAGTTTTGTTTAAAGTTAATGCGTCTAATTTTCAAGTCGCACATTTTGCGTACTGCAATTTGAATTTGTTGGGGGGTTTTTGCAATGTGTTGTTGACCAACACGTAGTTTTTGTAAGCATATGAAAAAATATTAAGCATAATTTTTTCCCATTCACTCAGTAACATAATGTTGGTTCTTCATGGCTGTCTTTTGAAACTTGATTGGATGCTGTTAGACTGGTTTGAACAAAGTGGATCGAGGGAATTCAGTGCCCACTTGCTGGAAAGTTAATCGGTTAATTGCACACTTTTAATTTATAAATTTTAATTTTAAGGCTTAGGGGAAGGTATCAGGTATTTTCAAGTCAAAAGGCTCAAGTCTAAGTGAAGTCATGGGTGGTTAATTCCAAGTCAAATTGCAAGCCTTTGAGTTTGTCAAAGTAAAGTCGACGGCACGTTGATGCAGTGGATGGCACGTTGATGCAGTGGATAGCACTGTCACTTCACAAAAAGAGAGTTCCTGGTTCCAGGGTGGGGGAGCCCCTCTGTGTGGAGTCTGCATGTTCTCCCTGTGTCAGCATGGGTTTTGTCTGGGTACTCCGGCTTCCTCCCACAGTCCAAAGACATGCAGGTTAACTGGTGACTCTAAATTGCCCGTAGGTGTGAATGGTTGTCTGTCTCTATGTGTCAGCCCTGTGATAGTCTGGCCACCTGACCCGGCTCTCACCGTGTCAGCTGGGATAGGCTCCAGCGCCCCCGCCACCCCCATCGGGATAAGGGTTACAGATAAGTAAAGTCATCAAATTTGTGACCTGACTCCATATCATGTGATTCAAGTCCTCACCTCTGGTAAAGATAATACCTGTTAAACATCAGCACGTTAAAATGCTAATGTTAGCATTTAGCACAAAGTATCACTGTAGAGTCTCATAGAGCCACCAGTGTAAAGTCTTCGTCCTATTTCTGTTGCTTTAAATACATGAGAACGAGGACATTTGATGCCACTGGTGTTATTTTTTTTTCTCTTTTTGAGGCTGAATTGACAGAAGTGATGAAAACAATGCACCCCTGTACAAATCTGACCCTAAATACAAGTCCTATTTGAATAGACAAGTATCAGACAAATTAAAAGCATTGTACTCCGTTACATCATCATTCATGTTAAATCATCTCAACTCAAGGTGAAGTGTTCTCCTAGTCGTAACAGTTAAAGCAGGGAATGGCCAAAAACTGTTGAGTTTAACATCCTGACTATTATTTTTTTACATTTTACAAATCAAACACAAAGAACAGATTCCAGCCATCAGCTTACAAAGGTTCATAAACAGTCATTCACAGGCATCATCATCATCTTCGTGGAAGTACAGATCTGACAATACACGGTGGTTATGTAAAAAATATTGCTGATGAACAAAGAAGAGATATTCCAGCAGGAGGTCAACTATATACAGCCATTGTGACAATGAAGAAAGATACAATAGAAAACAGTACAGAGCAAAATTCTCATGTTGCAGAAGTTACTTTCTGAAACCTCGACACGGCAGTGAGGTTAAAACTGTGTACGTGGATATTACTCAACGCTGCAGTGGTCTGAAATGTTATGAGGCAACTGAGTAGGGTAAAAAATGTTAAACGTGTTAAGGTTATGAACAAAATACACTTGAAGAATAATGAGTAGTCTCCCATACACACAATAACTTATAAGAGAATATATCACATCCTCATAGAGCGACCGATATGTTGATATTTGGCACACAGACAAAATGGAAACATACAGTACAAAGTGTTAAGTATGTGATGGATTTGTTTGTAGTATTTCATTTAAACAGCCATTTCACCGTGAAAAAACTTTGACCCTGATGGACTCAGATCATTAAAAGTCATAAAGTCACTGCATTTATGTTTCAAGTCTTCCTCTCAAAGTGGTCCCACTGACTGCAACAAACCAAAACTGAACTGACAGTCACATGAAAGGCTGCTCTGTTAACCTGCAGAAGTAAACAACGAACAAAAGCCCATAAAAAAAATTAACTGCGTGACCTAAAATACAATTCTCACACAACCAGACTGGAATTTAGCATTTTCAGGTGTATTAGGACCACTTCAAATAAAGACTCTGCTCAACATGAACACGACACCGAGGCCACACCAAGGCTTCTGTGAATAAAAAAAAAAAAAGGTAAAGAACATACTGTAAAGAAATGAAAACTAAAGACTGAGGAGGTGAGAGGAAAACTCCCATCAGTGGCCGATTATAGTATCTTCTTTTTGAGTATGAGCGGTCCCACGTTGTCTCCAGTTAGCTCGTTGTGCTTTATGTGTGACTTGTCACAAACAGGAAACTAGAACAGGAAACAGCTTAATATTAGCTGATCGGCCAGATACAGGGACACTCAACTCCTGATCCTGAATTCTTTTCTTAAAAATACACAACATATAATGAAAATAAGCCAACTGCATTTATTAATTAGTTTATTTAACAAATAAAAAGACAACTATGACTACAAACTTAAAGCTTAACTCACAGTTTTGGAGCGCCAGCAGCGACAGTAACACACGTTTGCGCTGTTCAGGTCCTCGATGTCTATCTCGTTCACCACCTTGGAGTTCTCTTTCTGGATCTTCAGGTTGATCAGCGAGTCTCTCTGCTTCTTCTTCTTAGGCAGGAATGGGCGAATGGTCAGGTAGCCCAGCAGAGCCAGGATACCCAGGAGAGGCAGCAACCGCAGCCACTCGGACACTACACACACACACACACACACACACACGTTAGCAAAGATAGGAGAACAGCTATCAATGGTTTTCAGTTTCAGTGCAACTGCTTTGTTATCTCGGAGTCTGAACACAGAAGATGTGCACAGCTTTCATTTAGGTTTTCTTAATCAAAGAGGAATATCTGCTTAATATCCGCCTTTGTGACATTAATACTGTTTTAACAGCGTTCCCCCTCAGTGACGGACATGAAGCCTCGCTTTGGACCTTCTTGTTGCAGGTTTCCAGCAGTGTATACACAAGTTTGACATCTTTGTTTTGTAATACAAACTGTGAGAAACACAAGTCGGCATCATTAAAAGGAATTAATAAGCTCGGGGGCATCCCAACCCTAATAACTCTGAAAACTGGTACACCTTGCATAACAAGAAAGTAAACTAAACCAGTGTTAGCCATAGGTTGAGAGGGGGTAAGGCTGCATGTGCGTTACTGGAAGCTCTAAAACATGTCAAATCAATTTGTAGTTGAAAGTTGTTAAATATTTAATCAGAAACTGTGTTGATTATTGTTTTGGTTAATCATTTTCTAAGCAAAAACTACACATATACACAGGTCGAGAGTCCTCTAATGTGAGGATTTGTCTTTTCTTTGTCATGTTTGACAGTAAACTGCATGTCTTTAGGTTTTGGACTGTTGGTCGAATTAAACAATTTCAGTATGTCAACTGGTGCAGTGGAGTTTGCATGTTTCTTCCCATGTCAGCGTGGGTTTTCTCCGGGTACTCCAGCTTCCTCCCACAGTCCAAAGACATGCAGGTTAATTGGTGACTCTAAATTGCCCGTGAACACGATGTCCATCTCTATGTGTTAGCCCTGTGATGATGTTTGGTCATGGACTTTCCATGTCCAGATATGACATGCGTGATACCCTGGGTGCGTTGGTTGTTGACTTTCTGGGGTGCTGTGTGAAATTCTGTGTGTTACATACATTGTATTTTTTCAAAATACACTTCTGTTTTTGCAGTATGTTGGTACAACACTTAAAATTAACGTCTTTTTTCCTTCAACAACAAACACACATGGTTACATTCAGCCAACACACACGGTTGGGTTTAGGCAACTTAACCATGTGGTTGGGTTTGAGAAAACAGAACAGGATTTGGCTTTAAAATTTTACTTGAAGCAAACACCGACCCGCGGGTGAAAGTCGATGGTTGCTGGACCCCACTACCATCCCTACCACCCAACCTACATGTACAATTGCTGCCTTAACTATCATTCTTGTCCCACCATGTTTCCCCCGGATGCTGCCGGGCGCTGTTAAACTATTATGGCAACCAGCCATGCATCATGCCGACGTTAAAGGATGGCTTTTTCGTAGGTGTCTGGCACAGGAAGTCACTGACTAAGTGCCGGATTTCGATGACTTCAGAGTGAGATTCATCTGCAGGCCTCTCTTTTCAAGAAACTGTTAAGGTGGAGATACACACCTTCTACTCCAGTGTGTTAAAAATTCTATCACCCAATGCACTTACAGTAATTCTGAGTGTTGAGGAGAATGTTAACTTTAAAAAGAGACAATGCATTCATATATGGGCTACTAAAAATGGAATAAGAACAACTCCCAGTTTACTTTGGGTATGTCCCAGATAGGCATTTTTACAGGAATTGGGTTAGTTACCATTTGTGTGCTTCTTCAAGTAAGGGTAAGTCATCATTCCACCAAACTTAGAGGAAGCTCTAATTGAGAATGAACCACTAGTTCATGAATGACACAAGTGGTTAAATGATCAAAATTCATGTTAATAATCATATTCAAAGCACAAATGGTCTCGAGAATCAGGATGGTTATAAGATGATGTTGATGAAGTACAGCTGACTAGCCACTTAGATGACAAACTTTCCTAATAATCTCAAACAGTTTAACTTGTTTGAAAACTGTGAAGTCATTATTTAAGTGTTAATGGAGTGTCACTTTTATATGGAAATATTCCCCGCCATGACGTATGTTCTCTCAGCCTGGAAATAACCCAAATGTAACAGTTCATAAAAGTTCAGCACAGCATGATATTACATATGTCTGTCAGCCACTGCCTAGAGACAGACTTATTCCTGGAGGATGATGTGTACAAATCATGCTACAGCTTGCCATGTCTGGTGTATAAAGTTATCGTTGTAGTTAACGTCCCCTGGGTTGAAAAACACAGACGTAAGATAGAAGATCAATGTGAAAGAAAGACACTGTTGCTTTTTTCCTCTTGAGATTTAGGGTGTTACAAACTGGATTTATTGGGATACAGCGAAGATAATCCCAGGACTCTGTGTGATCTAAACAAGTGTGTATGTTGGTCAAATTCTAGCATAGTTGAACTTCCTGGGACAAACAGGGGGCAGAGTCTGGATGAAGGATGGGTAAGCAGGGGGAGTCAAACTGCCAGACTTGTGTTTCTGTGGTTTCCCCACTGTTGTTCATGATTTGGAACCAGACTTTGATATGTATGCTCGTACCAAACCAGACTGCATGATAATAAATAACAGCTTCTTGTGTTCCCTCAAAGAAAATGTGGATCTTCGTCTAACTTCTATAAACCTTCTCTGCTGTCTTTAAGATTTCATGTCTGCTTGATGTACAGCAGATGTCTCAGCGGACGCCTTCCCATTTTTCTTCTACATACATAAATTTATGAAAACTGTGTATGAACTTCCATTAATCTCAGCTCACCTGTGCTCATGTTTCCCGTGAGAGTAAAAGCTTGTCTACCGCTCACACACACCTTGTACCAGCAGGTGTATGAGTGGAGACTCGACGGATGCCTTCCCCCAGAATCTCTGATCAATGAACCATGCGGCCTTGGCCCCACATCTCGCTCTTAACGTTCCTGGTGTTGTTATCCGTCCGACTGCTGATGTTTTCAGACAGTTCCTCATGTAACACTGGCACCAACCTGTCACCCCTCGCTGCTGCTCCCACAGCGTCTAGCACCGAGCCTTGCTGCATCTCCTGCTCGTTCGCTCTCTTTCTCGCTGTCAGTGAGCTGTTATTGAAATATTTAGCACCCACTCCAGCTCACAAGCATGCACTGCCTTTCTCCTGCCTGGCTGGAAGTACAGTATATTGGCCCGGCAGTATAAGTCGGAGCTGTGCGGCGTGGAGGTGCTTCAAATCGGATTTGACTGTTAAAGATCTTTTTCTAGCGTTGGGCGGATGTGCAGCTGAGAGTCTGCTTGCTCTCCGCGGAGCAGCAGGAGCATGTTGGCCCTGAAAAATGATGTCATTATTCTGTCCACTAGAGAAAAGATAGGAGAGATAAGTGTCATTACCAGCCAGCTGGTGATCAAAGTCTAAGCATTTCCATCTCGTTTAAATCTTTTAGTGGCTGGTGATAGCGGCTTCAAATGGTAGTTTCCCCAACCCACAGTTTCAGATCGATTCTCATCTCAGCTTGAGTGTTTCACTGGCCACAGTGTAGATTTTTAAAAGTCACAAGGAAACAACATTTTCAGCCGTGCTGCTGAATGTTGCGAGGAGGAATTGTTCAGAAAGGCATAACAGTGGGGTTGGACCATAACAAACACGCAGGGAGAAAGTCAGTGAAGCTCATCGCATATTCAGTGTAGCTGACGAAAGAATACATGCACACCCTTGAGCTGTCACAAATTCTTCAAACTGAATAAATTTCATCCTCTCAGATGCATCAATAGTGTCCTCGGAAAAGGAAACCCTGTTTGGGGGCGTTCAGTGAAAAATGCAGTGTCACTTTGAAAAGCTTCAGGGTGTGTTTGATTGAAGGGGGTTGTTAAAGACTGTAATGAGAACATTTCCAGGGAGTAAATAGAATGGCCTTTTGATATTAAAATACAAGAAAATGCACACATTGTACATGTTTTATCAGTGTTAAATACCGTGGTTGTGTGGTAATACACGGTAACAGACTTCCTGTAACTGTGTTGTGTGTTGTATTTGGTTTAATCTCATTAGTGGGTAGGTAACGGCAGGGAAACTCCACTTGCTTTGCCCAGCGCCCACTTTTGCAAAATGACAGGGGGCCAGGGGCCAGTTAATAAACAAAAATGAATAGTATTTATCAGCATATATAGTCAATTAATTGCCTGTTTTCAGCCTTTTAACGTTTGCTATCCTCAGTCATCTTTGCCAAGAGGCAGCTTCTCTGCACTGGCTCACTGTAAAATCTAGAATTTAATGTAAAATCCTTCTCCTCACTTACAAAGCTCTAAATGGTCAGGTTCTGTCACATCTTAGGGTGCTTTCACATCTGTCCTGTTTGGTTCGGATCAATCGAACTCAACTTGTTGGCCCCCTAAATATGGTTCATTTGGGCAGGTGTGAACACAGCAATCGCACTCGGGTGTGCGCCAAAACAACCGGACCGAGACCTTGAAGAGGTGGTCTTGGTCCAATTACAACTGAGCTCTGGTGCGGTTCGCTAACAAGCTCCGATTTCAATGTAAACTAACTGCAGTCATATTTCACAATGTTTGGGTTAAACATGAGCATGTTACAGTCCTGGAGGATTATTAATGTGCGCCTCCTCCTGTACTGCCTTA
>JAPZEB010000020.1:12314334-12326317 GCA_029783705.1 Chaetodon striatus | reverse complement strand
TTCTGACTCTAAAAAAAAAAATCAAGATGGCGATGGCTGAAATGCCGAACTCAAGGCTTCAAAATGGGAGTTCACAAACCAATGGGTGTCATCACAGTAGCTATGTCCATTATTATATGCAATCTAGGGCAAAAACACATTGACTGGTAAACAGTTTTTGACGCAACACCTGCTCATGATCTGCAGCAATAGTTTTGGCGCCTGGCTTATTTTCTCCTCGAGCTGCGAGCAGACCTAGCAGCAAAACACACTGATAATTTAGGCTATTATAGATGATATAAAGGACATATTGTATCTGATATAAATGATCTCATATCATAAATGGCCTATGCAGCCCGTGTCTGTAATTTTTTGTCATCTTTTCTCTACTCCTCTCCCTGCTGGTCTTGTGGAGCTTCACTTCCCCCAGTTTTTTTTACCCCCCCCCCCACATGATGATATTTAAAAATCTGCCCATCTATTTTTAAAGCCCTGACAAAGACCTGTAGTGGTGGAAACATGTTGGCTCCTTTAATGATTTAGCCACTACAGTAAAGTCTTTTTAATACTTCCTCCCTTGTTTTCCATATCTTCGGAGCACTTGGATTGCCTTCCTGTGTATCCTGTTGTTTCCTGTTCTCCATGAGCCGCCGACACAAGTTTTTGATCTACGTTTGAATATAGAGATCAACCAGTCGTCTCTCTTCAGCCTCTATTAATTAGAAATAGCTTAGCATCACTGCTGTTTGTTATTGTGTTTTTTTTTAAATTACGTAGCCTACTTATTTCACATATTTGTCAGTTGAGTCTAATTAGAGTGAGAGAGACGAGTAGACACTCACATACAAACACAAGCAGGCAGACAGAGACAGAGAGATGATAAAGATCAGCTCTACATGTGATTAGAAAAGAACATAATGATATAATATACATTAAATTAATAGAAATATTCAACAAATCAAAATAACCTGGTAAAGGTTACACATATTTCTTTGTTTTCACATGTAGTGGACCTTTTTTGTGCCAACAGGTAGTGCCTGCCCTCTCCACCGACTACCACCACAAGTGTATTTCAGACCTGTGGTAAACACTGCATTCTCAGTGAAATAATCAGTTAAGAGCTCTTACCATGTCTGGTGTTGATGCAGCTGTACATACTCAGACCATCAGCCAGTCTGTTTTAATTCCATCTGACCATCTACACATACTGTAACGACACCATTATACCCAGCTCTATTACTTCCTGGCAACACAGCACGTATAAAGATCAACTATTTTACAACAACAAATTCCTCTGGCCAACTTATCTACCAACAGAAAATCTTTAATAAAAGGCTGGTTGGACACCGAAATTAACTGAAAAACAACTTGGCTTCATTATTATTTAGACATTTTAATTATGGAGAGTCCTCTAGCCAGACTTCATAAAGCCAGTGCTGCAACAGTATTAAATATTGTAGAGTTCATTAAGGAGGTTTATTGGTAGTTCTGCTAGTGACTTCTTAAGTCTGAGTATGACCTAGGGGCTACAGCAAATTACAGTTAATACAATATTTAATATCTCTGTCGTCTTTGTTGCTGGTAATGTGGATCTCTTTGATTATTATTCATTTTTCTTGGTGTTGCCAGGTTTTTTAATGGTCAGAATATAAATCTAGGTGACGTTTTGTCTGCGAGGATTTATCTCGGGGAGGTTTGCCCAAGCTTTTATAGATCCTGGTGTAATTTTTTGTGGAAATTATTTTTTGAAAATGATTATTGGACCCTTGTGATTTGGAAAAGCTTCGTAAGTCATGTTCCGTGGGTATGAAAGGAAAGGTGCCATTAAACTCCTATACAGACATAAAGGTGGAGTGGGACAGATTAAAGAAACTTTTAAAGTGACTTTGAAGTCAAACTGAAAAAATGCTGCTCCTATAACCTCAGTATAGTTTAACATTTTTTTCTGAAATAAGTGACAAACCTACAGAGAATTATCACCTGATTCTGCATTTCAGCTCAGCTCTGTTATGCGTTTCAGCATCTCTCAGCTCAGTGACTTCGTTTTCTGGCTCGACAATTTACTGTTTTGATTTTCTCTCTACAAACTCATTTCCAGACACAGCAGGCAGCTGGTACAAAATAAAAAAGCTCTAATAGCTCAGTGCTCACTACCTGCTCCACATCGAACAGACAAAACTAGCAGCTAGCTGGTGAACACAGGAAGCAGTTAGCAGCCAAAGAGACAGATAGTTTTCTCGGGTTAGGGTTAGGGTTAGGGTTAGTGGGTGGGGTTAATTTGTAGCAAAATATGTAGAAAGCAACGAGAATACATCAGATGAATTTAATTTACTATCCCCAATGTCACTTGATGGGGTGTCCTTGTGTATCAGTCTGTTTCCCCACTCTAAATTGAAGGTTTTTGTGGGTTCGTGAACGCAGCTCAGGCGGACCTAAGCTGAGAGTTTTAGTCATGGGATGGATTATTAATCAGTCAATCTAATCAGAGCTGGTAAGATCAGATCGATGGATGAGAGAGCAGCTGCTGCAGAGAAATTTTTAGACCCAGCACAGTAAATAGTTGAATTTCACTTTGACTGTGCCTGACGTTCTGCTGTTCCGTGTGCGCCCAGAGTACGCTCCGCACTGTGAGAGTGGCGCTCTGTGAATGAACAGTCTAGCTCAAAAAATAGAAAATCAAAACGTGGCAGCAGATGTTTTAATCATGGCGGGCCACCACATGTAAATGGATGTGTGGGAAGTCCAGAGGTACATATCCATAGTTAGTGTATCACATATAGTAGATGTTGGTCAGCACACCCTCAGTTTGGAGAAGCAGACAGGAGTACCAACACAAAAGCGAAGCAATGTACAGCTGTGGATGGGTGCAGCAGCAAAATGTATTTTAGACACCTAAAACAATCGGTATCAGTTTAAGTGTAGGCTATTTTAAGAATATTTGGAATGCTTTACTACGACACAGACAGCCCTTTTAACGAGGAAGTCGTTAATGGCTTCAGTTCCCCATCTATGCTCTTGTCAAAGCCAACAGACTCCATTGACAAAAACAGTAATTTTGGCTTGCTGAACACAGGAACTGCTGGTCTACTGCTGCCTCCATCAGTTAGTTAGTTTGTGTTATCATGTGACTGTGGTGAATCTCAACTAACGCTGTTAATCGCCAGAGTCACACAATCATACAAACAAACTAACCGATCAAGGCAGCAGTTGACCAGCAGCTCCTGTGTTCAGCAATGTTAAATCACTGTTTTTCATAATGGAGTCTGGTTTTGAAGAGAGCAATATAACAGCTTCAGTTCTCGTTAGAAATTGCTGTCTGGCGGCACAGTAAAGCAGTGAAAATATTCTAAATGTAGCGTAAACTTAAACTGATATTGATTTTTTTGTTTTAGCTGGCTAAAATATGTTTGTTGCCTTCCCCGTCCACAGTCGGACGCTGCTTAGCTTCAGCGGTGGTACTCCTGCTTCTACAAAATGGTGGCGTGTCGACTGACATCAACACTGACAATAGATGAGTACCTAATGAAACCTCGCTTCAAAACATATGAGTTATCCCTGTAATGTATGTCGGAGATGATGTAACGTCACGCTAAACCTAACAAGGACCATTTATAGTGCTCACATGAAACAGTTCTGGCAGTGCCAAATGGATTTGGGCAGCCCCGGTGAGGAACTGTGAACAATCTAAGTGCTGATTATACGACCCTATTGACAGAGAGCTAGGTTCCACCTGCTTCTTATTCCCCTCTCTGTCTGAGCAGCCATGTGATGCTCAAATATTCACAGGAATTATCCTGCCAGAGTCCTGAGTATACAACAAGCGTTTGCTTTGTCTCCTGTTAGGTATTGGCGGGGATCCATTCAACGGTACAAACTTCATAGATTGTCTGGAGGTGTTCCTGCAGGATCCCAAGACAGAGGGCATCATCCTTATCGGAGAAATTGGAGGCAATGCTGAGGAGAATGCAGCCGAGTACCTTAAACAGCACAACACTGTAAGTAAATAACACACTGGACACTTATTATTTTACCTCGTTGTCCTTGTGACATCTTCTCATAGAGTTCTTCACCTTTGCAGATGTATCTGTTCTTATAAAAAATTATTCTCTCTGAATTAACTCTTAGTCATGCCCTTTAAAACCTCTCAGCTGTAGTGAACACTGGAAATCATCATTATGTCTAGAACAAAGTGTTCTGACTCTTTGATCACAGCCTCAGGCTGTCTCTCTTATTTTTCTGTGTCCGTGTGATAAAGATACAGAGTGACAGATGGGATGAAGGTATGATTCACAGGGCATGTTGTAGAAATCCACAGTGTTGACAAGCAGCGAACCTTTCTGATGCCCACATATGATAAAAAGCAGTAGGGTGATGATTGGCTCGTGTAGCCAAGTGGCTGCAAACTTGTAATTGTCATTTTTAACTTCACCAGGCCTGTACTTGGCATTTTGCTCCCTGCAGATGACTTTTAATCTGTTAATTTTGTCAGCGCGCACGTGTTTGTTTCTGTGCATGTGCGTGTTCTTATGGTGCTCTTGAGCTGAGAAATGGATTTGATTTGCCCTCGGCTGCTCTAATGCATGCAAATCTCCCGCTGGCGTCTCAGGAGAATAACTTCTCTCACTCAACAAATAAAGTACAAACACCCCTCACCCACTCACCCAGACTGTTGACAGCGAGGGACAGTTCAAATGAAACACGTGCATGAAAAAGCTCAGCAGAGCGTGGGAGTAAGCTGCAGATCTTCTGTTGAAAGTCAGTTGTGTACAACATCGTACATAAAATGGTGTACTTGGACCTTAATAGTCAAGAAGAGCAGAGAGAAGTCTGGGGACATTGTTTTTACTTTGGCCCAAACTTTACTGGATTAAAGAACGTTTGAATTTGCATCACCAGTACACCAACAGAGGGCACTTCCCTGATGTGAGTTTTTTATTAATGTGAAGCACAGTGTTGCTGGAAGGAAGCAGCAGGTGAGCTCAGTCAACATGAATACATTTTACAAAATAGTGAAGACCTGAAGTCAATGATGGGTGTTCCTGCTCTCTGATGTCAAGAAGATTTAGCCAGTTCAGGAGCTTCCTCATGAGATACCACATTGATCTGTCATATCAACGGCATGCTCCATGTGATATGAATTTATAGCGTGAACTGGCGAGAGAAATCTGTTAGCATGTTGCATGGATACTTTACTCTGCTTTTAGAGGACGAATGGGGCAAGTAGAGTTTGTTTAATCACCTTGTACTTCATTATTGATGACTACATCACGAAAGATTAATGTCATCGGGTCAATTAAAGGAACAGTGCGTAGGATTTAGTGGCAACCAACAACCGGCTGAAACGTCTCCCATGTGCCAAGCATGAACTCCTTGTTAGGATTCCTTCAGGATTTAGTGTTAACAAAGGTCTCTAACTCTCCAAAACAAACAAATCAGGAGATCAAAATTGGCAGAACACTGAATAAAGTAGCTTCCTGTAACAAATCAGTGTTTCTCCAATGCAGATGGGCCGCCAGCCCCGCACCTGCTAATATGTGCTCAGCTTTTTTATCTGATAGCTCAACATACAGACATTCAGGAGGTTTTTAACGAGAGCCGAATTACCCTGTGATTGAAACAGGTAAAAACACAGAATAAAGCCGTTTTTCCAACACTATTTGTGGCAGAGGTGGCCAATGTAGAAAAGGCGAATGGCCCTATCTAAAGCCAGTGTTTGGTTTTGCCCCATTTGTAGAAATAAATGCCTCATTCTGAGGTAACGAAAAGACAATGATTCATTTTTTCCGGTGATTATACACTAAAGAAAACATACTCATTGTATTACATGCCATTTCTACCAATATACACACTGAACTCTTCAGTCCCGGAAACTTGGCTTTAAATCTTAAACGTTTCTCTTTTACCTTATGAAACATTGTTACGACCTCAAGTTGGTCTAGAGGAGAGCGGAGCAACATAAAGTTAGATGAGAAAAGAGTGTAGTCAAGTGGTATTCCTTAAGCTTTTATTGCCAGACAAAGAAGCACAAAGGAGTCATCAGGGACAGCCCGGGCCAAAACACCAAACAAACTGGCCTTAAGTAAGAATGAAGCAACAAAGCTCACTAAACTACCCAGAAATAAAAAGGTACAATCCTAGACCTAACTCCCTAACGACACAAGAAAAACTGGAGAAAATAGTGTAATAAAATTGGCAGCTCTCCCCTACAGGGCTTCCTGGCAAGAAACTTAAAGGTTAAGATTTAAAGATCAGACAACAAGTACCATGAAGTAGGTGACTCTAACAGCAACAGTATTGCTGCTTCAGTTTGACAAGGTTACAAAAAAGAGCTCTGGATTAAATCCTGACAGGGTAGCTCACCAATACACCGACAACACAGGCAGCATAAATGGTGACAGAGGGAACTGCATTAGCAGCTCCTCAGCCTTTATATAGCCCAGGATGGTGTGATGGGCTGCAGGTCCTTAAATTCACCAGAAAGTGGCACAAGAGAGGAGAAAAGGAGCTAGAGATGAGGCCTGCAGAGCCTGAGGAGCAAGTTAGTCACACTTTCACCTATGTGGAAATGTATTTGTTGTTATTTATGAAGAGTTTAACTCGTTATCTGCCTCACCAGCAGCAACTAATGAGTCCCAGACCTCTGAAGACACCTCAGATTCATTAAGCAGTTTTGAAATAGACCTAGTGTGGTGTCTATAAAAGGCAATTTCCTCTGGTTAGGTGAACAACAGACATGTTAGAGCTTTGAGGGAGGGATTAAAACTTGTGACTTAATTTTCTTTCATGTAGTTTGCTGGCCGAGTAGCTACATCCATTAAGAATTGTGACAGAAAAATATGAGACGCACGAGAGCTGCAGCTATAGAGGTTATTGTTATGACTTTAAATTCAACAGATTGTTGATCTTTATAGAAAAAAAACACCAACTAAACAGCTACCATGTCTACTGAAAATGAATCGGTGGGACAGATTCATCCGGTTAAAACAAAGTCATTTCCCACCAGGAAATCAGTTAATGTGAAAACAAAAGTCAAACTGAGTGAATGAAGTGACTACATTTCCATACACACAAATATTACACTAATATTCTGAATGACAGTTTTGTGAAGTTGATGTGGGTCATGTAAACAGCATATTTCGTTTGGATATTCCAAATGAGGCCTTCTTCCATATTTAGCATTTTCCGATAAAGATGTGGGATATTCCGGTATTATTCGGGTGGTTTTAGGAGCATTCTTTGGACATGAATACAGCCATTGGGAATATATCTTCAGTTTGTGACACATGGCCTCCTGTCTGCTTGTGACTCGTTGTCATGGATACGCCGTACACAAACCAACTAGCCAACAGTTTGCAAGGCCGTGAGGTCGAGATGCATGCACAAAATAAAAGCCCACATTTCTGTTTGGAAGGAGAAACACACCTACTTTTAAGCATTAGTAAAGACTTGAATATCAGCATTTTTTGGGATATGCATAGCTGAGGGTTGCTGAAGGCCTGAAAGAGGGAGGCTGCATTCACACCTGCCATCAAATCTGTCACATGTGGAAACTTAGAGAAAATCGTATGCTGATGCAAAGATGCAAAATGACACAAGCAGCTCCAGCCATTGCAGTTATCCATATTATGATGAATGACACGCTAGGTCAGTGGTTCCTAACTGGTGGGTTGTGGTCTAGAAGTGGGTTGCGGGTCCATTCTGAATGGACCGCAAGTGAAGTTTGTAAAAAACACACTATTTTAAGTACAGTGAATTTCCGGCACAGAGCTTTTATTTTGAAGCGCCCTTTCCTCCTGTAGAGTGAGTGACTGACAGACAGCTACTTGACAGAGACAGCTAATTGGCTTGACAACATGGCCAAATGCAAGTAAGACGCTGAATATATTAAACTGTGTGGACCTTGAACTAACCAACTAAGGAGAAATCTGGACCCCGTGGCACGTTGGGAACCACTGCTTTTGGGCACATTAATCGGAGCATGCATGGTGGCTGTAAACGGCAATATTATTAGAATATTTCCTTTTCAATAGCCGTGTAACAGCTTTGTGGGAATATTGTCTCTTTCAGAAAAAGGGCAAATACCAGAATATTTTGTGCTTGTAAACATAGTAAGTGAAGCAAAATGGCAGTTCAATCTGATCATCAGGCTACATGCTTCAAGTAGTGTTAAATCCTGATTGGTCTTAAAACGTCCCTGACATCACCACTTTACAACAGCCTTCAGAGACAGAAGCCCTCAGACAGCAAAGACAGAAATATCTCATGTTAAATACACTAAACTTTGGCAGAAAATTGTGTTCATATACAGTTAGACGCCATCGCTCGCAGTAAGAAGTTAAATAGTTTTTTTTTAAGACGCTGCATTTCACATTAACTTGACAAATCCTGCCACACTGGACACATTAGGTTCAGACTGCTCAGTGAAATTAAAGGTCCAGTGTCATGATGGATTCGTGTCATGCAACATTAAATATATCGAACTCCTATTTGAGAGAGACGCATTATACCAAAAGGTGAAGGAATATTGATTTCCGTATCCGTCAGTGTTCCGGCTGAGTTACTGCCGACTGTTTATCTGCCGACGCCTTAATTCTGTAAAAATCGAGAAAACAACCTCATGCTTCCCACCAGACTGTACTGTCAGATTTTATGATGCAGGGCATATTTCAAGGTTCAGTCTTCATCAGTGTCTGCGAAGCCTGCCAACATAATATGGTCTTAAAGTCACCTGTATCAAAGGTCTGCCTATCATTGCCAGAGTTTCACAGGCTTTCTGAAGTCAGAAATAGGTTTTACACAGAATAACCATATTACAATTTGCTTCATGCATATCAAGTAGGTCGGAGTATTTGGCACCTAAGCCACCGTAGGGGTTTACTGAATTTTTCTGTATTTCAGCCTCTTGATTTTTAGCCCAGCCTGTCTCCACTGAGCTTAGCTAAACCCCTTGTAATTCTGTCGAAACAACACTGAGAACCGGCGCAGGTTGTAGTCTGGAGGAAGGGCGAGGTGTAGGAAAATGTTGATGAGCTCAGTGTTTACATATGTGCACATGCCAGTTTTATTCATGCCTACCTGTTATGTTTACCGCTGCGTGTAATTGTCTCCATTTGGCTTTTTTAAGCTTGAATACAGTTTCTCACCTTGGAGCACTGCTGTTCTGTCTTCGTTAAAAAAAAAAAAAGTCATGTTAGCACACAGAGGTGGGGGAACCACCCTATTGGTCTCATAATTAAGGTAATATATCTGAACTGCTAACAGTGGAAGACAAAAGACGGGTAAAGTGAATGATAGCATAACTCCCCTCCCTGTATGCATTGTTAGCACTTAGTATCAAGGGAGGCAGGGATTAATAGAGTAATTAAACCCCTTTCGTTTGAGGTAGATTTAGGACTTGATTCACATGAGGGTGGTTTGTTTATTCAGAACGTGAGTTGACTCCTGAATGCCGAGTGAGGTTTCGGTGCTAATTTGTTATGTGCTTACACTTCTCGACGCACAGAACAGATGCTTGTAACATATTTAGAGCGCTTTAAAGTGATATTCCCTCTCTCTTCATTTCCCCGTTAAATGTGCAAGTGTTAATGTCTCATTAGCAGCGGCACATTTCTATCCAAGGTCCCCAACATTTCCCTGGCTGATGTACAGTACGTCCTGCTAGTCTTAATTATTAAAAGTCATCTCCAGTTTATATTAGCGAGCGCCGTCTTGTTCCTGCCAGTGTCGGGTCTGAATTTGGAGCTGAGATTGCAGTGGAAGTGGGTGTCTTTGAAGGACCTCGCTGTATTGCTTTGGCTGTTGAACACGCCACATTCACTCTCTGAAAGCAGTCTGCCAGATGAGCCACAGCCTCCGTTGAAAGCACAGGACTGTGTGTGTGTGTGTGCGTGTTTGTGCACGCGTGCACAAAGCCGTCCTCTACAATTATGTTGTTATTCCTAAGTATGAAATATTAGCTGCACACACACACACACACTCCGTCCCTCTTGCTTATGATGTTATTGCTGAAGATGAAATATTAGCTCTCTTCACCTTGGAAATGATCTTAACAGTTGAACGTAACATCCATCAATGAGCAAGCAGCATAGACAGGAGCTGAGCTAATCAGTGCCTGCATGACTAATTACCATCTCAGAAATGAGATGATATGAAATGGCAGAAGCCTGAGCCCCTATCTGGTCATACACCAACCCATGCAATTAAATGGCTTGATTGACCCTTTGTTTTAATAATGCAGGCTGAGACAGAGATGGCTGGTTAGACAAGCCTGTTATCATGGGGGCTCTGTAATGGGAGGACATGGGGTGTTTAATTTCTAATGAATGAATAAAATGCAGGTGCAGAAAGCTCATTCTCTCTATTTTTACACACTGCTCTCCCTCGTTCTGCTCCCATCCTTCCTCCTCAGCCACTTTTTTGCTCTGCTAACCGCCCTCACATCCTCACACTTTCCCTTGAGCTTATTCTCCTTTTTTTTTTTTTGGGGTCCATTTTCACCTCATTTTAAGCTCATGTTTTTTTATTCTGTCCCTTCTTCTCTGTGTCCAGGGTGCTAATGCAAAGCCCGTGGTGTCCTTCATCGCGGGGCTAACTGCTCCTCCTGGCCGCAGGATGGGCCACGCCGGTGCCATCATCGCTGGCGGAAAGGGCGGAGCCAAAGAAAAGATTGCAGCCCTCCAGTCAGCTGGAGTCGTTGTCAGCATGTCCCCTGCCCAGCTGGGCAGCACTATTTTCAAGGTGAGTCCTTTGTTGCAGCAGGATATTATTGTGGACAGAGGCCCAAAGAATAGTAATCAAGTACTGCGCTTCAAAACAAAACATGCACCTCAAAATCATACCTTAGTATTTCTGTTTTATAGGGCTGACACCTTCCGCTTGGTTGGTCGATATGCTCGTCTGACCAAAATCTTAATGGTATTACAATCACTTGTTTTACTTTAATAAGGCTGTGTGTCCGAGCGGCCATCTAAAACATTTTTCAATGTAGGCACTGTAGTTGCGTCTGGTTGCTATGATATGGAATATCTGCTGGAGTAAAAATGACGGTAGTAGAGAATTGCTCTGAATGAAGGGAAGGCCGAAGCACTTCGGGAAACGGGATGGACCTTCTGTTCTATGTGGCCTCCTCTATTGTTGTTAATGTTCAGCTTTTGTACATTAAGATGTGACGGTTGGTCTTTGTGGTATTTGTTCTGCCCCTCCTATAATGGGATTTGGCAGCAGGTTAAAACATATAGTGACAGAGCAGCATTTTACCTGGAGGTGAACATTTTTCAATTTGGCAACCAGAAAAATAAATAAATAAATAAAGAAGAAAGAATTTGGAAAACACACTGGCCTTAAGAAAACAACACTTTGGTGTACACACAACGCGTCCAGGTAGAGTTCACTGAGAGCACAGTGGCAGAATAAGTCGATGTAGAGATAATGTGCAGCAAGAAAATGAAAAGAGAAGATTGGGTACAACCATCATCCGCGTATACTGGTTAATTTAACCCAGACTGATGTGATCACTATTAGATGTTAAATTGTAAAGTAGTGCAGCTTTGATATGGTGCTTACATGTTAGTAGTATTAATCCCATAATATGAATTACATAATAATATAAGATTTTGAAAGGGGCAATTCTGCCTAACAAGCACATTTACTTTTATTACTTTAAATATGTTTTGCTGACAGTATTTACACACTTTAACTAAAGTAAGATGTCGAAGACAGGTGTTTACTTATAATGGAGTATATTTATATTGTGGTATTACTACTTTTACTCTTATTAAAGATTTGAGTACTTCCCCTACTCATCATTTTAATGTAATAATTGTACTGTTCTGTTTGGGTTTGCAAGAGGACAGGACCGGGTTATCGTAAGTGCTCTATCGCAGGCAACTGAACTTGCTTGAGTTTCTTGAAGACGTTTCACCTCTCATCCAAGAAGCTTCTTCAGTTCAGGACAGGATATTCAAGTTTATAGCTTTATTTAAGGCTTATCAAGAAATGTAATATC
>JAPZEB010000020.1:12202712-12213335 GCA_029783705.1 Chaetodon striatus | reverse complement strand
CATACATTGACTTGAACTCAACAATGAACTGATTAGATTTTGATGGTAAAAGTTGAAGGTCACTGTGACATTGCGTCTTTTTAATTCTCGTTAAGGTGATATCTCCATAACCACCTTAAGGGAATTCCTTCAAATTGGTCACAGATTTCAACAATGATTATGAACGAAGTCAATGATAAACAAATTGCATTTTGGTGCTCAAAGGTCAAGGTCACTGTGACCTTGCTTCTTGTTAAGGTAATATCCAGAGAACAAATTGAGAGAATTTCTTCAAATTTGAGACAGACGTCCACTTGGACTTGACAATAGTCTGATTAGAATTTGGTGGTTGAGGGTCAAAGGTCAAGGTCACTGTGACCTCACAAATCATGTTTCTTTTGACCATTAATCAAGAATTCATTCTCATAATTATGACAAATCTTCACACAAATGTCTAAAAGGATAAAATGATGAAGTGATGACATTTTATATCCAAAACGTCAGAGGTCGACTTCACTTTGAAATCATATTATTCTGCAAAAAACACTATTCTGGCCATTACTCTGTGTATTTCTCAGGAACAGAGGGGCAGACATATGGTGTGATACTGAATTGGAGGCACTAATCCTAAAACTGTGCTGATTGTATAGGTCTCCTTTGCAGCCCAGGGAAGATGTGTGTGAAACATCCGTGATTTTACTGACAATATTGTAAACTATAAGAGGAAATTGACTGGTGCACAGAGGCGTACAACTGCAGGGTGGTAATTCTAGTTAATGTATTCCACAAAGACCAAAGCAAATTCCATGTAAGTGAGAACCTGCTTTGTAATAAATCTGATTCTGATTCTAATGCCAGTCTTATCCTTTAATTTCTTAAGCAGCAGCTCACTCACGTTAGCATTAGATTAAAATACATGTGGCGCAGATGAACACGGAGCATCAGCCACGCTGCCCTTCAGCTTATTAGCAAAATCTGATGGGAAATTTTGTTTGCACTGTGACTCTCAGCTCTGCCCAGGCAACAGAAGTCTTAAGAGATTTACCTTTACTGCCCACACAAGCAAGGTAGAACAACTGGACACAGCAGTAAAGCAGCAAAATAAGTTGAGCTCACCCGCCCAGTGCTCCTTAACACTGTCAGGACCCTGCTGGATTTATCAGATGTCATGCTGCCTTTTCGCCACGTCCCAGCAGCTCATGTGGCACGCCGAAATTCCTTCCCCTAACCATTAATCTCACTGTTAAGACGATGAAAATGCTTCACCCTCTCTCCTCCTGCTCTCTCTGTCTGTCTTCTTGTCTCATATATTCCTCCATGGCCAGTGCCCTCCCTCCCCTCCTGCACTTTACAGTCCTTTACACTGAAGACACCGCGATAAGGTCTAAATATCTGACGCCATTTTTATTTTTCATCTTCCCCCGAGGGCTCTTTGTCAGCTTCTTATCAGAATGTCAGTCCTCTGCTTGAGTAAGTAAACAAACAAGCAGCAGCAGAAATGATGTATCAGAGAACTGCCACCGGTTGGGGATGAGCTGTCAGTCGCTCTGTTGAGCTAATGATCACTGTTGGGTGCTGTGGGAATTGAAGGTCTCTAATTCAGGCCACATTTTTTTCTTCTGTTCATGCTGTGGTCTCACTCATGCATGTGCAGTTGGATTCTTGATGTCTAGATTGTTGATTCTGTGTAGATAGGTCAGTATCCCAGAAGCTTTGTGGTTTGAGAGCTTCGTTAGCCTGTCCTGCAGCTGACAGAGGACAAAGGAAATCCAGAGGTTCTTTGATCATGGCTGCAAATGATGGCTGAAATGGGGGATTATTTTGCCCATCGCATTTTCCAAGAGCCCAAGATGCTGCTCCGAAATGCTGCTTTCACTGCATAAACACAACCATCAAATTGTTAATCATGCTTTAGCTGCTGTGAGAGCATATTTTATGGAAAACAAATGAAACCTGTTCAGTTTGAACAATTTGGGACTTTGCATTTGAGTTCATGAAGAACATTTCCTTGATATGTTGATTAAGAAATTAATTTGGACAGCACTGTGTTTCTCTCAAAAAGCATTTGTGGGTGCGAAACAGTTGTATGTACACATGAGTATTCATTTATAATTATCGCAGGGTTGTAAATTTCTTTTTTCCTCTAAAAGTTGCAAAACCCAAAGATTTATAATGATGTGAAACAGAGAGAAGCTGTAAATCCTCCCATCCAAAAAGCTGGAACCAGCAGTGTTATGAAATTTTATGTGATTAATGTCTTAAATGCTATATCAATTACTTTTAAAAACTTTTTGATCAATTTTCTGTCCATCGATGTCTCCAATAATCCAGCAGTCTTACTCCCAGTTGGTCAAATACTGATGTTTGGTCAGTGACCCTCCACGTCAAACTATGAGGGTCGAAGTACCGCTCTAGCTTCAGTTTTGGATGCCCAAGGACGGAGTGTCAATTTACGCTCGTTACATGCATTGTGTCTTTTCAAAATAAACTTCCAATATCACAGGAGAGGTGCAGTTTACGCTTGTAAAATGCATACAGTCTCCTTTCAAAATAAACTAAGAATGTAGGGAAAAAAATGATCTCAGATATACTTGGTTAGCTTTAGGCAACAGAAGTACCAGGTTAGGTAGAGAAAAAAAATATAGTGGTTTAAGTACGTTTGTTACTAACATAATGTTACGTCACGTGACAAAGGTTTTTAACTGGTTCAGCCTTTCATCCTTACCAAACCGGTTCTAGAGTGCACAAATCTGAAGATGCTGCCTTTGCATCTTTGTGTCGTCCGGTTTGTAGTGGCGCGGCATCTCCTGGCTGGCATATATACTGCAGCCTTTTTATGCCGTTTCAGTGGCTTGAACCGGCTTCATTTTGACGCCTGCATTCTTGAAGTTGGCGCCATGTTTACAGAACACTATTGCAATCCAGTTATTTTATTTGGCGGTTTCAAGAAGACAAGTCTTCGTGTGGATATAGCCCTAGATAAGCAAATATACACGATAGGATAACCGTCCACTTTTATATCACGGTATACCTTGAAACCGAAATATTGCTGCAACCTTAGTAGTATGTTGTACATATAAGAGGCCAGTGTGTTCTTATTAAAATAACAGTTGATTTTTGGTTTCACCTCACACCATCAGCCCCCACATATGTTTTGAGTCTGTTCCTTTTTTTTTTTTTGTTTCATGGTTCTATGGTTCTATGGTTCAGTGGATTTTTCCACAGGACAAAAACTAATTGTCCTTTAACTCCCCCATTTTCAACGAAGCTTTAAAAAAGGGTAAAACTCGTTTACTTGATGCATAGTAGAGGCGTTTGCCATAATACATCAGACTTTTTGTCAGTGTGACCTAAGGCTGCGTTCAGTCAGCCCCCATCATCTAATAACATCAGAAACTTATTGCATGACCAAGGTGTATATCAGGTGTTTGAGTGGTCATCGGTCACTGGTAAATATATCACATAAAGTAGACCAATAAAAATGCCCCTGCATGTTGTAAATGATTGAAGTTGGGGAAACTGCAGCAGTTTGTCAACAGCCAGGACCACCACATCTCACATCGAGGCAGTTTGAGTCATGTGAACAGGGCATGATAAGTGTAAGTCACACAAATATACACACATTCTAGAAATTCTGTTATACTCTATTATATTAGCCAGTGTTGTTGAACCTTTTTAAGCGTACAGCCGAATTTTGTCTGTTTAATTGCAGCCTCCTGGTAGTAAACTCAGAAATTTCCAACGGCCTGATTTGTCTCATTTAACAGATGTTGGCCATTAATAATAATCATCCAATTGGCTCCGGTAGGTTTTTGCCATTTCCCTCCCCTTTGGCTCTGTGCTGTATTACCTCTTTCAAAGTCCCCCTACAACACTTAATAACCAGAATGAAGCCAGCCATCCAATTAGCCTCAGAATGCTGCCGAGTTAATGATGGAAAACTGCAAGGAGGAGTTAAAGTGAGGCCTCTTCAAGGTCTGTACAAATCATTCACCTGTTAACATGAAAGTGCACACTCGCTGAATCATGGGCTGAGCTCTGTCACTGATCCAATCAAAAATGTGTGCTCGCAGACCGGTCTTTTTGCTGTCGCAGCATAAACAGAATGATTTTGCTATGACTGGTGTGACCTTTACCCTCATACTTCCCAAATCTAAACTTTTAATGGCGTCTCCATGACTCTTAGCTGCTGCAGATAGAGGCAAGAGGAAAGTCTCCCTGATATAGAAACAGAGGAGAGGAGAGGAGGATGCAGGAGAGTTGAAGAGGGGGTGCAGAGGCACAGAGGTGGGGCAAAAGTTCATGCTCGTGTTCTAAAAGCGACGGGAGGTTAGTTATTGTATTTTGGCCTGCTGTGACTCAGAGCTCATGGAGACAAACCAGTAGTGCCAGATTACCACAGTTTGCGTCAGTAATCATGCTCCTTCTGTGAGTCATAACTCAAATCTGAACAAACTGACATGATGCACATATTTTTTTTTAGCTGGTGATGTCAATGAATATCTTGTCTGAAAGTCATCACATTTTCTAATTTTCTTCAGTGTCACAGTAATCCACTGAGAGTTGACTATACGTCCATGGCAGAGTGCTGACCGGGACACATATTTCTGTATAAACCTGACCTAAGTCTGACAGAGAGCCAAACCTGATGGACGTGCTGTTTTTTTTTAATGCCAGAAGCAATCTGAGTGCAACATAATTAAAGTACGATGAATATTTACTGCCTGGAATTGCTATGTTTTACAGTCATACCTCGTAAATTAAAAACAAACTGCAGCCTGAACAAAAATTAGCCCAACAGACAGTAGGTGTTTGATTTTTATTTACTTCACGGACAAACAAACATACACATTATTTTCATTAAAAACAACTTGATGCACAATGTCAAGTTGGCCAAACAACCCAACCTCATTGTGAATATCTACCTGAACCCAGTCTCGTTTGGCTCCAGTTGGGTATCCACACTCTAATCCACAGGTACATTGAAAACACGATGGTCGTAGCCAATGTGGCATCATTTTAGTGGTGACAGTTCTTTGACCAGAAAATCCCACACACTGCTCTTTCTCAGCTTCACAATTTATTAGTCCTCAGTCCTACTGGACCTTCATCAAGAGTTTTCCACAAGTGTTGAACACTCTTGACGAAGGTCCAGCAGGACCGAAAAATAAGTGTTACTAATAAATCGTGAAGCTGAGTAAGAGCCCTGTGTGAGATTTTCTGTTCAAAGACTCAAGTGATATTTTCCAACGCACCTGTTTGTGAGACAGTTGGATGTGTGAATATCTCTCTTCAAACAACAGTGACAGTTTGCCAGTGAAAACAGTTATAGGATAAAACGAGGAGGTTAAGTTGTAGCACACTGCTAAATCACAAAAACCGTAGCAGAACTTTTTGTTCTGGTACTTTTTGTGTTCAAACTGGCTGTTTACCAACAGAGCAAGAGGTGTAATCATGCAGTCATATGAACTGACAGGTAACTCATTTAGTAACTGATCCTGAATCATCAACACGACATGGACCCGTGTTGGAAAATTAAATTTCAGCCACTATCCTTGTGTGTTTGTTGTGTTTGTGTTCTCTGATGTCACAAAGGGCTCAGAAGGGCATAAGCATTAATAGTCGAGGAGGAACTGCAGTTTCTGGCTCCTCTGCATTGGCTTCATTTTCCAGCTCTGGAGGTTGCAGTACCTTGAATGGCCAGTTGTGGCTGGCTCTAAAAGCGAGTCAGTCCACGTAGACACACCGTGTTAAAATGTCCAACTTCGCAGTAGAAATATACATGCTTGAAGCGTGGTACAAAAACTAGTTTATAGCTAATTTACTCATTCATAACAACTGTACAGGGGGTGAATTTATACGTAACTTGCCTGTTTTCATTTCATTAAGTCTTAAAGTTACACATAATTAAGGGCATGGCCACTTTGAGTGACAGGCTGTCTGTGAGGCATCACCACAGTGTATGAGTCAGATACACCAAAATGGAGACTTTGGTTTGGACTGACGACAAAGTGGAGCTGCTGCTTCGAGTCACGCTGGATTACAAAGCCAGTAAACTTCAACAAAACCTTGATTGGCAGTAGTGTCAGTTGAAGTAGGTGGGGCTATGACATCATTGCCGGCCCAAAGTTGCGCCTTGGCTGTACACACGAAGATGCAAAGGTGGCATCTTCAGATTTGTGCACTCTGGAACCCCACTTCAAAAAGATCCCTCCGAAAACGTTGGTTTCGAAGGGATGAAAGGCCGAATCGGTTAAAAACGTTCACCCTGACAAGGCTCCGTGTGGATGGGCCCTGAGTGTGTGTTTGCTAGCTGCTAGGTTGCTCGGCTACTACCTGCTATTACCTGTCATGCTCTGTGCTTCTTAATGCGATCATGGTAAGAGCTTGAGGACACGTCATACAGGCGAGGCTGTATGAGGGTTTCCTCTTAGCTGGAATCCTACACATTTCTTTCAGCGTGTTTTGCCTCCATGCCAAGCTGCTATCCGTTTGTTTGGTTTTAGTGCCAGTGTGTCATTTCATACTGCATTTCTATTGGTTGGTTAGTAGCTGTAGGTCGTAACAGCAGTCACACTGGGGGATGGTCATGCCAAATTTCTGACACTGTCAGGATTTTATCCCAGGCTGTCTTTGCTCACAAAATCATGACATCGGCAATCCTTGAACCATTCAATGTGCGACGTAGTACCACAGTTTTAAAGCCACGGCCAAAGACATGGCTATGTTTCTTTCACAATGTTCATCTTCAGTCTCGGACAGCCCAGAATCGGACAGTGTATATCGAGCTTTAAAGGCAACTCGCACAAATCTTTTTTTTTTTTTAACCGTTTTTCACATTTCCATTTTAACAAATGTAGCCACACGTGTTGCTACGAAATTTCTGTTTTCACAACAGTAGATTCCCTTTGCTTGCTACAATGTGAAGGGAAATAAAGTCTGTGAAAGTTTTCTGCTTGTATGTTCATGTCTAAGTCACAAGTTCCTTTTTCAGTCAATCTCAGTCCTGTTGTCCGCCTGAGCCTGAATGACTTTCACACCAGACTAAACAAACCAAACCAAACAGGTTAGGTGTGAAAGCACCTTCATACTACACTAGACATTAGACTGGTCATAACACCAGTCCTGGGAGTTCATACAGAGCACCAATGAAACACCTCATTTCTTGTGCTGAGCAAACGCACAGTAGTCAATCAGAGGTGTGTCATGGCACAGTGGAGGTGATACAGTTGCTCATCAGTTGATTACCTCTGTGGAATATTATACTCCGCATCCTGTAACCTGCCCCGACGAGATTCCTGTCAACAAAGCAGCCTCTCTCTCTTTATTTTTCACAGTTTTTTTGGAGAGGCAGATTTTATTTGCAGTCCCTGTCCTCCAAACACTCATCCTATCACAGAAATGTCAAACAAACATGCCAGATCTGCTTAGGTCACTTCAGTATCTTGTATCTTTAGCTGGCTGTACTTTCCAGCCTATAATCACAGGCAGTCTATGAGTCCTTGGTTATGCTTTTCGGGCAGCAATCTTTCACCCATTGTAATATCTGTCAAAGAGAAAGAGAGAGGAGGGAGCTGAGGGGTATAAATAGGGGATAGCTCACCCATGCATATGTATGAAACTTTTGCACCCGCCTCACATGGTCATTTATTTCTAACTTGGTGAACATTTTAAATTTGCTGGAATATTATTCAAATCACAGAGCTCTGTGAAACGAACACATTTGAATGAATCGCATGAAAAGTGGACGGCTGGGGGGGGTTGGTGAGAAGTGTCTGGTGCATCTCTCTCATCCTGAGTGTTTTCAGTGTAATTTACAAGGGGTCTCTTTGGGTTCTGTGCAGCAGCCAGTGACTCGATGTTGGCGTGCAAAAAAACATGCTCAGGCACAGGTTTGATTTCAGCGTTTGACAGAAGATTGGAAATAGGTTTTTTGCTTTAACTTATCATTAGGAAGTAAATGAGGACCGTGTAATGGCTATAGAATGATGACGCCATCAGCTTTTAGATTGGTTCCCTATAAACCTCACTTTCATTTTGTAATTCTGTCTGCAACCTGGTGCGATCTCCTGGAAAAATAAAGACTCAATTTATGACATATAGGGAGTGCATCAACCTTTGCACAACCAAAACAGGAAGAGGATAACGCCTTTGTTTTTCCTGCAATAATAGAGACAATAGAGCGCGGCTCGGGCCACGTTTTCCTGACCGAACCCTGCCCGAGTCCGAGACAGTTATAACGGAGCCTGACCGGAGCCCGATGTAGTTACCTGGCATAGTTATTGTTACCATGGTTACAGCTTGTCTGTTTACTGTGATCACACATGGACAGTGACCATGACCGTAAATGACCATCAAAAGATTGTTGCGTTCAGGCATTGTCACGTAAATAACAAATTCCAGCACTTAAATAGACCATAGCACAACACAGCAGCATGTCGAGAGGACCGAATCTGAGGTTTGGATTAGTTATCCAAACCCGGCCCAACCCGTCGGGTTACACTGGGTCCCGTCGGGCTCGGGTCAGGTATCCACACTCTGGCCCACAATAGACCAGATGACGGAGTTCAGAGCCAGTGTCTGACAAATTAACAAACTCTCTGGTAGAATGAAAAATAAACGTTTTTGTTGTTTAAGTTCACGTATATGTCTATTCAACCAAAATTTATCTGAATTGAAAAACTTTGCTTGTTGTGTCAAATATTGCTATTTGATAGAAATGTGATTAATCAAGATTGATTAAATACAAAGCCTCTAATTCATTCGATTAATTTTTTTTAATTGCGTCCCACCACTAGTATTTTCCTAATCCCTCATCTGACAAAAACTGTTATGTACAGCAACCTTCCACACTGAGTTTGATGCATTTCACTCCCCTATTCTGTTCAAAGTGTAAAGACACATTTCCTCCCTTGCTTTTCTTCCTCCCTAACTGTAGCCACTCTCCGCCTGCTTCTTGCATTTTGTAGTGCTGCTACATCAACAGCCTGAGCTGTCCTCCCTCCCTGTCCCCACATTCTCTCTTTCCCTCTGTCTGTGCGCGGTCCTTGTCCTCTATTACATCTTCCTCCTCCTCATCCTCATCCACCTGAATATGACTATGTGACCTGGTGAAAGTAGGCTATCTGGGTCTGGAAATTATACTGTGCGCCCTGTTCCTCTCTCTTGTTGTGGATGTGTGTGTCCTGCAGGTTAGGCCACCTTGACCTCTCTGCTTCTTGGCACACAACTCTCTGAAGGCATTTGAAGGATGTGAAAAAATGCAGAAAATTGAATGTTTTCCCAAAACTTTAATGATGGACTGAAGTTTTGAAGTCAGCGTAATTGACACAACAGGTCACATTTATTTTTGAATGCGCAGATACTTGTTGCGCAAAGGTCTGTACTATGTAGCCAGTTCAACTTACCCAGGATATGTTTTCGTTATCTGGCATGACTAACCCTGACATTGGTGTCTGGATAACCGGTACTACAAAGCTGGTTATCAACTAGCTCAGTCAACTCTGGGTTTTACTATCCAGCTACAAGGGCATCAGAACCCTGAATGAAGTGAGCTACCTCACATCAAATAAGATGAAATGGTCAAATGACGGGGGATGTAAACGATACACAAACTCTAATCTTATAACTGAAAATGCAGAAATATTGTAAATACTATCCAAAATACGTCAGCCGAGACTTCAATTACGTGCAGGTATCACCAGGCTGATGGTGATGATGATGAAACTACTCTGAGTATGCATTTTAAAGTTTTGCCCGGCTGTTGCTGCTGCTGAAGTAAAAGGTGAAAAAGTACCCTAGTTAATGACTGATGGGGTCGATCTGACCCAAATGTTGCATTTATATTAAAGGGACCCAATTAACAGTGTTTTGATTATTTTACTAATAACATATTACCTCTTTTATCCTAGTTCTCATCATGCAGATGTGTCGTTATGAGCTGCAGTGATGGAATCAGAGTGTAAAATATGAACAGCTAACTTTTAAAACTATTGGACATAGAGCCCTGGAACAGTGAAATGATTCAAGGTTAGGTTACTTGTTATAACCTGAGACTCCGAACTTTTGTCTATGGATGCTTTTTTCTTTAGTGATCTGATTGGTCAAAAGTCGGGATGTTGACAGGTTGTGATCCGAGACTCTGAAGTTAACCTGCTCAGGAGCTGGTTAGGTGTTCAGCATAAGTTTCCACGGTGATTTATCCCTGTTAAAGAGAACCAGATTTGTGGCACTGAAAACCCAGAGTTAACCCTGAAGTTACCTCGCTAACTCAAAATCCCGCTTCGTAGTACAGGTGTTTTTGCAACAGTGTTGCCAACAGTAATCTAAGGACGCACCAATCCGATATCTGGATCGAATATCAGCCCTGATATCATCAAAATAGATGGATAGGGTATTGGGAAATGCAACCGATACCTGAGCCGATCCTTTCCCTTTAAATCTACTGCCACGCGAGCTACGTCATATGTCAGCAGCAGCGCGTGTGTCGCATACCGCGAGAACTGATTAGCCTACCTAGACAAGCACTAACGACATGGAGCGAGTCAGAGACTCTGCAGTTTGGAGGTATTTCACACTGAACACTCCAAGGTATGTAGCTTTTTAGGTCAACCATGGTATCGGATCGGTATCAGGTATCGGCTG
>JAPZEB010000020.1:12130011-12153394 GCA_029783705.1 Chaetodon striatus | reverse complement strand
TGGTGTATCATCTCTATGCAACAACTCTCTGTACTTCCACTCTGGTTTCCAGCTTTTCTGATTTATTTTGTGGCTGAACATAATTTGTAGCTTCTCAAAATATGAATGAGGATAGTGATAGTGAGATACTGGCCACAGTTGCATTTGTAGCAGTGATGAAACAACAAAAAACAAACAAAACGAGCAACAAGCTGATTAGCTGTAGAAACAGGTGACGTGCTTTACGTTCTGAAATCAGCCACCAGCGATTTGACCAGCTGAGTTGCAGGTGACACAATCAGCCAGCTTGAGTTGAGCTCAGACCGGCCAGTTCACACCACTGCAACTTTTCTCTGCAATGTTCTGAAATGGTTTCATCAATGAAAGCCGAGTTCAAAGACGGCTGTGATACGGGCAAGGGGTTAGGAAGTAGGGAAAGGGCCACAGCTCCACTTCATGCCCCTCGCCCACATTCGTTTTGAGGAGTGGATCTCTGTATCGTGGCTGGAGTGATCCCATCGCAAGATAGTCTCTAGTTATTTCAGTTATCTACTAATCTGGTAGGTTTTTTAAATTTTAAATTCAATTATTCATCTGGTCTGTGGTATTCCTCAAAAAATGTGAAAACCGTCCTTTCCAGTTTTCCAAAGTCCAAGTTGATGTGCTCAAATGTCTTGTTGTGCCCAACTGACCCAAAGAGATCCAGTTTAGGATGCTATAAAACAGCAAAACCCAGCAATTTTCATACTTGAGAAGTTGCACCTGGGGAACTTTTGTTTTAAAAATGCCTTAACTTGTGAATTGAATATTAACATAGTTGCTAATTAATTTTTCCTTTCATACATTTATATAACAGAAAGCATTACCATATTTGTCTGAACACTGACTGTATGTGCAGCCGTTTTGGCCTCATTAACTTTCAGTGACTTTAGACAGTTTAGAGTTCATCACAGTTGCCTGATAATTGCTTGTCAACATTATTACCATTATGACTATTATTAACGTACTCATTGCTGTAATGTATGTTAATGTTGCAAACAAACAGGTCACCTGTTAAAGTCCTGCATAATCATCCACATATTGTGTGTTTCATTTCAATAATGAACTCTTTCAGGCTTAAAGAAATACACAAACCTTTTGGGGCAAAAGCTCTTGGACCAAATTAATGTTGATAAGACTGAGAGCAATTTCACCTCCGTGCCCAGTGCTAATTTAAATTACCACAGAGCTGGCTAATGCCTTAGCATAGTGTGTATGCTCGGAGGACAATCCATGCTAGCTTCGCCTCAGCTCCAAGCAACACGGTGCGCTAAATATAGAACACACAGTGTTGAAATCAGTGCTGAAATTACTTTCAAATGCAAAACCACTTCCCTGGCTCGAAAAATGTCACTGCACAAATGAATGTAGGATTTAGAGTGGAGCATGGAAAGAAAGAAATATTTGTGGAGGGAGAAATAAAAATTACCTTGACAGTTTGTGTTGCACAGAAGAGCAAAACTAATATGTTATAAAGTTAAATAGAATCTATAAATGGTGACTCATACATAGGTCGGTACTTTTATTTTACAGCAGGTCACAGCGGTGACTGTGCATATATTTAAAGTGTGTTTGTTTACTCCACTCAAGAATGCAAACCTGCAGTCTATAGTTACAACTGCGTGTGTGTGTTGAGGGGTGTCTTGTGCTCGAAATCCTCACATCAGCATTCACCTACAAAACGCTTATGTGGCAGAAACAGTGCTGTGAGCGAGCCTCCGGAGTGACAGAAGGTGAATTAGAGAGTGATTAGAGGTGAATTCTAATTCACACTCCCATGTGTCTGCCTGTCATTTGTAGGACAGGGCATTTGCAAACTAACGAGAAGAGTGTCAGACAGGTTGCAGCATAGACACACACAGCTCGACAATAGCTGTCCAGCACACAAACACACAGTTGCGGTGTGTCCTCACAGACAAAATCACACACACTCAGACATAAATCGCACACAGGGCACAAGTGGCTGGTTGGGGGTAGTAATTTTTGAAATTGGCCATATGACTTTCTTTGCTTTATGTGAAAGACAGCTGGAGAGCTGAGCAACAGCGGAGACCGAGGGAGAAATACTGGAGTAAAGGCCTTTGTCTTCCAGACAGTGTTTGACCTTTGTCTCTGCTTGCAGGCAGTACACAAACACCTGCATACAAATAAAGCTCTGTCACCATGTCACGTTCTTTGATGAAGTTTTTCAAGTAATTGCACATTCATTTAAAGTTCTCCAAACTGGAACCTGCAATTAACTACGTGTTTAATTTTTATTTGCGTGGATGTGGCGAAACAATTTCGAACAATATTCACTCAATCAAAAGAAAAACAAGTGGACTATTTCTGTAGAATCGCAATTTAAATGTTACTTCCTTTGACAGACTTTAAATTGATAAATCTACATCTGATTAGACAACATCATAACAATGACATGTTTATCATGTTTGAATAAGCTGCGTCTGGGAAACTTTCTCTTTTAGTTTAACCACCCATGCAATTTTCTTCTTTGCAAAAAAGTTATTCGTCTGACAGGCCTTGTTAGACATTCAATAAATATGCCTTAACCACTCAATCTCAATCACTGCTCTGCAAGAGCATAATTGACGTACATGTTTGTTCACATGTCAATTTTTCAATACTAGTAATGACAGCCACTGATGTATGTCTTTGGCCTGTAGGGCTCAGCGACACAAGGACATTGCTGAATAAGTGGCTGCTTGATGCAGTCCCGTTTAAAAGAAGGCTCAAAATTAGATAGTGCACATTTAAGATCCATTTGAAAACAACACACACACATCCAAGCACAGAAAACAGGACTATAACAGTTAAAACTACAAGTTGACAAGAACAATAGGGTCGGAAAGAACAGTGTTAACAGGTCAGGGTACAGTGCCTATTTTAATTTGTTCCAGATGATGATCACAGAGGGGATGGACTCGGACTGGACATGCATTTATATAGTGCCTCTTCAGTCTCCAGACCACTCAAAGTGCTTTACACTACATGTCACATTCACCCATTTACACACACATTCATACAGTGATGGCAGCGGCTGCCATGAAAGGTGCCGATCTGTTCATCAGGATCTAATCTAATCTATTCTAATCATTCACACGCAAATTCTTACACTGATAGCACAGCCTTCGGGAGCTTGAACTGAAGGAGCTGGGGATGGCACTGCAGATTTTCCCATTAGTGGATGACCCGCTCCACCTCCTGAGCCACTGCCACAGAAATAAGATAAATGTTGCTATAATGTAGATGATCTGGCATGATTTTAGCCAGTTGACCTGACATGACTCTGACCAAATTTGGGTAGGTGCAGAGAAACAATTGTTCCAAGAACTGGTTATCTGAATAACAGGAAACAGCAGCTTAAGTGACAGGAAACATCTTTTAATGCGTATGGGAAAGCTTGTAAGTGCATCATCTGATACTGCTTGTTTGGCAGACACTATTAATTGTCCTGATGTACCAATTCTTTAGCTTTCTTGTGAGTAATGTCCAGTTCTGTGTTTTAAGTTTCTTTATTCCACAACATTGCAGGAGTATTTACAATAGTCGTCTCCCACGTCAAGTATGTAAAGCTTGAACAGAACCCTGCTGTCAGAGTTAGAATTGAAACAAAGAAAAGGGCTTGTATCACTGAAGATTTGTAAATGAGGTGGTTTAGAAATGGTTTGTCCTCACAAAGTTTGTACACCAGAGAGCCCTCACAAGGTAATTTTTCAGCTACCAAATGCCCAACTTGATAAAATCTTGGTCACAATTACTTAACAATCACATTTAAAGGTAAAATGTTTCTTTTGTTTTGTGTTTCATCATTAGCAGATACGCTTACATGTAAAATCCAGTATCGGTCAGACTCTAGTAAAATGGTAGCACTTGTCTAAAGGCGTATGTATTTCACTGTACATTATAACTGATGTTTAGTTTGTCTGCCATAAGCATCTGTTTTTTCTGTTTTAGTTCTAGTTAAGTTGTTTTTGACACAGTCAAACACTTAAAGATAATTATTGTAATGATGGCTCTCACACTTTTATTTCTAAACAGACCAAGAAGTGGTTAAAGCAATAAAATATGGAAACTTGCCTTTGCACCTCTTCGTGGTTATCAGTGTTATAGCTTAGAGGGCTCCTGCTGCGCAAACTAACATGCTCAGAATGCTGTCACCACTTTGTGAAATGGAGCTGTTGGCAGAGCTTTACATTACATTACATTTCAACAATAGCGTGGTTATTGTGTTATTATGTTTAGGCACAAAAAACACTCAGTCATGGTTAGGAAAAGATTATGTTTTGGTTTAAAACAGCCATATTTAGTGGCAGAAAAGCCACTGGAAACTCAGTGATGAGGCGGTATGAAACACCCACTTTTGATTGGACAAAAGCTACTGGAGACATAGCGACGGGTTGGTAAGAAACACCTACATTTGTAGGCACAAACACTCATGACTTGCTAAAAAGTCAACTGTGTTTAAGGGCATTAATGCTGCTAGAAATGCAGCTCCAAGTCTCTTAAAAGCACCCATGTTTTGGGGTACTGAATGCCAGTGGAAATGCTGCAACAACTCACTAAAAACATCCATGTTTGGGGGCAGAAATGCTGCTGAAAACGTAGCGACAGATCACTGAAAAATACCCACGTTTGGGGGTGGTAAAGGTCGCTAAAAATGCAGTGATTGGTCGCAAAGAAACACAAACATTTGTAGGCACAAACACTGCTGGAAACACAATGACTCGCTAAAAAATAACCCATGTTTAGGGGCATGAATGCTGCTGGAAACACTGCCACAAGTTGTTTAAGAGTCACCCATGTTTTGGGCTACTAATTGCCACTGTAAACACAGCGATGGGCAGCTTAAGAGACACCCACATGTAAAAGAGCATTTACCACTGGAAATGCAGGGACAACACCCATGCTTGGGGGCAGAAACACTGCTGAAAACAGACCCACGTTTGGGGGCATTGCATTCCACAGCAAATGCAGCAATTAGTCGCTAAGAAACACCAACATTTGCAGGCACAAACACTGCTGTAAACACAATGACTCGCTAAAAAATTACCTGTGTTTAGGGGCAGGAATGCTGCTGGAAACATAGCTACAAGTTGCTTAAAAACACTCATGTTTGGGGGTACTAAATGTCACTGAAAATGCAGCAATTGGTCACAAAGAAATACCAACATTTGTAGGCACAAACACTGCTGGAAAAGCAACAACTTGCTAAAAAATTACCTATGTTTAGGGGCAGGAATACTGCTGGAAACACAGCTGCAAGTAGCTTAAAAAACACCCATGTTTGGGGGCATTAAACATCACTGAAAACGCATTGAAAAAGCATTGAGTCACTTAAGAAACACTCACACTTTGAAGCATAAATGCCACTGGAAATGCAGTGACAGGTCACTTAAAAAACACTGGGTGTTGCTGTTTATTGGTCTGTAACAGTGGTCTGCAGCTCAGCAGCTATCTCACCAATGCTGGAGGTGGATCTCTGCAATGTGTTGCTAAAATACACCCGAGTTTAGGGGCACTAAAAGCCACTGGAAATGCCTTGATGTCTCGCTAATGAACAACTGTTGTTGTTGTTTGTTGCTCTCAAGCAGTCGTCTGCATCTTAGCAGCCGTCTCCTTTAGATGTCACACCATCCATTATCCCCTCCGCCTCCTGATGACAAAGTCAGCTCATATACATGTCGCCACATAACAACAAACATGGCCGTTTCTTAGCTGATAACAGCATTTAAGATATACTAGTCGGTGTGGCAGGAGCCTTCTTACCTGTGTATATATATATAATGCTGCTAATGCCTGTTTAATAGAGTGATAATGTTTAAACTGGGTGGCATTTGCTGCAACCCTCATGTCTCCCTCTACTAATCTCTAAATAGCAACAGTGACAATAATGATGATGTAACAGAGCTGTTTGAAGAAAACAGAATTACAAAGTGTCAAATAAAAGTATTAGTACTTGGAAGACATCCCTCAAAGTTGTAATGCAGAGGGAGTTTTGCATAATTGTGTGGTTTCTCCACATCCACACTTTCCACTGGTGCCATCAAGAAGCACGTAATTGTTTGTCCAAACTCTGACAATGTAGAACTGTGCTCATGAAATACCCAGAAAATGTGCGTATTAAATTAAGCTCCTGGCAGGGTTGTCAACTGCACCATCTCTCCTCTGTCACCTTCAGGTCTCCAGAGACTGATGTGTGGTGCGAGGCAGCGAGGACGCTCAGACTGAGATGGCTTTCATAAAGAAGGTAAAATATGAGAGCATTAAAACACTGTACTTAATCTGTCCGTTCAAATTAGCTCCATTAATCATAATTAATTCGCTACATTATATTTCTCTACTTAATTACATGTGCTACAAAGGTATAATTGCCTGGAAGGATGCATATTGTGATCCATCATCCCTCCAGAGCAGTGTAGAATTTTCTCTGGTAATTAACAAAGGTGTGCTCGTCTGAGAGATGTTGACAAGCACAGACGGGAGGATTCACTTTTGTCTCCATCAGTAATACAGTGTGATATATTGTGATTTTCAGAACACTGGGAGAGATTAAATGGATATAGGAATATATTAGTTACATATCCTTTGCACATTTGCAACAGGATATGTCTGTTTTTGTCTATTATTTTCAGAGGATAAGACTGTCAGGTTGGCACATTTTACTCAGCGATATTGGTTGGAATGAAAACAGGACAATATTGCTCTGTTGCACCACGGGAGAGGATTGATAGGTGGGAAATGAACTATTCAGCAGCAGTGTTGACACTATAATCAGTTCTTCTTTTTCTTTTTTTTACCAAAGTTTACTGTGAACACACGGAGGGTCTGGGGAAAATGGAGGGAGGGGAGCGCTCGCAAGGATCAAAGTAAATCAGAACCAGATGATTTGCCAGCAGGTGACTGTCATTTGTTTTTGTGTTGGAATTATTGCTGCGATACCCAGTGTGTGTCGTTTAGGGTCCGGATGACAAAGAACACTTGATATGTTCATATTGCTTAATCATAAGCGGCATTGTAGAAGTGCGTTTGTGCCTCGTTTTGTCTCCAGTGCTTTACTTTAAGTGATCAGCTGACTGGTGACTTCACATTTCTTGTTGTGGTGATGTCACTGTAGGCCAGGTGTGTTTAAAGCAACTCTGACCTTTCTTGCATTTCACACAGCACTTAGAAAAAAATTTGAGCACCCACAACTCCTGCCTCCCTCCAAAGTCCCTCCCGCCCCCCTCCTTCATTACTTCCTCCATACGTCTCTGATAGACGTAGGCGTTGGCAAGGTAACGTTAGATACACGGAAGAGCAGAGCGAGTGTACCACGCCAAGAGAAGAGTAGAAGAGAGGAGGAGTAAAACACGTTGCTGATAGCTGAACGTTATGTGTTGTATTAGAAGCAAACTAAACATAACGTTACCTGTCCTGCACAGCTAAACGCAACCCCGGAGTTTTGAAACTTATCCGGGGTCAGTGATGACTGATGAGTTTTATAATATAACGTAAACGCTAACGTTAGATAGTACTGGTGACTGGCAACAAACAAGGAAGCTAATACAGAGGCTCAGGCTACGTTAGGCTACAGTAGGCTAACCGTTAGCAACTGGATGCTGTGTTGTCACATATAACGTTGAAGCCTATGTTACATTAGAGGCAAACTAAAAATACCTGTCCAGCAGAAACTCTGCGACCGTCTCCTCCCTTTATAGCTCAGGATGAAGCTGCATCAGTCTTCGCCGTTGCTCGAAAGGTTGGCATAGTACATTTCTGCAAACAGTGGATACATTACATTTGCATTATTGCGTAGCGGAGAGGCTAAGACATCATGTTTCAGCAACAGTGTGGTTAACTTTTGGCACAAAAACCACTTGGTTTTGGTTAAAAAAAGCTCATGTTTTGGCCTAAAATACCTGGTTTTGTGGTGGTTTTCAGTGGAAGTACAGCAATGTCTCGCTCAAAAACAACAGTTTTTATTTTTTGGCCTGAAATAGTAGTCTGCAGTTTGCCAGGCATCTCACCTAGGCCATCCACATCACCCTCTACCTCCAGATGACAAAGTCAGCTCATATGTATCCGGTGGACTCTAGTGTTGTCTGCCATGTGTTGATATGAAGAGGCCTGACAGTGGATATCCTTGTTGGCCATCTCTGTTTATTCCTGACAGTAAGAGGAAAAAACAAAATTCTCCGTTAATTACAATCATATACCGCCAAAGGTGAACGTAAGGACACAGAAACTGAGTATCAAACGTTCCACATATCAACTATGGAAGCCTAAGCGTGACAGGTGTAATTATAATACGTATTATTACAAATGCACATTTGACTTTGTTATGCATATTACTGCTGTATAACTGACCCAGTTACACATATACTACGTCACTTTACAGACGCTGATATGATACGTATAAACTTAGAAAAGTAAGGTATTTGTGGTTTGCAGAAACGTACAATCCCAACTTTTTCTTCTGGTGACCGGGCTGGAGTTTTCCATCTTTTCCAATACTGGCAGGATTATAATTAGTGTTTGTGTTCAAGGTGTCATCTCTCTAGGTTGTGTTGATGAAGAGAACAATCACATTGTCTATACTGAATAATACTGAGGACAGTAGGGCATGCAATAGATCACTTAATTTTAAGAATGGTTCACGATGATGAACAAAGCCAGGCCTGCTGCATGAATCCAGATGGGCTAAAATTCGGCAGATCAAATGTCAGTCCTTTGTTTATTGTTCTTTACTGTGTTCTGTGAGAAACCTGATGGCGGGTCAGAATTTAACCTGGCTTATGTCTGGTTAAAATGTTCTCTTCAAGCTGGTTTCTGTGCTCAACCAAAGATTGCTTGTGAGGTACGATGCTCCTCCCTGTTATATGACTGTACAGTTGTTTTTGTAGTTCCAGTAACTCAAACAATGAGATGATCATGTCATGTGAATCTTCAGGTGTCAGATCATTTTACCACATGAATTTAATTGTTTGAACTGGGGCCGCCAGTTTTTGGATCAAACAGACGAAGTGAAAGAAAATGTTTGCCGCATAAAGAACAGAGCTGCAGCTAATGCTTTTTTTTTTTTTTTAATTTTTGATTAATCTGTCAGTTATTTTCTCGATTAGCTGATCAATTGTTTGATCTATAAAATGCCAAAAAATGGTGAAAAGCGTTGATGAGTGTTTCCAAAGCCCAAGATGATGTCCGCAGATATTGTGCACAACCCAAAGATATTCAGTTTACTGTCACAGGTGAGAAAAGAAAGTAAAGAGACCAGAAAATTTTCACATTCAAGGAACTGGTATCAGAGAATTTAAAATTATTTTTATCCCAAAGTACTCATCATCTTAGCTGGCGATTCATTTTATAGTTGACAACTAATCGATTAATCATTGCAGCTCTAATGAAGAATAAAGGACGCATGGCCTGATACACTATAAATTTCACATTTGGAGAAATCATTACAGATTAAATCTTCCTTGTCTCCCAAGTTTGAACAGGAGTTTGAATTGTAAACGTATAAATCAGAATTGACAGCCCTGGTGTTGGTGTATCATACAAAATAAATAGCACCAAACATAGTTTTTAGATGAATGAATTTTCTGAGTGTCTAGCTATCTGTCTATCTTTCATATATATAAGCCATCAAACAGCTAAAACACTTGGTGCTCTTCACAGCTGACGTCAAATAGTCCACAACTACAAGGATTCCTTTACCAATCAGAGGCAAAAGTTATGTCAATGTCAAAAGACAAACTTGCCCAGACATTTTATACACCAGGTAACGACTGAATGAAACTGCAGAAAGAATGTTTAGAAGTGTGAAAAAGTCATTATGAGTTGGCGAGCTGTTTAAATTGCTTCCCACTTTACAGGTGCAATAACCTTGTCATATGTATTTTCTTTTCTCATCCTGTGAGTTAAGGTCCTACCGAAGTGGTCTGGTATTATGGGATTGTGCGCATATTATAATTAGTCCTGGCATGCTGTTAGTGAGTGCTGGTATGTAAGTGTTACAGAGCAGCCGGATTAAGGCAAAAATATTTAGCATAAATAGCTCTTAAAAGAGGAGATGATGCAAAACCCCAGAGTGCTATATCCAGATAAAAGGGTTCTCGCACCCATAAACTTCCCTCACATGGTCACGGTCAGCTTTGCTGATGTGAAACCATCAATCTTGTCCTACCTTAATCACCCATCAATTTAGCTGCTGCACTTGTTTTGAAATGAAAGGGACAATGTCAGTGTCCTATACACAGAGTTCTCCATCAAACAGCCCATTCAAAATGATAAATCAATTAATTTTTTGGCCTTTATTAACCTTTTGACGTATGATTAATATTCTCATCAATAACAATAAAAAGTGTCCTTGCTCCGCTCGGGACAAAGCTTGTCCAACCTTTGTATTCAAGGTAACTAAAGCCATACGAACGCTTTTAGGAAAGGGTTTTTGTAATGGGTTGTCGGAGGTGTTCGTCAATCCATTATTCAAGAAATTACACCATCTTTTTTAAGCCATTAAAAATCACCTTTTTTCTTTTATCCTTTTATCCGCTAAAGTCTTTGTAACATAACTCTCTTCTTGGAAAGTAGCCTGCTGTGTTTTATGAAGTCTCAACTTTTTCCTCCTGCCAGCAACAGTGGCCGGATATGCTGCTAAAATCAGGCCGGACAGAATTTACGTGTCCAAGCATGCAGACTAAAATGCTCCTTGTCCCAACGATTACATATATGACGTGCATTTTAATGTTTCCACACACAGTTTGCCTCGATACAACAAGGAGTGATGATGGTATTTTGTGTTCTTCACACTAAAGACAATGGTCCCCAGTTTGTGGGCAGCAGACTTGCAAAATCAGGTGATAACTAAGTGCAGCATTGTGTCTGAGTTTCACACAGGCAGGGAGCAAATATCCCATTCGTGCCAGCACTGTGGCGCTCCTGATGTGGGTGTTTCAGATTTTATCCTCTTTGTTTGGAGAAGCTTTTAAAGGATGCACAAGCTGAGTTAAAAAGAAATAAAATCCATACTTTGCAAACCATGTGATGGATAAAGAAATGATGGAGAAAGTTCAGTAAATGTGCAAACAGATTTATTGTGAGTTTCACAGTGAAGTGATTTAAGAAAACTTGAATTTCTTGTATTTAAAAAGTTTTCTTTAGGCACAAATTTAATTCAAATGAAGATATGACCTTTTGTACAAGTCGTGTGCAGATATTGAATCTATAGTAGAGTATAGGAAAATTTTAACAGAGTGAAATAAGGCATTATACTGTAGGCACACTATGGAAATATTTAGATCACGCTGTGAGTCCTGGTCCTGTTACTTATAATATTCTCATACAGCTGCCTCACGTTTTACAGTAGATGATGCTGACATGAACATCCCACAGTTTCAACGTCATTTTTGCATCTAACTTCAGGTCAGACTGTTCCATTTGATTTCTGTCATGGTGCAGCCCTGTGATTAAAAAGGAATGAAAGCAACAAGAGGCGACAGTCCATTGGTTCGTCAGTACAACATCTGCATACAGCTGCAGAGCTGAGTCAGCGCCATTTTGGACTGAATGATGAGATCGCATTAGTGATGGAGATTCTTAAAATATGCTGTCTCCACATATGAGAGGATGAACCTGTTTGAAACTGCTGGCAAACAGCGGCCATGGCAGTCGTTTAAACTAAATGTTTCCTTCTCTTTACCTGCTTGTAAACGGCAGAGGTAGCTGGTCAATAGAGCAAACCATGCTAGTTAGTTACTATTACTATTTTTAGTTAGTATTACTATTTTGTGCAAGTACTTCAATGCAACAATATGATGTCATATTAATCCACAGCCAGGACTTTATTGTGAAAGATCACTGAAAAACATCTGGATAGGTTTCAGAAACGAGTGTGTAGGAGCCAAAATGAGTGTTTAACCTGTGTTTATTAATTGTTCGGCTGCACACGTTCTCTTGGTCACTTTCGCTTTCAGTCAGAATTGACACGGCCATGGGTGTTCATTCACTGGCGTGGCGGTTTCATTAGACAAAGATGGTGAGAGTTGGCTCCAATATTTTCTGTTGACCGTAATCATGTCACGTAATGTTAAATCTTATTTTGCTGTAGTTCTCAGTTGTTTGTTAAATAAATCATCATAAAAAACGCAATGCTGGACTTCTACATGGTTTTCTCTGAGCGAGTCACAGTTACGAGCCAGATTCAGCCTCTTAGCGGCCTTTTAATTGATAGTAGTCGCTACAAAGTGCATCAATCTTTATTTTAAAACTGACAGAGAAAATGAGTCAAAAGAAACTGCAAACAAAAATTGAGGCTGAGAGAAGAATAGACACCAGTCACAGTTTTAAGTTAGGCCACATATCTTTTCTCACCACTCCTCAGCTTCAATAAACTTCTCCCATCTATTTAAACAACCTTTATTTATATAATATCCAGAATAAACTGGTGCTCAAGGAAGCCCTTGAATCTGTAGATGTGTAAAGAGTCTACTCTAGTTGCCTTCAAAATGAACCTTTTCCGTAATAATATAATTGAATCAACAATATAAGTCTTTGTTTCTGTAACATCCCTTAGCATTCACAGAGAGGAGATCCAGCTCCAGTTGTAAACTCACTGTTGAGCACAGTTTTTGAGCCTCACCCCAAAATGCAGATACAACATGACAATACCAAAAAAGATGGACTGTTGACTCAGGATCTGAACCACAAAACCAGCATTCATCTGATTCTCTAATACCCCATATATTAGCATTTATCTCGCAGCCAGAAAGTTCTTAATTATTTGTAATTCAAAATACCAGAATGCTTAAAATTCACTTATTCATGGCTGATTTTCAGAAAATTTCAGTTTTTCTTTTGCTTTTGAGATTGGAAAGTAAAGTTTTTTCTCCACTCCCCATGCTTAAATATTATGTTTTATTAATGCTGTGCCTGGCATGTCAAAACCAACATTATGATAGTGAAACTGAGGTTGTGAGAACTGATTTTATTGTATTTTACATGGTAGAATCTGCTTGATATTAACAAAGTGAGCTAACATAAGGACTAGCATGCTGACCTGAATCATGGGCACTAGTCTAGTGTATTTGTTTTTTCTTGTAACAGCTTAAAGGAGCAGGTGATTATTAATATATTTCAAACTGACACTGTAGGCTGTGTGTCTTTCGCTCATGTATTTGTAGGGATTGTATCTTACAGATGAATTCCTTAAAGTTTTGTTGCACTAACAGCTTTCATGGCATTGCAAGGTTAGAAATGTAATAAAATGGAATTCATATTTTACCATCAAATGCTGTGGCATTCTTAATATTTACTTTATAATTCAGTCCGTTTTGTGGTTAGTAGAGATCTGAGCTGGAGAGGATTATTTCATTAAACTCTGACAATGTGTCTGTGTATCTTTCACCCAGTAAAAGAGCTGTGAGGGCCAGCTCATTGTGTCCACTACATTACTGACAGAACGGAGAAGGGTTACAAAGGCAGTTTAAAGAACGTTAAGGGAAATTTGACAGGTATATTTTAAACTGAATAATTGAACTGAATAATATCAGAATAATACTTTGTCATCAAAAGGGTCTTTTCAAAGCGATCAGACAGTCTTAGTCTCACTTTTACTTTTCATCAGTCCAAAGTAAAGTCTATAGTTTGTTAAGGAACATGTACACTGTAATTTATTTTCCCTCATTTTGTTAATAATTACCTGTCGGGATCACTGTGAAAAATATGAAAGGCTAACTCTGGATTCCTGTCCTGATAATTCGAGCACTCTTGTCTGTCTTGTGTGTGATTTATCCTGACTTCAAATGAGCAGAGGAAATCTCTGCTTGTTGCTAGGCTAATTTATACACTGTAAAATGCCATAGGCTTGTGCTAATGACGTTAGCATGTTATATGTGTTTGGAAAACGTGTTTAGTGTAAGACAGTTGTTTTGTCAGTGAACCTTGTGAGTTGTAGTGGAGCCAAATTTTGTAACTTTTCCTTTGTTACATGTTGCTGTTGTCCCTGGCATCATACAAGTAGAGGAAAAAAGTCTGCTAGCTGCTTTGCTAATTTATACAATGTTAAATGCCATAGGCTTGTGCTAAAAACATTAGCATGTTGTATTTGTGGGGAAAATGTGTCCAGGAAAAGACAAACGCTTTGTCTGTGAATGCTGCGAGTTACAGTGAAGCTGATTTGTGGACTTGTGTTTGAAATTGTTGTTATGACGTTATGTTTAATGTGTGTTTTGAATCAGCTAAACTTTACAGCACTTCACAGAATCCCCGCTGCACACAAGTGTTTTAAGGGTGTAACTGCAGAGTGACACAGAAACACCACTGCACAAGTATTAATGCTCACAATGCGTACGTGCGTGGGCTACAGTGTATCACACACACTGCTAAATATGTATACAGAGAATAATTATCGAACACAAAGATCTTTTTACTCTTGGGTAGTTTCTTTTTGGCACTAACAGATATTAATAGGTAGCCTCACATTATATGGCAAATCTGGGGTGTTAGTCATGCTAATGATTGAAGCACAGTTTCTCATAACGCAGCATAACACACCGGAGACTCCGGCAATCAACATTCTGTAATCATGAAAGGTAAATGTGTATGTAATATTGACTGAGTGATACAGTGTTTAACAGCCTGGACCTGTTTATAGTCTGATTCAATTATAGTCTGTTACAGTTAGAGCTAGCTACCATCGCCTGCAGTCATTCAGCCAAGCGAAATCTTTGTGTTTGATTTTGTATGACTGAAACTGGGGGGCAAGGTGTTACAGCAAGAGGGTTGCAGGTTATGTTTTCTGGTGTCAGCATTGGTTTTCTAAGGTCTCGGGCTTCCTCCCATAGTCCAAAGACATACAGGTTAGGTTAATTGGTGACTCTAAAATTGCCCGGAGGTGTGAATGTGAGTGTACATGGTTGTCTGTCTCTATGTGTCAGCCCTGTGGTGGTCCTGTAAACTGTCTAGGGTGTACCCCGCCTCTTGCCCAGTGTCTGCTGGGATAGGCTCCAGCCCCTCTACGACCCTAAATAGGATAAGCAGTTATAGATAGTGAATGATGAATAGTTAAATTAACCCAAAACAGAGAAGCTCAATGAAATTTGTTCAAAGCCTTTGAAGAGTATGTTTTAAAAAACACACCAGTATATACATTTAATGCAGAACTACCTTCTATATGAACACCAACCCTTTGTCTCCACATAGAGGGAGGTGCCATGCCCCCACTTTGCTTCCTCCTGCAAGAAAGACTTTGGGGTGAACTGACCCTTTAATAAATCTGTTATCACAATAATGAAAAAACCTTAGCTCCCACAATGAATAATGTAGCGTGTCAGCACTGAAGCATGCATGAGATACTGTTAATTCTTAAACATTTCTGGTGATTAATGAATTATCACACGCATGAATTGTTGCCTTCTCATGCATGAGATCATGTCAGATCGTATGTTGCCATGAAGTGTCACCAAACTAACAGTGTTCACCTCTATAGGCAATATAACACACATCCTCACAGAGGTGTATTTTGGCACTTGCTCAAAAAAGAACTAATGTAAAGCTTGACGCATTTGACTTCTTGAAACTCCTATCCAATAAATTAATAGTGTACTGCTTAAATTGTTGGGGATTCTTCCTTCTTGTAGGTTTTCTCTTTTATTTTTAGATGTAGTTGATGGTGAAAGAAACAGCAGGATGTCTGCCAGCAGCCCAGACACTCTCACATATACCTGAGCTCACAGTTGATGTGGCGTTAAGGACCGCTGATGTCCTTTTGCAGTCTGTATATTCACATTCTAAAAATGGAGAGGGATCCTCACCGCTCAGTTTCCCCTCTGTGTGACTAATAACTTTAATCAAGCCAATAACTTAATGCTTTGATTAACCTTAGAGCACATAGCAATTACTATCTGCTGAGGTGGCGTGTTTTATAACTGAGGTGAGAACAGCAATTCAAGTCACCCAACTACCTGCCATCAATCAGCGGGGGTGAAATGTTTGAACTTCCCTCGTGAAACTGCATGAAGACAGTTAAATGAAGGCCAAGATGATGGCAGCTATGTGTAATTGAATTTCTCCTTCAGACTAGGCCAGCACTGAGTCATGGACCACGAGCAGTGCTCTTGTCACATTTTCATATTTAATTGATTGGAATTGAGAATAAGTCCAAAGTTTTAAGAAGCGCTCAGAGGCTCGTATATCGTCTGTTGTTTTAACTCTCTATTATCTTTTTTCCCCCATTAATCCTAACAAATGGACAGTGAAGTAACTTCACCATACATTTTCTTTTTAAGACACATAAGTCTTACAACTTTACAACCGAAGTCCAGCGGCGGTTTGAAAGCCCTAAAACGGTGACCTTAGAAAACACTGCTGACCCTGTTTTAGTTTGGAAACTATGAGGCTGCGTTTTTGTCTGGACAGGAAGAACTTTTGAAAACTTCTCTGTAGCAGTGATGCAAGTGACTCTCAAACTTGTCAAGCTTGTAAGAAACACACTTTATTTTGGAAGTACAGTGAACTCCTGGCACAGAGCTTTTATTTTGAAGTGTTGTTTCCTGCTGTAAATTGAGCGACTAACAGACCGCTACTGGACAGATACAGCAAACTAGCTTGATGACATGGCCAAACACAAGTATGACTAAATATATTAAACTGTGTAGACTTTGAACTAATGACCAAGATAAAATCTGGACCCGTGACTGGACCAGTTGGAAACCACTTCCCTATAGTGTCTTACTACTCATGACCTGTCACGCCAAGACATCATAGCAAGGTCTACATACCTTTGTGATTTTATTCTTCTTGTGTGGGTTAAGGTAATCCATTTATATTGCCATTGCTCCCTCCAGCATATCGATAATGCTCGTGCTATCCCCCTGACATGTCACCATATTTGCTCTTCAACAACCCACAGTCTTTTTTCCACCTCCTTGACCACCATATACTCGTGTTACTGTATTAACAATTCACTTCTTTGTCGATAAAAGCAAAGAAATCTCCGGTCTTTGCCATCTCTGTATTTTTTTCTTTAACAAAGCAACCAACTCCAGAGCAGACAATCTACTTCCTGTTTACATCGGCATGTGAATGCTCAGTGTATGTGATTGTCATTTTCAGCTGTGTTAGTATGGATGGAGATTATTTCTGAAAATGTGCTAAAACGTTTTTACAGAGATTGTTTCTGTTTTAAAACATTGTTTTAACATAAAGACATATTAGTGTGAATGTGGCCTTGCAGCTTGCCCTGATAATTAGCGGTGACAACGTGGTATTTTTACAGCATGTGCTGCAGGGCAACAACGTCTGCATTTCCTACCTGGATGAGGAAATATAAATGCAAGGTGTAAATACACACAGAGATCATTGTGATTGGAATGCAATCAGAGGGCATTGTTGTTGGATTTCAACTGGGTGTAAATACAATGCGTACTGTGTGGGGAAAAAACATGTATTGATTCACAAAGAAATAATTCCTCTCAGTCACCACTTATGACCCAGTAGAAGTGTGTGGCGATGTGTTTATCTGCAGGGAATCTGTCCTTTGCCTGTATTTTCTTCTTTTCTTTTTATTTTATGTGCTGGTGACATGTATGGGCGTGAACATCCCACAGCACTCGGGTGTGCTCAGGCCTCAATGAAAAGGTAGCAACCAGGTACCCGACTGTTAGCAGCACGTATCCAAGACACAGGGCCAAAAAAAATGCAAACATAGTGAGGCAAAATGCCAAACCAGAGCCAATCTGGGGTTGGGTTTACTTTCTGGTTTTCTGGCGAGTGTTTGCGTATTTTTGAACACAGGTAAACCCACCTTTTTTTTTTCTTTTGTTTTTCGTGTAGTGTGTCACGTTTGACTTCAGGATCGGGCTAGAAAACAGGTTAGTAAACAGTAGAGAGCAGCATGGAGGCTGGTGAAAATATATGAACTTATTCGGTCTCTCTTTTAAACTTGGTGCAGACTGATTTGGATCGATGTATAAGTGCTGTGTGGGCAGAGACAGGCGATATTTTTTGGTGGCGTGTCAATGCATCTTGCTGGTTAAGGGGCTGAAAATAGCCGATCAGAGCTGGAGCCAATAAAAACCCGCGACTACTGCAGAGCCACTTGACCCGGGTGTGAATGCTGAATGTAACCTTTCCCATTACATTCGAAAGATGTTAGCAGGTGTTAGCGTTTTTATGTGCAGTGGAAAAAGGGTTTAACTTCACCTCTCTCTTCTAGCTTCAACAGGAGGTACAAGTAGTAGTAGCTAGCGAATCTTCCCTCACAAAACATTATTTAAAAATGATTGAAAGCTTTGCTTCCCTCAACCTGGAGGGGGACTTGTTTGTTGGCCAACCTGCCAGCCCTGCTCAATTAAAAGGCATATTAAGGTCTGAGGATACTGCAGGCACAATCAAGAGAACGCAAACAATTATTTGTCACAGGCGTAAATGCAAATGCCTGCAGATCAGATGTCATTTAGACTCAGGCTGATCATATGCACTGATTCAGTACATCAAGTGGTAATACTACTTCTTACTACTGCTGCTACAATAAGCACTATCCATACATAAACTGTTTGTAAAATGTTTGTGCTCTTGTGTTCATTTGTAACAATAATAATCTTCAGGGTACCTGCAGGAATGTTTGCACATGGCTTTTCTTCAGAGAGAAAGCCCAGACTTAGTTTCTCTCTTAAAATGATCATGACTGACCTCTGTGATCCATCCTGAGCCTTGCTACCACCTCATCTCTTTCATCCTTTCTCCCTCAGCTCACAGCCCAGTAATAATTTCCCCTCTGCAATTAATTCCTCGACTGACCCCCCTCCTCCACCTCCTCCTCCTCCTCCTCCTCCACCCCCACCCTCCCACCTCTCATCGCTGTGGCCCTGTCTCCTTGGGCACCACGACTTGATGAAATGAAAACTGTTTCCAACAGTTATTTTCCCTCCTCTTCAGTTGTATTCGCTCCTCCACCCCTCCCACCTTTCTCCTTCCCCCCCTTACCGCAAACCTCAACAATTAATGGAGCTCTTCATCAAGCCTTGTGAAAAGCTCCTCACCTTGACAAATTACGACACTCTTGGGGGTAAGCACATTATCAAAACCCAACGTTTGTTTACATAAAAAATACAGAGTGCATAATTTGAAAGGAGTGAAGGTTTCTCCAGGTTTGCAGAATACAGATTTAATTTGAATTTTGCCAACTCATCTGTCTTTACTCTTGTGATAAAATATGACATGTTTTCCCTACTGAGCTGTTTAGTGCGGCCATTTCCCAACTCTAAACTGAGCAATGTGGAATTAATTTCAGGTGTACTGTTGCTGCAAAAATAATTGTTCTTTTTTTTAAGCACCAGGTTTGAAACTTAACTTGAAATGATAATATACAAATATTATTTAACCCTAAATTTTCCCCTTGTAATCCGTTTTTAGAGAAATAGCTGCAGATATAAAATAATCTCATCTTGTAAAGTGGTCTTTCCTCGTAAGGCTCAAAGTGCTTGTGTTTTGCTCTTTTTCCATCACTTTGTCTTTTTTCTTTTTGCCCTTTTCTCTCCACACTGTTCAGTCATGGTCCTGTGACTGTCAGTAAGTGTGGAGGATTTACTGACGACCTATTTGTTTAAAGCAAGCTGTAAAAGATATTGTATGTCTGCACTAACACAAATGTATGAAACCAGGTAACATCAGAAGCAGGTTTATCCAGATGGTGTTTGCCTTGTTACGACTAAACCAGCTAAGATGTGATTCAGTTGTTTACTTGTGTTTATTGTTCTTTCTTCCTTATGCGTCACACCATACAACTACAGTATCTTGTGGCTCAGTGAGTGTTGATATTGCATTTAACCAAAGTGTGAAAGCTCACTGACTTAATGGCCTGCTCAGCTGGTAGAGAAAAAATGTTGGCATTGTAGGTTTCTGCAAACCATGAAAGCATTACATTTGTACATTACATACATATGCTATAGATACACTCCCCTCACACTCCTGTAGCAGCTCTTTTTCTCTGCTCCTATGGCAGCTCGACTCCTCTCCTCACCATGGATGTATAAAGAGAACTCTGTAGCTGTTGCTGTATCTCATGTGACAGAGAATGGATGAGGATTGACTCGTTGTTGAGGTTGAGAAATATCCCAAGCTAAACAACCCACAGTCCCGTCTTTGTAAAGACATTTATAGCATTTCTAAAGTGATGTAGTTTATAGGCTGACTTTGTCATTGGGAGGTGGGGTGGTGGTTTATAGTGTGACACCTAGGTGTTTGATTCAAATTGATCTTTATTTGAATGTCCAAATATCGATTCATAAAATCCAAGATCAAGCTTATGATAAACGTCTTTTTACCATGGAGTGAATGAAGTTCCAATGTTACCAGTTTTTTTATCTGTAACTGTACTGTTGCTATTTATTGGTGTCATTTATTATAACGCTGCCGCGCCCTCCCCTCCTGCCATCTGTGCGTTGGGGCTGCTGCGCCACTTTTACGCAAACACTAACACACAAACATCAAGTAAAGATGCTGTGGTGGAGACAGAGAAGTGAGGATAACTTGAGCTGACCACAGCAACGCTTGCTAATGTAAGATGTAAAATCTCTAGAAACATTTAGTTTTATTCAGTTTTATTCCTGGTCTGAAGTTATTCTTTTTTTTAAAATAACTCCTTGTAAAATTTACATTATTAGTTCTCCGAGAATCTCTTTAACATTCTCGCAAAAATTGGTTTTGTAACTGAAATTTCCCTAATTGGATCAATATCGAATCAAATTGAGTCGAATCGGGACCTTGTGAATCAAATTGATTTGGGAAATCAGGGGCGATACCTGGCCTTAGGTGAGACACCTGTCAAGCTGCAGAATACTTTTCGAGACCAATAAACAACAAACCTTTTGTTTTTTAGCGCGTCATTGCTGTGTTTATTGCAGCTTTTATCCCCCAGACTTTTAGTGACCCATCAGTTTAGTGACCCATCACCCAACAGTTGCTTTTTTACCAACACATCACTGCGTTTCCAGTGAGGCTTGTGCCCCCAAAATTGGATTTTAAAGCCAAAACACGATCTTTTCCTAACCATAGCCAAGTGGTTTTTGTGTCTACATCTACCCGCATGTTAACCTCAGCATTGTAGAAACACAAATGTATGAATCTAGGTAACATCAGCGGCAGGTTGTTCACAGATGGTGTTTGCCATGTTATGACTTTACACCAGCTTAAATGTTATTCAGTTGTTTACTTGTTTTTATTTGTTCTCTCTTCCACCATGTGTCACACCGTACTACAACTACAGTATGTTGCGCCTTAGCTAGTGACTGCACTGCTATCAGACAATGTGTGAGCGTTCATTAAAGCCTCTTAATGGCTCATCAACTCAGAAATGTCATGAAAGTGATAAAAGATGTTTTTATAGTCTGCTCTGCTAATTTCAATAGTTTCATTTCTTTCTGTCTTTCACATACAAATTAAATGGTAACAAAAAAAAGACTACATTGACATGATTCTGATGTGCTGTTTTACATAATCTTAGTAATAAGTTATGGATAAAATTATTTTAGAGTCAGAGCCAAAAAGAGCCTGGCACTGAATGCAGCAGCAAGGTGGAGAGCTTCATGGAGAGGGTGGCAGGCTTTTCATGATAGACTGTTGTGACTGTGTAGGTCGGAGCTAGAATGCTGCAGGAGAAGAAGCATAATTTCCATATAAATAGGTGAGTTCTTTGGACGTGAATTGAGCAGGTGAATTGATGAGTGTCATCGAAGTTAAGCTTGTTCTACTTAAAGGTACTCGCTGTAAAATGTCTTGATTTAACAGAATAGAGAACACTGATTGCAGGAGCTCCATTTTTCTGCAGTATAACGTGTGTGCAAAGCAAAAACTGCAAATGTCATGGTGGCTCTGCCAAGAGAGGCTCTCCCAGTGTGTGTGTGTGTGTGTGTGGCTGTGGGGGAGTGTCAGTACATAGCCGGGGCCATGCTGTTTATTGCAGTTAAAGAGAGAGTTCAGATTTTTTCAAGTGGGGTCATATGAGGTACTTACCCATAGATGATATATTATGTACCGTGGATGTCAGTCAGCAGGACTGAAGTCCAATATGGAAGCTCAGCAATGCACTGCTGTGGGTGGTGCTCAGCAACCAAAACGTACTTTAGCCACCAAAAAAAGTCCCACCTAAAAAAAATCATATCAGTTTAAGTGTATGCTATATTGAGAGCATTTTCACTGCTTTACCTTGCTGTCAGACAGTGATTTCCAATGGGAAAATAAAGGTGTTACATCGCTCTCTTCAAAGCCATACTCAATTGAGAAAAACAGAGATTTAACATGACTTATCACAGGAGCTGCTGGTCTACCACCGCGTCAAGCAGGTACTTTGTTTGTGTTATTATGTGATTTTGGTGTTCAAAAGAGTTAGTTCAGATTCACCAAAGCCACGCATTAACACAGATGAACAAACTTATCAAAGCAGCGGTAGACCAGCAGCTCCTGTGTTCAGTGAGCTAAAATGGCTGTTTTTGTCAATGGAGTCTGGTGACTTTAAAAAGAGCAAAGATGCTGTTAAAGGCTACCCCGTCAGAACAGACAGTCTGATGAAAAGGGAAAATGGTGAAAATACTGTCAATATTGCAAACAGTTAAACTTATGTTGATGTTTTTAGGTGGCACATTTTTAGGTGGCTACCCCCCCTAACTACAGTATATTCCTTAGCTTCTGTGTCAGACTCCTGCCTGCTTCTCCAATCATCTGCTGTATCTAATATACGTCTACATATATAAGTACCCCATAAGTCCCACTTCAAAAGATGTGAACTATCCCTTTAACATTACTGTCTGTATGCCCATGTGCTGTGTTTAAACCAAATAAGAAGGAATAAATCTAGTACATGTACACATTTTTGAGAAAATATGCGTACAATGTTTCCCCAATATATTGCTAAAAAACAACAACAGGCTAACTAAAATAAACTGTGTCTAGTATTACAGTATCTAGTATCTAGTGTACTGCAGTTCTGCATGTGGTTTGTCCAAGTGGATTTCCCATACTCCCAGCAGAGGCCATCGCTGTGCGTGGGTACATTTAGTTTTAAACACTTTACTGTCTCTCTGTTTCATTACTCTCAAATGTATTTAAAAGTGGAAATTTAAAATGCAGTATGAGTGTAAAACAGACTACATCTCTGTCAATTGTGATAGTTTTTGTAAAGTGTTAGTATGTCATAAAAATATCATGAAAATATCAGAGTGTAATATCTCATAAAACTGTCATAAAACTCATACTATAATATGTCATATAAAAGTCATAAAAAGTCATGTATAGTAAGTGTGTCATAAAAAGGTCAGTGTGTGCATTTTTCCCATGTGGCCCTCAATCATATCTGTCTCACTAAAATGGCACTCATGCCTCTTTTTTTTATACC
>JAPZEB010000020.1:12096895-12107634 GCA_029783705.1 Chaetodon striatus | reverse complement strand
GCCTCTGACCTGTCGAGGCATGGACACAGGACCTCTGGGGGTGTCCTGTGTTGTCTGGCACCAAGGCGTTGTTGACGGATCCTTTAAGTCCAGTGGGTTGTGAGGAAAGGTACCGGCATGCCCAATGGATGTTCTATTGGATTGGGATCTGGGGAATCTGAAGGCCAGGTTGACGCCTTGAGCTCTTAGTCACATACCCCAGGTCATTCCTGAGCAGTTTTTATGGTGTGACATGGTGCATTGTCCTGCCTGGGGGGCGCACTGCCATCAGGGAGTGTCGTTGCCATGAGCGGGGGTATTGGTCTGTAATGGTGTTTTGGAGATTGGTGCGTGTCAAGTGGCATCCACATGAATGCCAGGACCAAAGGTGGCCCTGCAGAACATTGCATTGTAATGATATGATCAATGTTATTCACTTCAACTGTCAGTGGTCATAATGTAATGCCTGATCGTTGTATGTCACTGTGTATAATTTCAGATGGCAGTGACGGCCTGGAAAACTGGGAGGATTGGCTGTAGAGCTGATGAGGTAAGCCACTGTTTTAGGACCTTAGAAAGTATATATTGTATTTTTAGTCATTTTTTTGTAGGAACAAATGGGCTCAGGGTTGATTCCCTCATTTAGGATCGCAAAGACACAAAGTGTTGAGAGACACATTAGCATATTGTCAGGTTTTTTTCCTGGCTTAAAACAGAGGGAGGTGGTACCATCGAGATCATGGCCACACATGCACTTTTTACAGGCAACGTATTTTAGAAGTTCCAATAATTATATGACTAAAAAATACAGTTTTCTTAATGAAATGTGGCTAAAATGTGACATGGATAGTTGATGGTGTCTGCACTGTGAATTCCTGGATACTGAAAGTTCATCTGCAGTTTTCTGTGGTCCCATTAATATTTGTGTATCAGTGTAGCATATCACATGACCTAAGGCCTGTACTACGGAGCAGGATTTGGAGTAAGTAAAAAGTATCTATGAACAAAAGTCTGGTATCTCAGTTAAAAAAGTGTAGCCTACATATTGTTATAGGTCAGGAGGATCAGTTCATATTTCCAGGGCTCTATTTCCACTGGTTTTAAAACAGAGCTTCTAACAAACTAAGAGAGATCGATTACAACACTGAACACATGATTTCAGTTGTATTTTAACTCATGCAAAGTTTACATTAGTCCGCAGTGATTGCTGACTATGTTGCTATTCTGCACTCTGATTCCATCATGTTTATTTTCCCTGATTTCGGATCATATCTCTGCTGTAACATGTCAGGGTGTGAATATATTGGTTTAGAAGCTTTTTTTTTTTGGTGATTTTTCATGGTAGAAAGTGCCATTATCTGTTCACTCATCCCCCCGGCTGCAGTGATGGTGCAGAGACACAGAGAATGCAGATATGGAGAGCCTGGAAATGCGGACCAATCAGAGCAGATTGGGCTTTTTGAAGAGGGGGGTTAAAGAAACAGGTGCTAAAAAAAGGTTTTTGGACACAGGATGGATACAGGTGTTCCAGCACAGACAGTATGATGGAAACAGAGCGTTATTTAAACATTACAGCATGTAAACATGCTCTATTAGAAACCCAGAATACAAGTATGACGCTGAAAACGAGCATAATAGGTCCCCTTTAAGTATTTACCTCCCTGGTTTTCCTGCATGTGTTATATTTTTCACACCCATGTCTGAGCTCGTCCCCAGATGCATACACCAGGGATCAAAATCCTCTCCCATCCAGCCACCTATCTGTTGAGCATCTTCAGCTGGTTTGTCATGACAGGGGCGACTAAGACCAGGTATTCTGTGATAGCAGAGATAGTAGTGACCGCGGACACAGAAATGGGTGTTTTAACCCCCCAAAAAGAGCTGTCACGGATTATAGGGATTATTTGAGAAAGCACTCGTCCCATCATTTTGACTAGAACTCAGCACTGCGTCATCGATCTTGGCACTCTCAAAAAAGGGGAGGAGGGGGGTGGCAAGTATAACCTTTAGCTACATCAGCACGGACACCTAAACAAAACAAATGGCCAGAGCTCTGAAATACTTGCAGCGTGTTCAGAAAAAGGAGAGAATGATAGCAGTATGGCTGACCGCACGAGGAGAGTGATGGCTACAAGAGAGGTCTCATTTTTCACACAGTCAAAGATTCAGGGGAGCTTTTGACGCTACTTGAACAAACCTCTGGTGAGCAGAGGAAAAGTGCATTTTGGAAGAAAAAGGAGTCAAAACAAAAACACCTCATATTCTGTAACTACAGCCTCGATGGTTTAAAGTTAGATCACTGTCACACTGTAATTTCAGGACCTGTAGTTTAGTTTGAATCGCAGGCACATACATTTATACTTGTGGCAGCTTGTAATGTTTCAGTCTCAGATGAATCACTGCATACAGCTCTTTGTAGCTAATAATAATAATAATAAGCTTTATTTATATAGCACCTTTCATACACAAAGTGCTTTACAATAAAGGGAATATAAGCACTGAGTGCTTCACATGAAAATAGACATAATAGACATAAAACAGACAAGGCAATTCAATATTAAAGGACATTTAAACCAGTTTAAAGCATGGACTTACTGATTCATAAAATCATAGAGTTAAACTGTAAATCATAAAATCAAGATTTTAAAAGAACTGCAGCAATGTGAAGTGTAAATAGAAAGTAAACGCGTAAAGAGAAAGAGTGTCACACCTGTATCAGGAAAAGTCAGAGCTTGTTAAAGGCTCAAGTGAACAGATACATTTTTAGCTTTTTAGCGTGCTAGCTTCCCTGATATCTATAGGTAGTGAGTTCCATAGCTTTAAAGCGTAATTGACAAAGGCTGCATCCCTGATCTTCTTCCAGCTGTTACTGGGAACCTCCAGTAAACCAGCAGCAGATGATCACAGTGTTCTTGGAGGCAAATAGTTAACAAGGGAGTTAGCAATGTAGCTTGGTCCTAGCCCATTTAGGACTTTGTATACAAGAAGGAGGAGCTTAAAATCTATTCTAAATGTAACAGGAAGTCAGTGCAGAGCAGCTCAGACTGGCCTGACGTGCTCTCTCCTCTTGGTTCTGGTTAATAGCCGAGCTGCAAAGTTTTGAAACTGAAACTGAAGTCTCTTAGTGGTGTTCTCGTGGAGGCCATTTTTAAATGCATTACAGTAGTTGAGTCAGCTTGAAATAAAGGCACGAATCAATTTCTCTCCATCTTTTTTATGTAGAAATGGTCGTACCTTAGCTTTGTTTCTGAGGTGGAAAAATGATCATCGTCACCTTGTCAATGTGGGACTTGAAGCTCAGATCTGATGTCGTGTGTACGTAACAGATCTACATGATAAACTTAGAGTAATCCATATACAAAATGAAACTTGAAGAGAGGGAGAGACAGGAACAGAGACAGATGCAGGGCAAACAGTAATGACAGTAGCTACAATTAACTAATTAATTAATGTCATTATTTTTTTGTTTGTTTGTTTTTGAATTTTGCTTCAGGAACCTTTTAGGCAGCAGTACTCTTGCACAAGTATTGTTGAAGCACCATTATCTAAAATAACCTGGACAATACCCAACCCTGGTGATTGGTTCAGAGAATTTCAGATAATAAATGTTGATGGGGAGTACAAGCAGCAGCTACAGCAGCTGGGGCTCCAACATTTCAGGAGGAATACAAGAGGACATGTCCTAAAAATCCCCATATTTTATTATCTGTACAACATGAACTTCACATTTTTAATTGTCTTAAAGTAGTAACTAATTGTAAAATAATCAATGATTCGATCAACAAAAAATTGAAAACAAAAATCTCTTTACAAACAAAATCTGTCGCCTCTCTCCTCTTTTTCATCTTTAAAACGACCGTGCTTTTAATTAGTGTGTACTTAAATGAAAAATGACAAACTGCTTCAAGTGCTCTTTACTTTTTATGCTGATGTAACTATGTAATTAATTTGTCATCCGGGTCATCGAGTCATTGTATCCAAGTCCTCTTGTGCAGCAGCTGAGGGATCAGGGTGAGTGAGCTGTCGTCATCTGTGTATTTGTAGAGTTTGTTATGCAAGTCTGTTTCTGTTTGTATGTTTTATAAGTTTGTATCTGCGTCTATAGGAGACCCTCGAAAATGAGATGCTACATCTCAAGGGGATATCTTTTCAGTAGATCCTTTTTTTTGTTTGTTTAATTATCATTATTTTATTTTTTTTGTATTTTCTGACATTTTTACTAATGATTTAATCAGTTAATTAAGAAAATAACAGATGACATTAATCAAATTGAAAATAATTATTAGTCACCGTCCTAAAAATAACCACATTTATTTATCTTCATACATAAAATATCAGCCTCTATTTTGCAGATACAGTCCAAGCTCGTTTTTTATTTGTGTGAAAAACAAATACAGTACAGAAGTAGCAGCTACTGTATACTCTCTTGAGTCTCTGTGTTCATTATGAGTTATGTCACACCTGGTAGATTGAGCCCATAGTCCAACCTGGGGCCGTACAGACTATAATTCCTAACCCTGGACTTTGTGTTAATCTGTATGCTTCAGAGCTTGAATACAGCGTGACCCCAGGTTTACTGTGCACAGCTCCACTGGGACAGAGACCTACCTTTTGACCCGAGTGCGCTTCCCTCAAGTCATCTTATTATGTAGTCATCTGCCCTGCTGTTTGATGGGCAGGTACCTTGTCGGCTGTGTGTCCTTATAGGATGCTAATTAACTGGAATGACAAGATAATTATGTGCCGCTGAATGGACCCATATCACATTTTAATGATTTAGCAATACAGAGAGAAAAAAAGCTCCACAATATTCAATCAAGCATCCTCCCTCCGCTGAATCTGCTCAGCCACAAGCAATCCAGAGCTGAATTGGATTATTGTGCTCTCCCTTGGTTTTTATCATTTAATTGATAAACATGGTGGTTTTAAGACAGTTATGGCAGGTCCCCTATTAAGTGATTCATACACTGTATGTGCCCCATGTCATTTCAGATTAAGGATTGAATAATGATGAAGAAATAAAACAAGGACATATCGCAGAAAAAGAGAAGTGCAGAAATGACTCAGTGACAAAATCCAATACTATTAGCTTAATAGTTTATGGCAGCCATAGAAAGTGACATGGCACGTCGTGAAATGGAGAATAAATTAAACCCTGAGTCCTGTATATAAAAACTAAACCCAACACAGCACATTATAGTTGGCTCTTAGATATGTAGTTGGACTGTGTAGAGAGTTAAGTTAGATGATTGTCAGAAAATTAATTAATTGATATATTGATCCATTGATATATTGTTTGTCATTTTTTTCAAACATAAATTCACTCATTCCAGCTCCTCTTCGTCCAGTTGTTCAGAAGTAATTTAATTAGACTTCAGCTGTCGGACTGGATCAAACATTGAAAACTGAAAATTATTCAGAGGAAAAAAAGTATTCTGAAATCAGATTCGATCAGGTAATCCAGTCTCGGTCTGCTCTAAATCAAATCTTCAGTATGTGTTGTTGAAAACGTTTTAGTAGGATTGGGATACCTTGGATTAAGGGTGGATTTCAGAAACACAATGTATGAAACTTTTGAATTTAGATTTATACACATTTATTTGTATTTTGCTGTTTTTGATGAAGTAGACATCAGGCTGCCTTTCAGTACAGAACATTTTTTTAAAAAGGGATGTTGTCCCCATAGAATAATTCCTGTCAATAGTAATCAGAAATATATTTGTAGTTACAATCTTAAGGATCTCCGTTTCGGTCTCATCTGTGGCATCTATGACGATAAGAGGTATTTGCAGATTGTTTGTTGGCAGACATTGTGGTATTTAGTCTCATTTAGAGCACTGATTATCTGGGTTTGGTAATCTTAAAAAGTTTGTATCTGTATCACAGTGATCCAGTCTGTTGCTTTGAAAAGCCGGAACAAATTTAAATTGGATTAGCTGATCTTGGACAGCAAAACCTGGGATTTCCAAATGTGGATCATTGTGATCGAGACGAGACCTTTTGAACAGCTGGGCCCTGCTGATACAGAAGTGAATACCTTTGGATTTTAGACTGTTTGACAGACAAGACAGGCAAACTGAAGACATCTGCTTGTGACCAGCATTTTACAGTACTAATTCTAGATTTAATAGAATTAAGTCTACAACAAATTATGACTCGATTAACCCAAAAATGTTTTTGTAACTTTTATTTAAAAAGTAATTAGCAGTGATGTTGCTAAGTATGCGTCTTATGTCTCTGACACATTTAAATCCAAAATGCTCTGTGAACTCACTATCAACATGTCCACACCTTATTGTTCATAGATTCATAGAAATAAACAAGTGATACCTTAGTGACCGGTAAATAACCCGTAATCTCCCCACCACTTACTTTAGTCCAACTGGTTTTTACAGAAAATAATCTTCAGACCTGATCTACATGATGGAGAAGAGTTCGCTGTAGCTAACGTGATCCCAGCTCTCAGCCAGACAGATGTCTCGGGCATGAACAATACTGTCTGACCCTATCTGTCCGTTTACTGCCATTGCTAATATGCATTTATACTCACAGAGAGTGTCGCCTACACAGCTCATCACTTTAGTGTTAATTCTGTTTCAAGCCTTTGTAATTACCTACTGTCTGACACTCAGCTCTCAGCTTGCTTTGACTAAGCAGCTGCCTCTGTACAGTATGCTAGTGTAGTATTAGCATTAGCATGAGCTTCAGATAGCTAACCCACACAGCCACCTAACAACCTCATGTAATTTTGTAACTTCAGACTTCAACTTTTTTTTTCCTTGGAGGGCTGGAGGGTGCGTTTGTTTTACAGTTAGTGCAGCTCCTTCAGGCAGTCATCAAACACACCTGTACCTCAAACTCAGTTAAATAAATAAGATGCACCGCCTACTGGCACAACCACATACTATGGCAAATCAACACATTTCCTCACAGTTACACCACACATCGCTCCTCTTGTGCATTATCGGTTAATATATTTTTGAGGTGAAACATCCTAGGTGGAAACATTTTGGGCTGTTTTGCTTCCACAACATGTCTTGTTTTAGACTAGTAAAAAGTAAACATCCAAAATACACATTTAGGTGTTAATTTTAGTTCAGATTTCTGTTCTGGAAAATCTGTGCAAAAGGCGCATTTTTAATTGTACAATGCCTTATTTGCAAATGTAGATGTAATATTCAGAAAACTTGTGATTACAAAAAAAACAAAAACTTAAAAACTAACTTATCAACTGGGGACGTTTCATGGTGACATCTATTGGGTAAAAATTTTACCCTAGCATCTTATTTTTGTCAAAAATGTATGAAACTGTACAATACATATCTTTAAAGGCCATTTTTCTCAAAATTAGTCTTTTTTTATACCCTGAGCCAAAATTCTCAACTTCAGTAGTGCTAACATACTCCAGACTTTAATCCAGTTTAATTCCTGTCTATATTCTGATGTTACATTGGGCTTTGTTCACGAATCATTCATAGCCAATTTAAAGAACATTTAATTCCTAAAAAATATGGCAAAAATCAATTTTCTATGAATAGTATTCTCTGATTAATGGAGTGATAAAAAGAGATATTTAAAATTCCCTCTCTAACAACCTCTGACTGTAATACAAGACAAGGTGACAAAGTGAACCAAGAATTTTGAGCCTGGCTACAACCAATGTTCAAACATTTATTCCAGAAATACATAAAAATCTGCACATTTTTAATTAGATAATGCCTCATTTGCATATTTAAACATGATATTTTAACATTTCAGAAAATAGCAATATAAAAATGAATTCCCTTACTGTAAGTATTTAAATGGGAAAGTTTTTAGGTGATATCTATTCAGTAACATTTTTACCATATTCACCTGAGGTGTCTCCCCTTAATTAGTTAAATTATCAGCAGCAGTGAACCGATTAATCGCTGACATCCCGACTGAAAACCATATTAATATTCTAATGTGATTAAAAAAAGAAAAACTGTTAACACCACAGCGTTTGTTGCCGTCCCACTTTAATGTTTAGGTTGATTTACAAACATCAGAGTGCATACTTTGAATATTACATTGATTTTTTTTTGTTCCATTTAAAATACCCTTCACCCCTCGTAAGAGATGACGAAGGCTTATTTTCGTGAGTTAACCTTATGTCAACAGAAGGCGTTTGGCTGTCGCCCATTAGCTCATCTCCCTGGTGGCTCTCCCTGCGTTACTGTAAGCAGGCCGTGCAGCATAAAATGCAAGGGGCATTTCCATCTTGCACCTCTTCATCTGACATCAAGGATAATGGCCTCTGTCAGCCTGTTAAAGGTTGGTCCAGCAACCCCTTTGTCACGTCCCGCATCAGCCTGTATTTCCATAACCTTGTCACTTTTATTGCGGCATAAATCGGCGTAAGGTCAGCCAAGTCCTGGCAGCGTGGATAGTAACAGGGCATGAGGTTAATTAAAAGACTGTGCAGATGAACCCCTCACACCCCCTACCCAAAAGCACCACACACACAGACACACTGACATGCTTACACCCTTTGCCAACCAAAGAATAAATTGCATGTGAAAGCTTTGATGCACACCAACGCCCAGTATTGAACACTTAAACCCAGTGCAGCATGTAGTAGATCCATGAGCAATGTGCGCTCCCTCTTTCTAGGCAGTTTTGTCTGCCACTACGAGTTATGCTCACCTCCTAGTAATGGTTCCTCCAGGCTTGAAATTAGCACAATTTACCCCATTCTGTGGCATGTCTTGGTGCTGAAAACCAACTGGTTGCGCCACTCCCCGCTCCTGATAAGCCCATACGACAGAGCAAGCCAAGGACATAAGGGAATATAAAAGTTGTCAGCTTACATGACCAAGTAGTGTTGTGTGAAATGACTTTAGCCCGACATTGTTAACGCTGAGCGGGCTGCCTCCGCCATGCTCGATAAAGGCAAATAAAAGGCCAGATAAAGCCCTGATGGAATACAATGTATGTGTGTGTGCGTGTGGGGGTGCAGGGGTATAAAGTTTGCCATCTAATCCTTGGCCTCTATTATAGCCAATGTTTAGCAACACAGACAGCCTCTGCTCCATTCACCCTTGAAGACTTTCTCCTTCTCTGTGTCACTCTCACTCTCCCAGTCTATCACTCTATCGCGCAGACTGATAGTACCCGTACGAGAAACGCTGTTTTTGAACGCCTGTTGACAAACACGGGCATTGTTGCCTTCTCATTTTTTATTCATCAGATGTATTTTTCTGCTCTGATATTGTTAATCCAGAATATTCTCTACCATCCATACACACCGCCTCAAGGTCTGAGAATCAATCACTCAAACCAAAGTGCTCCAGCAGCATAAAATATGAACCATGTAATTGCAACGTCCCTGTTCTGAGTGCAACTGGGGACCATTGTCACTCGCCGTCCGCCTCTCTCTGCTAATGTTTAATGTAGCTCTGCACTGTGTCCAATAAAATAAGTTACCTTCAGCGGGGTGTGTTGGGGAGGGGGGAGCAGCAGAGGTCCGAGCTAAAGCCGGTCCAGCCAGCCCCAGAGACAAGAGAGAAACCATAGACATGACAAAACCATAAGTCTATTTGATTAGGACATTCTCACTGCTACTGCTGGCCATGTGCGTGCTAATTAGCATGAGTACAATTCATTACCCAAGGAGACATGGGATTATGTCTCTGGATCACTCAGCAGCTAAAAGTTTTGACACTCCCTAATTTAACAGATGGAGAGCTCACTTAACTTTGCCAGCTCCCTGTAGGCAAGTGGTGTTAATAAAGGGAGGGGGGGAATCGTGCAATTGTGGGAATGTGTGTGTGTGTACGAGAGGGAGACACACAGAGGGAGATGAAAGCAGAGTGTTTATGTTGGAGATACTAATTGTGTTTGATTGGATCAGCAAAAAAGCAGCTGTTTCGCAGTAGTAGGAACTACGGCAGATATGGTTGCATATCACATCACAAATCATCTGAAATGCACGCGCGAGAACAGCGTTATGTGACGGGTCAACATGCTGGAATAAGACTAATTACGCATTATTTTTGTATGACTGCATTTTTGCAGTGTGAGTAGTAGTGAGCATTTAGCTTCAAGTGACGTCTGTGGAAACACTTGTGTGTGTGTGTGGTCATGTGTAAGGCTTGTGTGCAGAGCGCACAGCAGAGAGCAGGAGCAGCTTATAAGAGCAGCTCTCAAGCGATCACATAGTTAATCATATGTGTGCTCAGAGAGGCAACTGCCAATCAAAGAGGAGGATTTACCCCACACCTGGCTCTATTATTTTTTGTAATGTTTATCATCGGTGTTTCCCCGAGGACTTTCTCCAACAGCATGTGTTGAAGTGCATGACTTTTATTTTGCAGCACTGGAAGATATTTAGCACATCTGTTGACACAAGCAAGGTACACATATTTATACACAGTTGTAGATGGTGATTTACATGAAAAAAAGCCTCCCATGCACCATATGCTCTTACAGTCGCTCCTGTACGTAGGGGCAGATGTAACATTTGACTTCCAATGTTTGAATCAATACTGTGACTCTAACACTGCTTGTAGAAACAAGTGACGGCTTTAAAAAAGTACACACATACAAATTATTTAGATAGAAGTTGTTGCCAAATAGCTCTAAAGGTTTCTGAGTGATGGCATCAAAACCAAAATTGTTACAACTGACCCTTCGCTAAGTCCCGCCCCCAGACACAGACTAGCCAATCATAACGTAGCATCGGGTCGGCTCAGACCAGGGTCCGACAACAACACAGCTGTGCTCCATTGACTCTAATG
>JAPZEB010000020.1:12085136-12096795 GCA_029783705.1 Chaetodon striatus | reverse complement strand
TAGCTAGCTAGCTACTGAAGATATAGCCTACTGAATGTATACACATGCTGCTTTTGCTTTGTAATGATTATAACAGTTAAACAAAGACCGACCCTGCTGTACAGGAACCAGTGAAGGGAAGCAGGGAATAAACAGGAAGATAGATAAATACATAAAATTCAAATGCAAAAGGAGTAAAAAAGTTCTCTCCTTGATGGCTGTCAGAAAATACAATTCCAGTAGCTTCTATTCATTATTTTTTTTCCATACGTTAGTAATTTGACCACGTACACCATCTTTTTTCAAACAGTTTCAAACTCCCTCATTTTATAAGTTAAGTACCCCATCTGATATATTTGCTGAACCATGTCTCTCCACTCATCTGTCAAGGGACATAACTTCTGAAACTAGTTTCTTGTTATCTGCTCCATTTCTGTAATACACAGTATCTTTAACAAGTATTTATATTTTTCATTTTGTATTTTGCCCAATGGCACAAAGTCAGCATTTAAGTGGAAAACACAGTTAATAATAATATTCATTTCCGTTTGTATAGGATTCCAAAACAATTGTAATGATTGACAAAACCAAAATATATGACCAAAGTTGGCAAACAGTTCACCACCTTCCCTCCAGCATTTTGCAGTTATATTTGGCTTGTTGTTCTGGTGTTATAAGGTACTGGTTTATATTTTCCATGCATACTCTCTCCAGTAGGGAGATAGTGTTGTTGAGTGTATATGTCGATTCATTTATTTCCAGGTGTCCTCAGGTGTATGGACATTAGGCTCCTCTTTCCATTTAATTTTGCCTGTAATTTGCTTCTGGTTAATTTCTATAATAGTGTAAAATGCTGAGACTTGAGGTGGTATTTTAACATCACTATAATTCTTTACCATGAATTGCACCAAAGGGTGAAGGTCACTGCTGGTCTTCTTTCCTATTGCACAATTGTGAGCGTGACTTCTCATTTGGAGATAGCGGAAGAAATGGTCATGTGATAAATGGTAGCGTTGCCTCAGAGGTTCAAATGACTTTACTCCATTTTCATGTAGACATTGTCCAAATAAAGTCAGTCCTTGTCGTGCCCATATGTGAATATGTGGAGATTTTTATATATTTTCATATACATACGGTGAAGGAGAAACTGAAAATGATGTGTTATTCTACAAAACACCTTAAGTGATGTTGTTAAAAGTTCTTTTTATTTGTCTGACATCTTTAAAATATGTGAAATTAACAAGAAATCAAGAATTTAGTGCCACAAGGCCAAGCGAAGACTATAAAGATGAATGGAAAGTGATTGCAAACTAAATTAATGCCAGCGTAATACTTGTTATTTGCATCCTTTGAATATAAAAAGCAAAAGTGATGTTACACCATGTCAAATGTTCCAGTCAAACAGAAATAGTGGGCAAGAACTACTCTTTTCCAAATCATAAAAAAATACAATGTTTTGTGCTGTCAATGATTTCTACTTTCATCTTTCACTGAAGTCCAAATCTTCCCTTCTATCGGTTTGATAAATATGTGCCCAGATTTTACAAGTGAAAAAGACAGGAGTGATTGTGTTTGTCTCCAGAAAAGTAATTGATCAGAGGCGGGATGACATATACGGCCATCATCTGGCTCTGCCCTTGGGGCTCATATTGATAATACACTCATTTAGAGAGCCCAAGTTGAAGGTCTGCTCCATTCTGCTACTGCCGAGATATTTTTTACACTGATTTAGGTGTTTAGCTGAAGTACATGCTCTTTTATAATCCAGTCCTAGAGAGCATTATCAGATAGAAAATGACAGCATAGTATGGTAATTTGTCTGAACAACTGGAATTTAAATGACTTGTCTGGTACAGACTGCCGTGAAGATAATAGAATACCCATCTCTTCAGTCCATTGACTGTATGAGTTGTCTGATATCAGACAGCCAAAGAAAACAGTGTCAGACCCCATTCATATCCTTTGCTCCAAATTCCAATTTCTATGTTCTGGTAAAAGTTTCTGTCTCCCTCGGTGCGAAACCGCTACAAACATTCATTCATATCTGTGACAGTCAAGCTTCAGAAGTAATGTGAAGTGATGGTCTCAAGCTCTGTGTAACAGATCCTCAGTGTGCGTGTGAACGCACTGTAGAAGAAAACGAGAAGATAATGTTTAAATTTATGTGAGAGTCTGTTTGTATTTTAATCATCATATGTTCCCAATAATGTTTAAGCCGTGCCTGCTGTACAGCTCTGAGGCAGTGCCAGTTGGTCCAACATTTGGGTCCAGACTGAAATATTTCAACAACAATTGGACTGATGGCCATAAAATGTGGTATAGACTTTCAAATTCTCAGATGATGAGTTTTTCTGACTTTGGTGATCCACTGACTTTTTATCCAGCGCCATCAGCAGGTTGATATTTTTGGTTTTGAGTAAAACGTTTCAACAACAGTCGCGTGGATAACCATTAAACTCTGTCACAAATAAACTATAATATCATATAAATTGCAACTATGTTGGTGATCTCCTGTCTTTTCATCCAGCACCTTTATCAGGTTTTGGTTTAAGAACAAACAACTTTAAAACTAATGACATTCCCATCAGCTTAAGCAGGAAATGTTTTTCATGTTTAGTCCAAACAAGCAAATGTTACCATGCCAACACACAAAACCAAGATGAATATGGTGGACGTTACCTGATAAAGTTCAGCATCTTAGCACTGTCATTGTGAGCCTGCAGTACAGATCCACAGAGCCCCCGGCATGGCGCTAGACTCTTTAGGCCAGAACACACCATCAGCGAACACCGCACGTCAAAAATTGCGCCCCTATTACTTTCAATGCGCAACCCCACACCGGCAGTGACTAGACGCACAACGGTGCTCATGGACACCACTGTCCTATTTCCAGCCTCAGCGCCCCCAAAATTAAATGTTTTCCCCCACCATAGATGTATAAAGAGAACTCTGTAGCTGTTGCTGTGTCCAGTGTGTGACAAAGACTGGATGATGGGAGACTCGTTGTTGAGGTCGAGAAATGAAATATCCGGAACTAAATGACCCACATTTTGCTGATCCTGTCATTATTAAGACAATAGCCAGTAAGATACTTCCTGCCGAGTCATAGCTCAGGAGATCAGCTCTTCAGGTGAGAAATCAAGTTTAATTGGGGGCTCTTCACACAGGATTTTAAGCTAACACAAAGAGGAAGAGGTACAGATCTTTCAGTAAAAGTAGTAATAACTTTGTGTGGTCGTCTGTTAACAAGCTGCAGTGCGATGCCTCCGGTGTGTCCTAGGGGTGGCACTTGAGGTGCAGCACGTTGTCGTGTTTTCTGTTTTACTGTGCGTTCCAATAAGGCCCCGAGGAAGCGCACTGGGCTTTGAAGCCAATTATTTTGTAGTTGCTGAACAGTGGAATTACATCTTCCAAGTCTATCGCGTGACACCACCAAGCCCAGGCCAAACAACATGTTTTCTCATGGACTTGATATAAATCAGTGGATACATTGTTTTTACTCAGCATCACAGCCCCCACCACATGACAGTACTATCAGAATTTGATCCATTCGGTCCAAAAACATTTGAAAAGTCTAGAAGAGCTGCACAATTAAATCATTCTGTCCTCACTAATGTTAGCAGAGTGCTAAACCAGAAGTAGCTGACTCCTGCTCTACGGGCCCAATGATCCAGACACATTGCCAATATTCGTGGAAATTTGATACAAAGCAGTTCAACTTTTTTGGCCAAATCTGCCACTGAGCAACTTTCATTGGAAGAAACAGGGACGAGCCTCCATGCTGTGTCCAGCTCTCTTTATACATCCATGGTTGCAACACCAGTACTATCAAACTATTAAGTGTACCAGAAAAGATTAAATATGTCCTGATGCAAAGTATGTCAAATGCAGTACGCAAAACATATCAGGGTGTCTCACTACATCCTGTATGTAAGCCAGCATGCTTTTCTATCTATTCTGAACCCCAGTCCTCTGCACAGCAGAAGATCCGTTACAGTGACTGAGCAGCAGACAGATGTCAGCTGATTGACAGCTGCAGGAGCCGCTATAATCAATCAATGACTATAATCAAGCAACCAATCACAATCTACAATGTATGCTGTTCTAACTTTGAACTGGAAACTAAATATATATTGCAAGGTGACAACATCTTTGGTTGCTATTTTGTTGTATCTCCAAGGTACCACTGAGAGATAACGTTGAGATCTGATGCATTTAAAGGCGTATTCTTTTTCTTTTTACTTCAAAATTCACACTGCAGACTAAGACAGACATATGCGCAGAGGGGTCAAAGGTCAAGGGGCAAAGTTATGATAAAGTATGTCCAAATTGTTTGAGTACTCCGTGCAACAGTGCAGACTTTGTAAGGGTAGCTGCGGGGCATACTGAAAGTACAAAGAAAAAGGTTGGGATTTGAAATGCAGCGTCTGTGCAGTCAGAAGTATTGAGAGTCCAGGACACTGCATGATGCTCTACAGAGACAGTAAATTACACAATACGGTATCATATCAAGGTGCTACTATGGTGTGTCACATTATGATATGTCTATTGGGACTGCTATAGGGAGCAATTAGAGCCGCATCATGTGATGTGTTAACACATAAATCTGACGGCTTGTTGCTCACTTTGTCTGACTGGTCATAAGCCCAGCTGTATGTTTGCAGTACTAGTACCAGTGAGCATTCACACAACTTTCGTGTTAAGGCGTCGCGTGATGTTTGTGTCATGTGTTTACAATGTAAACATATGCTCATAACCGCAAAGGTCAGATGAGATTAGCGAGTTGATCACACTGTGAAACACTAATAGCTTCTTTTCCCCTCAACAAATACAGGCAGACTTTGTTTGCTGCTCAAAAAATTAAGGGAACACTCCGCACTAGAGATCTTTAAGTAAAAGCAGTAATAACTTTGCGTAGCCGTCTGTTAACGAGCTGCAGTGCGACGTGTCCGGTGTGTGTCCGGCGGCACTTAATGCGAGTCACATGACTAGCCAAGCCCCAGCATTGTTATACTGTGACAATTAAGTGTTGCATTATTTCTTGAGCAGTGTATTATAAAAGATAACAATGCACTTTGTATTAATTTTAAATGTCCGAGATATTCAGAACAATATTTAATGAATCTTTGTTCATAGTCATTTCACATCTTAACACATCCACAATATTTTCCCACTTACACAAGATGTAAACACCCTTCCCAGTCTGATTTTCTTGATAAAATAGAGATGAATTGTGCACAGATTTCAACACTCATTCATCAATTATGACTGTGGGCTTTTCTGAGGGGAAAAAAAACAAACAAACACAGACATCCATAGATGATATCTGAGGTGGCAGTGACACTCTGTGTATTGTGCATCTTCCATGACCGATGAAAACACAACAGTGATTATTACTTTATTCTTCTCCGCCTTTTTTTTTTTTGCGTCTTCTTCTCAATACCAGCTGAACTCTCCAACTCCATTAGGGAAAACAGCAGCAACATCTTCTCCTCAGATAAAAAGATATGCTTTTGCAGCTTAAGAAAAAAAAAAATCCTCCATTCACGCTTTTAAATTCTGAGATAACAGAAGGAAGAGATGAAAAAGGCCAGACATGATTCACAGTCTGATCAACTTGCCAGACTCGTCTGGCAGGCAAGGCTAATATGCTCACGTACAGTATGGGCTTAAGACAAATGCAACCATGACTGACGCTTCGGAGTCCATTTACAGTACTAATATTTGGGTAAAGCTAAGGTTTTTCTTTGGGAACAAACAATAAAAAAGTGTATTAAAAAGAGAAATCAAGAGCAGGTTAAGATAACAGCAGTATTAGGAAAAGAGTGAAGGACTAGTTTTATTTCTCTTTCTGTTCCTAGTAATCTGTCCTTTTGGTATACATTCAATTAAGTGCTTAATCTGGCCATCAATGCGTGGTCACTCACTTCACACCTATCACAGTAAGCACCAGATCTCTCACGATTGTGCCTGCATGCCTGTCTGCACTCCTGAACATCTCCCTCAGTCACGCATGACCACCAATTTAATTGACCACCACTCACAGAAAATAAAGAGGCAACATGTTCAAGGAGAGGCGTCTTTTATCAGACATGCCTTTAGAATAAAGTTTCACATTGAGATTTCCACTCAAATTTAATTAGCGTCTACAGTCCCTCATTAGAGGCTCAGCACTTTGCTTCTCGTTTCTCTCTTTTGGCCTGTCACACGCGTTCGTGCTTCCTCTCTCCCACTCCATCCTTCTTCCCTTTAGACTCTTGTCACTCAGTCAGACGCCGCCTAAGATAGTTGTGCTTGTGTTTAATGATTACTTAAGCTCTGACATCAGTGCAACTGTCACTGATTATGAAAAATTAGCTCCCCTTCTGGCCTACTCCAGTGAGCTCTAAAGCCTGCTTTGGAGGAGCTTTTTGTCTACTGCAGTTGCTTTGTTTGGAAAATGTGTCCAAGGCCTGTGCTATGAATACTGATGGGGGAGTAGAAGGTACAACACCATCTTGATCAAGTAGTGTGCTGGCCAGAGATTTTTATTTGCAGTTGGACACAGAAGAATTGTAGTGGAGGAGGCTTATAAATGGAAGAAGTGGCGATAGTGCAGACGGTTGTAGCTGGAATACCAATGCAGTTCTGAGCTGTATCCCACCTGTAGTTTTATGGGCCTGTGCACGAGGCACAGGGTGCGTTGGATTCTTTTGTTCATCTGCCTTTAAGTGGAATGACTTTGCAAAAACATAATGCAGTTTTAAAACTTTCACATTCTGTACACTTTAAGTAAGTCGGTAAAACTGAACTTTTTACAGTAGCAGTGTTACACAGTGCTGCAGTCAGAAATACATCAATAAAATAAAAATATACATACAACAGGGAATAAAAATTCAATGACAAATAGCCCCTTGCTTTGATAATTAGTCAGCTGCTCATATGATTGGATATCATTTGATCCTGTGTCACAGATGTCAGTAAAAGGCTGGTGATATGCTGCAGTTTTCTTATCATCCAATGAGAACAAAACAAGTATCTCAAGAAGCAGTACATGGTGAGGGTTGTCAATATACACCGATCAGCCAAAACATCAAAACCAGTGGTGGGTGAAGTGAGTAACATTGATCATTTTCTTACAGTGCAATGTTCTGCTGGGAGACACTTGACTATGTAATCCCCCCTCACGGCAAACATGCTCCCTGATGTCAGGGACCCCCCCCTCCCCCGGCAGAAAAATGCACCATGCCACACCACAAAAAAACTGCTCAGGAATGGCCTGAGGAATGTGACAAAACGCTCAAGGCATCGACCTGGCCTCCAAATCTCCCACACCCCAGTCTGATTGAGGACGTTGGGATGTGCTGGTGCTCCACCTCACAACTGACAGGTCTCAAATTATCCAAAGCCAGCACCCCGGTGCCAGACACCACACCGTGGATTAGGGGTACTTCTGAGGTACCAGCACGTCCCATGGATGCTCGATCAGAATGGGACGATGCCTTTACCTTTTTGGCACGTTCCTTGGGCCATTTCTGAGCAGTGTCTGCAGTGTAGCATGGTGCATTTTCCTGCTGGGGGGCCACTGCCATTGGTTAGTGCTGCTGCCATGAGGAGAGAGACTCCATCTGCAGAGGTGTTCAGGTGGGTGGAGCACATCAAGTGGCATCCTTGAGAACATCTTGACCAAAAGTTCCTCAGGAGAACATTGCATTGTCACAAGATAATCAATGTTACTCACTTCACTTGATAGTGGTTTTCATATTTTGGCCGATCGGTGTATGATCGTAGCAGAAAGGAGACAGTTAGTGTTTCTCTAAGTCAAAGATCTTTCTTTGGTAGTCCCTCCAAGGAAGGATCCTGCAGAGGCATGAATTAATTTAAAGTAATTAATCTTAAAACTTTTATGTTTTGTCTAAATCACATTAATAGAAGTTTAAATTCTGAGGTTTCTGTCAATACTTTTTTCATGCTTGTATGATAAAAACTCCTGGAGATATTAATCCAAAGGAATGACATATTTATCAAAATCCTGCTGAGCTCCACTGCACAAATTTCATTGATTTCATTTCCAGCAAATTGTGCACAAAGAATTGTGGGTGCTTTATACCTGCTGGGGATACACACATGCATCCTTGGCATTTCTCTAAAAAAAGGACACTTACCTCGGTAGAATTTGAAGGACCCTTGACACTGGAAAGAGTCCTTAGGGGGGATTCGATGACGTAGCATCCTCGAAATTCAGCCAGCCAGTCAAGCATTCTTCCTTGACTTTGAGAAACACCCAGAGATAACAACTTCTTATTAAACAATAAGGAGGTATATTTAATTAAAAAGTCTATTTAGTAGCAATACGCCTGCTTGCAGACTCAAAATTTACCCAAACCAATCAAAACTATGATTTGATCCTACTAATGAAGACTACCTGTGCAGCTTAAATGCCTCTATTGTCGTCCAAAACCTGTGAAATACATGTCAATGGATGTAAATTGCCCGATACAAATACAACTGCACTAGGCAACATGTTTTTCATTACCTTGAATGTGGACACTTTAGCGTATGTTGAGTCATTTTCACACATCGTCTTGCTGCCATACACTCACTCACTATGTGCCTATTATTAGTCCCTGGCTGAAAATACTCCCCAACAAGTGCAATGTTTCTTCCTGTTTGAGTAACATTTGCTGAAAACTACAGTGCCCTGTTGTTTAGAGAGAAATTGTTCATTCATTCATTCAATCATTGTCTGTTACGGCTTATCCTGTTAGGGGTCACGGGGGGCTGAAGCCTATTCCAGGCAGGGTACACCCTGAACAGGTGGCCAGACTATCACAGGGCTGACACATAGAGACAGACAACCATTCACACTCACATTCACACCTTATATGGTGTGAAATGAAGGTCAGCTTAAATATATTTGTTAATCAGATGCACAGCAATCACAGAAGCAGTTGTTGCCATGGAAATCGTGGGTGCTCTAACAATGCTGATTAAATATGTATGAAATAAAGAAAATTATAGAAGTGAAAACAAAATTAGAATCCAAGAAATAAAACAGACATAAAATAGTGCAAGTAGGCCTCAGACTTTTAATACTATATAGTATAGTTTCTATTTTTTCTGGAACTTCATATAGGACAACAAAATTGGGAAGTATTGAGAGACAGACTAACACAGTGTTGTTGAATGACAGAGTTAAAAAGTTTAGAAAAACACCAGCTTTATCCTTTAAAGCTTTAGTCGGTAACTTTTCTTAAAATAACATATTGTTATAATTGCTGAGACTGTCACCATATCCACATGACACAGATACTGCCTAATCTATCGCCTCAGAGTGCGTCTCTTCCTTCTAATGTCAATACCAAATGAGAGCAGAGGAGTCTGTAACACAGCTGTCAATTTTGGTCAAATTTGGTCAGTCACTGCTCATGATCTGAGGTCAAACTGTCAAACTAGGTAGCGCTATTCAAATATCAATATAATATCTGTTACTGCATTGCCTATATCTCACCTCAAACATTTTCAGAAACATGTTTCAGTGTACTGTTTAGCTGTTAAATGAGAAGATCTGACACCCAGCCGCTATGTTGAAAACAGCGGATCCAAAACAAAGCACGGCCCATCAGCCCGGCCAACTTTCTCGTAGACATATGTCGACTGTGTGATTCAACTTTAATTCAGAAAAATAAGAAAGAAAAGATAAGGTTAAATGGTAACCAAGTAATACATCGGTGGAGTCACTTTCACTGGCACATATAACATGTTATGCCTGTTGTCTTTGTTCCTCTAACAAAACCAACAAACATATACATATAAAAAACGAAGGTGTGTGTTGCAAATATATAGAAACAAAAATGTAGAATAGAAGAAATTTACATGAAGAATCTGAAAACAAAGCTTTAAGAATATGTAAAATATATTTGAATAAAAATATTAGATCATTTGTAAACTAATCGTACAAAGTTTAGCTTTTGTCAGTTTCCATCATCAGCCTTTTAGCTAGCTCCACTGCTCAACCCACTTCTGAACAAAAATAAAGAAAAGAGGGGAAAAAGACAAGGTTAAGTAAATTCAAAGTAATTTTCTCACATGAATCACTTTTCAGATTTTAGTTGAATATGGTATTAATTCTTAATATTTAAAACCTGATGGGACAGCTTGGCAAATCTGGTGATATTTAAATGTGCAGCTACACAGAATGAAACACACGGACATTGTTCTTCTTTGAAGCAGTTATTTTATCACAATTAGCCATCTTCAGAAATGACTCGCAGCCCTGATATAATTAAGAGCATATGCATGTACTGTACATGTATTGCCAGACCAAGGATACACGATTAATCACCTGGCGAGTCCTAGGAGTGTCAATGATAAGCAATGCCGTCGGGTGGTTCACACACGAGGATCACGAGTGCTTCAAAAGGACCCTCTCGATGTCAGCTTAAACAGATGGTAGAGGGATTGTGTTACATTAATGAAAGGTCCCTGCTCTACTTGAGGTATCTGTCTTCCTGACAGTTCTTGTCCCTGTTGAGGACTTATCAAAGTTTCCCCATCATTTTTAAAGAAGTTTCATGTCACCTCCATTGCCAAGAGCACTCATTTTTAACATCCTCAAGGCCAGCCGAACGAGCGCCGGATGATTATGACACTTTAACCCCTCGAGGGAGACAGCGGCGTGTCACTCGATGGCCGCTACATTAACACGTATATGCTCAACATTTTCACACACGCCCACACATGCACGGATGCAAACCTCCAAAAATGAGCAGAGTGATGTAACATATCTTGGGGAGCAGCTTATTTTCTATTCACTTTCCATTTTCTGGTTCATTTTCACTTTGTTTTTCACACTTTCCTGGCAGCTACAGTTGTAAAATGATTCCGGAAATCTGTATTATGTAACTTTAAAATGTAGCCTCAATTTAAATCAAAGTAATGTGTTTGGACTGTACAAAACCCACCAGAGGCAGGAAATTTCATCTGTGCACAGGAGGGGATGCATGTATTAGGAAACAAGGTAGAGAGCTGGTACATTTCCAACTGGGCACTATTTTACTGTTAGAAGACACGCTGCTACACAATAGCTGCGGCTTCATGTTGTGCCAAAAAAGTAGAATGTATATGATTGACATGTTCCCTTTCATGGCCTAAATATGAGAAAGGGTATGGGAGTTGGTAAGATTTTATTTGTACCAATGCCATTATAATTTCTGCTCATCAGCCCCATTGTTATCGATTCACTTATTGATTCCTGATCAGTTTTCTGTGCATAGAAACGGCCTGTGATCACCCTAAATGGATGAAATGAGAGAACAGCATTCATTTTCATTTAGGTTTTCTTAGTCAAAGAAAAAGTCTGCTAAGCCTGCCTGTATGTCGCTAAGGGTACCTGTCCAGAGTGTACCTCGCCTCTCACCCAGTGTCAGCTGGGATAGGCTCCAGACCCCCCGCGACCCTCAAGAGAGAGATAAGCAGTTAGAAAATGGATGGATGGATTTTAATTTTTTGTGATTGGTGGCGCAGTGGTTAGCATTGTCACCTCACAGCAAGAGGGTTCCCGGTTCGAACCCCCCCACCCTGGGTGTGGGAGCCGTTCTGTGTGGAGTTTGCATGTTGTTGCCGTGTCAGTGTGGGTTTTCTCCGGGTACTCCAGCTTCCTCCCACAGTCCAAAGACATGCAGGTTAATTGGTGACTCTA
>JAPZEB010000020.1:12051212-12073929 GCA_029783705.1 Chaetodon striatus | reverse complement strand
TCATTAGTACAGTTTTGTATTTCTCTGTAATGTAGCACAGTGTTAACAATGTTACTGAGACTATTCTTTCTCACACCTTGACCTCAAACCATTGTGTTGCCCTGCCCTAACTACATCATTAAATACTTAAATTAATATGCCAAAATATATCATTTCATTATTACATTAATATCGTAAACATGCGGGCAACTAGTGGATGATTGGTCAACTGGGAAAATTCCCAGTCGGGGCAGCCCTTAAAATTTCACATAAATGTCTAATAGGATCAAATGATGAATCAGTGTTATCATATATCCAAAGGTCAAAGTTCACCACCACTGTGACATTATAATGTTCTGCAAAAAAAAACCTTCTCTGGCCCTTACTCAGTGTCATTACCCAGAAACACAAGGGAAAACATTTGGTCGGATAGTGAACATTATGAGTGACATTATTCCTGAAACTCTGCTGATTGTATAGATCTTCCTTGCAGTCATGGGGAAGATGTGTGAAGGGTCCACGTTTTCACAGTCGTTAATGTAAACTGTAATCACAACTTAACTGGTTCTCGATGGGATACAACTGCCAGAAGTAAAAGTGTTGGCAAAGGTAGAGTACTTGCTCTGGATGAAGGGAAGACTGAAGCACGTAGGTTCATTAGTACGGTTTTGTATTTCTCTGTAATGTAATGTTACTGATACTATTCTTTCACACCTTAAACTCAAACCATTGTGTTGCCCCGCCCAAAATACATAATTTAATAATTAAATTAACATTGTGAACATGTGGGTGACTAGTCGGCTAATGGCCTTAAAGAACGACTATTGGCTGTCTAGGAAAATTCTTAGTCGAGGGCAGCCCTATGTAGTCACATTTGCAGTTTTATTGAGAAATAATTCAGAATTGAAACCAAATTTTTGGATGTTAAAAAAAAAAACTGGCAAAACATGCAATATGGGCATTAGTCCTCGTCCTGTATAGAAAAAAAACAGTCATCCCACAAACAAACTGAGGTCTCTTATACAGATCACATATCATTTACATTACTATTAAATATTTGCTATATAGTGTACAGTGCAATATTGTTGTTGACTGTGTTTCCCAACAGTCAAGGAAGCAACTGGTTTCCACATATTTTAATAAATCATTAAAAACTACTTGCAGAGACTATAAACTCTCATGATTTATGTAATCCATAAATATACTGTGTACATACGTTATCACATATGTAAATGCGGACTCATCAGCACATAATTTCACCAGTAGTCAGCAGTACTACTGGTTAGCAATATGAGCACACGAGTCACTTCTAGTGTTTCCCTGTAACTTCTATATGTGTGTGTGAGTGTGTTTTGGGCTCATGTGCTAACCTCACTAAGAGTCTAGCAGCCCAATGACAAACGTACCTCAGAGTCTTTTCAATGGGTGACTGAGCCTGTGATAGAATACATGGACTTGTGCTCCAGCGCCATCAGTAGCAGACTTGATAAATGAACATGTGTGGGCTGGAGAAAGGAGAGGTGTAGAGAGAGGGAGAGAGTTGGCGTTGTAGCCCCTCTGGTTTTGGCGCAGGGGTCTACCTCGCAATTCTTAATGACTCAGTGGCGTTGATCTGTGAAGGAAAGAGAAAATGGGCCATTTAGGGAGAGAAACAGTCAACCTGCTGTGTCTTGTCCATTGTCTGGGATTTAAGTGAGAAAATCAATTTGTCATGACACTTCGCCGATAAAAGTAATTCCCCCGTTCTCTCTCCCCGGCCCTCATCTGATATGCACACTAGGCTCAGCACCAGGAAGGAGGTTATTGGAATGATTGCTTACATACTTAGACACTTAGCAAACACCCATCCTGTGTTTCCATGTTTGGCCAGACTAATGCCCATATTCAATATAACAAACTCTCTCTAACACATTTCCTAATTTTTCTTTCACATTCAAACCCATTCAAACCCACACTGCACAAAAAAATGAGTTGGCTGCTTCAGGGTCAGGGACAGATAACCCCAGGGGTAGAAAGAGAGTGAGACTGTTGGTATAAGGGAAAGCAGAATCCGGGAATGTGGATCAACTGTAACAGTCCAGGGCACCATGTGTCATGAAAATGCGCCACATGACACTTGTGTCTCCCCGTAGTACTTGAGGGAGGGGGGAATTTATTATCAGGCAAGAGATCCAGTCATGATGGCCAGCCTGACAAAGTTTTCCCCAGGTTCAATCAATCACATGTGTCCTCTGTGAAGAGGCACCACCACAAGGGGCCCTAGGAGGCTTTGCCAGCAGATTAGTCACAGCCAAGTCTCATTTCTGCAGCTGCACCGGTACAAAGATGGAATGATGAAGTAAAGAGGGAGAAGGGAGTGATAGGTGAGAGGTAGGCAAAAAAATAAATGATGGAAGGGTGGAGACAAGAGAATAGGGGAGAAAGAGGAGAGGAAAAAGACGGGAGGTGCTGAGAATGTGAAGGCAAAAGGATAACTAGAGGTAAAAGAAGAAGAAAGGAAACCAATCACTGGTGACAGAAACGATGATGAAACTGGAATGAAAAGGGAAGACACAGTGCAACAGAAAACATATGGAGAGTAACAAAGTGAAATGGATGGAAATATAGGATAAGAGAATAGCATGTGAGTTTTCGTGCATTATCAGAACACACTGTTTCAGGCCTCAAAGAGCCATATTTTCCAAATGTAAATATTTGCATTTTTCAGTGTAGACATTGGAGTTTATGTGCAGGTATGTAACACAGCATATTAACATAATCCTCATTTCACTGAGTTATGATTTCATGGCTGCAGCAGATCACTCACTAAAGGAGACCTAACGTGGTACAAATGCTCGTTCATTCATTTTTCACTGTGTAAAAAGCACTGCACCAAAAAAGCTAACTGGATCAAACCAGCTGACATAAATGCTCCTGACAGATGTGCTCATATCTCCACAGTTGATTTTTGCCTAATTTATGTTTGCCCCGCTGAGTATTAATGTGAGGTTATAATATCTGCCGTTATGACTACATGTCACCTGCCAAGAGGAAATAAATTGGACTAAGTACGACATAATTACCTGGTACTTTACGTAGCTAGGTGAGTACTTGCACAATTAAGTTAAAGCTGGAGTCGGTAGAAATCTGGGAAAGGAGAGGAATAAAGTTTGAAATACACCTCCTCCAGTAGCTTTCTTCATTCTGTCCCAAGCCCCGCCCACCAGACAACCATGACCATACAAACAGGATTCATACAGAAACCCTGTGTTTTCCACGGACTGATTTATTTAATCTTATTTCACTGTAGAGTTGCACACAGTGCATTCACCCAGCCCCTCTTTGCCCTTCCCTCTCTCTTTGTTCATTAGACCATAAATGAGACAACAATTAGCAAGCTAACGTCAGCCATCCCATCAGGCCTTTGCCTCACTGTTGACTGCCTTCCCAGGAGGCTAGCTGGCAGCAGCTTCGGGGGACGGACCTTCAGTCGATGGCTGTACTGGCTCCAATTTGTCAAGCGCAAACCACCCAACTCAGGGTGTCACAGCAGGCTGGTGGCCAGTGGCAGCGTTGGGTAAACCTGTTAGCTGATCTGTTGGGGAGTCAGAGCTGTCCAGTCTCCTGGGGCTGGGTTTTGCACTGCTGAACTGGTCTTGGTGAGGTGGTCTGGGGAGTGACACTATGATTCGAGGGTACAGGTATCGTCAGCTAGTTCTACAAAAATCGAACATGAAGCCACAGCCTTGGGCCTTTGGTTCCAGTTGGCAGAAGGTTTGCTTTGCCGATATAAACCGTCGTCTTTCAAGGTGTCTTTTAGTTGCTAGGATATGACATTGTTGTTCCACTTAGACTTCCGCCACTACTGCTCACAAACAGCACATAAAATGGTGAACTTAAGTCCTCCTGAACTGAAAGACACACTGTGGGAAATGGTGAAATCAGTTTAAGGACATTGTTTCTTAATTCTAGGTTGTTCCCTTTGACGAGGTACAAACTTGATGTCAGAAATAAAAGTCTACCGATTCCCTAAAGAAATTAACCAGTGCAAAGTGTGGATTGCAGCGGTCAAAGTAGTTTTAAGTTCAAATGCTCCTCGCTCCTTCTGTAAACTGTTGGCTAGCAATCGTTACCTTGAATAAGCTTACTTCCTGGCAATGAAATGAGTGCTACAGAACCTGGAGGTTCCTGTCAGTGTCCTGGCCTTTCCTATGATCACTGCAATTGACACTTTGCGCTAGTTTGTTTCTTTAGGGAAGCCGTATACTATTATTTCTGACATCATGTTTGTACCCTGTCAAAGGAAGCAACCTAGCACTGAGCAGCAAGGTCCTAAAACTGATGTCGCCAGTGTGTGTTCCAGTTCAGGAGGACTAAAGTTCAGCCTTTCATATGCTGTTTTCGTGCCGTAGTGGCTGGAGCGGAAGTCTTAGTAGAACAACAAAGTTGTTTCCTAGCAACCCTAAGACGTCTTGACACAATGGTTTGGCCTGTGTTTTGTATTGTTTAATGTCAGACTCTCTTTTATACCTTTTTCATAAATTCGTCTTCTATTTTTGGGGTTGCTTTGCAGTGAATGCAGTAGCTGACAATGCCGGAATAGCAACTCCCTCTGCAGAGTTCTTTGGCATTGAATCAGGCCTTCACCGCAAGGACTTGCATTCACACCTGTATTTGCACAACAGCAAATAGGACCGCCCTCTCTCTGAAGTGACCTGTGATTGGCCAAAGTCACCCATCATGGCCTAGATTCTCAAAAGCCCAAAAACAGAGCCATGAGGACATGTAGAAGTCTCGTGTTCTCTCAGTTCACTTGAATTACAACAGGCTCAAAGTTTTTTAGGGGATTTTTGCCAGAGGACGCCGAAATGAAACTCTCTACCCGAGCTTTAAACATTCATTCTCCACGCTAAAAAGTGGACCAGAGTCTATTACTGTTCTTTCAGTTTCTATACTGATACAATTAAATTCTAAGTAATACATTTTTCTGATATAGTCTGTCCGGATGCAGATTAGTAGTTGTTATTTTTCTTCAAATCAAGCAAAGCATGCCAAACATTAAAACATGAACACTGCATTGAATGTCACAAATTGTTTAAGGCTGGATTTCACAGCTGAGGCTTTCACAGCTCTCAGAAATGGTGCATTCTTAATGGCGATCCTGTACTGATGTAGCGGCACTGTCCTGCTTTCATCGCAGTGATGACAGCAGCTCTATCTGTTCATTACCTAAGCCTTGGGGGGGAGGATTGCTGACCCAGCCCGAACTGCCACAGGTCCATGCCACAATATCTCACTGTTATCAATCTCTCCACACTCACGGCAAGACTGATACGCACTTGCTTGCACCAGAGCTTAACACAGTATGAAAATTGACAGATGCAGCTATGGAAAATCAGACACACTTTTCTGTCTCTACTTCTCAACCAGATAAGAAGAAACTGGTACCAATTATGGCTCCTGGAATGACAATTTCCCATTGTTCCGTTGTAGGCCCTGCTGTCAAGTCTACGCTCGACTTTAAAAACAGGCAACACAACAGTGTCTCCCGAGAGAGCCCTTCTTTGTTAATCCCTATTAACCTCTCCAGTGAGCAGGGTGAGGGTTCACAGTCTTGGCCACTTAAGTTTGAGCATGACCTTACTTTGTGCTTACAACTGTCTAATGTGTCTGCCACGGCTTGGCTGCTCTCCAGCTCAGGTTCTCATCCAGCCACCCCTGAGCGTGTGCAAATAGGAGAGGGAGGACAAAGCCAGGTACTTTAAGAACTTTGGCTACTTTTACGAGGTGAGATATGCTGAAGATGGGGAACAGAGATGGAGCTGTATCAGAGCTTTGTTTATTTTCTTTCTTTATTAAATCCATGCCCGTATGAACCTTCTAAGCACATCCCATGTTTAGTTCTTAATAACAGAAGGCAAAAACACAAAACATTCAATTAACCTTCTGAGAAAATACCTGTTTTTATGGGTTTTATAATTTTTGCATGACAAAGGCAGCCCACAGTTTTGATTTGCTCATTGTGATCTGGCAAGGCCAGGGATGAATTTGCATGAGACAGACATTGTCTTTCAAGAGGGCTACTGTAAAAAATGATACCCTTGAGTTTTTTATGTTTACATTTTTCATTTTGTGAAATTGTTTACTTGAAGAATCCCGCAAGCACTTTATGTTTTAAGTGATACAGGCAAAATAAGTCTTTTACTCGAACAGCACAAAAAGTAGTGCCAATTGCATAAAAAAAATTGGCAAATAAATTATTTTTGACCTCCTTGATTAGAATCACAGGCACGAAGAGAGAGCCAATATAAATGTGGGTGCAGAGTGAAAGAAAACCTATATTACCCATACATGTGAACACGTACATGTCAAAGCATGCATCAATCAAAAACAATCTAGTGAAAATGTAATGACACATCAGCACAGAGCACCAGTGGAGATTATTACAGATACCAGAAAAGCATACCATTTTATGTTCAATTTTCCCCCCACCTTTTATTTTCTCAACATTTACTCCTCTATATCATAACTTTTTCATTAGACTTGTTCTGTACTTTCCGCTCAATTTTCTACCATTAAATCACTTTCTGGTCTGGTTCAGTGACTGAAAGAAGAATAATGCTGCACTTTACAGGCAGACCACAAAGTACTCCGCAAGTCCTGGTCGCACCTTCTCTCTTTTTGACAAGCACGGCCACACAACACACACTCTTACTCCATTTCCACTCTAACTACTAGTTAAGGACATGAGCTGCTGACACTTAGCTGATGAGGCATTCAGATCAGCTGGAAGCTGTTTTAAATACTTCAACACAACAGACTGATCCTAAACTTAAACAACCATAGTCATCTCTAGAACTGCAACGATTAATCACTTAGTTGTCAACTATTAAATTAATTGCCAACTAATCAATCAGTTTGAGTTATTTTTCAAGAAAAGACAGTCAGCTTAGTGCCTGGTTCACACTGCACGACATTTTTGTTTGTTCCAACAGTCACTATTTCAGATTAGGCGATTGTGGAGTCATAAAATCATGCCGTGACTTGGCCGAAAGACATCACAGACAGATGTTGGTCCACACAGATCATCCCTGGTCGTCTTCCATGACAAGTAAATCAAAAATGCTAGACTTTCTGTCGGGACGTCTTGAGGCATCCCAGATGTGGTATCTGTTGTCATCTACTATGACACACTACATGTGATAAAACGATGGATCACCGCATCCAACACTCATTGTCACTCACAATCCAAGCTGACACCGTACAACGCCATGTCAGGCTATAATCGGGTTGAAATCGCATAGTGAGAACCTGGCATAAAACAGATCTGTTTTATATTCCATTTTCAACTGCTTATTCAAAGCCGGGTCGTGGGGGCAGCAGGTTCAACAAATTATTCCAAACGCCCCTCTCCCCAGCAACACTTTCCAGCTCCTCCTGGGGGATCACGAAGTGTTCCCAGGCCAGACGAGGTATAATCCCTCCAGTGTGTTCTGGGTCTGTCCCAGGGCCTCGTTCTAGCTGGACATGCCTAGAACACCTCTATTAAGAGGAACCCAGGAGGATCCTGATCAGATGCCTGAACCACCTCAACTGGCCCCTTTCAACGTGAAGGAGCAGCGGCTCTACTCCAAGCTCCCTCCGGTTGTCCAAGCTCCTTACCCTATCTCTACGGCTGAGCCCAGCCACCCTTTGACGGAAACTCATTTTGGCCGCTTGTATGCGCCACGTCATTCTTGGGGTCATTCGGTCAGATGCAGATGGACCAGTAGATTAAAAAACAGACTTTGATGAACACAAAATGAAAGGGAAAGGGAATTTTCTTTCTATGGGTATAGGGGACTACAGATCAGTTTAAAGAATGCCTTTAGTTTGAATGATTCACATTTTATTCCAAGTGTGTCATACAGTATGGGACTGGCATTGGTCTGGTCTTTGTCTTGACTTGGCCTTGCCCTGCCTTGGTCTTGACTTAGTCTCCAGCCCTCAAAGTCTTGGTCTTGTCTTGGTTTGGATACACTTGGGTCTTGGTCATGACATGGTTTCGGTTTTGGTGGTCTTGACTACAACACTGGCACCAACCTGTGGTTTCAACTTCATACAGTTTTGATAAATCTTCTCTGTGTTTGTCAGATTTAAGGGATCACTAGTGTTTTGTTCATAGTAAAAGCAAGCAGTGAGCTTTGTACTTCTTTAGTTTTAGTTTTGGTAAATGTCACTTTGTCTGGCTTATGCATGAGTATGTCTCGCACTTAAAGTCACATTTGATTCAACAGGCCCTATTTGCACCACTCCCCAGCTTTCAAGAGACTGTGGGAGCACCCCAGGGAGTTTGGTAAATAGGACTCTAGGAACTGGTAGTGTTCATTTCCCAGGAAATCTTGATGAAAAAGAGCATGAGTAATGTCCTCAGGGTGAAGATGAGATTAGAAGAAAATAAAGTTGCTTTGCTGTTGAGAAGTGACTCACTGCAAAGTCATACTCTGAAGACTAAAGTTACAAATCTCAAGGCGTGACACATTGCCAAGAAAATTTTGTTAAAAATCACACCTTAATTATGAAAGTCATGCTTCGGTGTACAAATTACTCCACTGTTCCTCATGTCATCCAATACATCCATCCATAATAGCTATTTATTTTCTCTGTCATGGTGGCAGCCAGACCACTCAGAGTCCACTGTCTTTGTCTTCCTGAGCCATTTCCATGCCAGATGAAATATTTACACCATGCAGCCTGTTGTGAGGGCTCTCCCAAAAAAATGAATATGCTTGGGATACCCACACATGGAGATAATCAGATGCCTAAATCACCTTGGCGCAATGGAGAAGCGATCTAATTTTAAGTTCACTTCGGACATCCAAGGGTTTAATCATTCCCTGAGCAAAATTATTTCAGGTGAGAAAGTCAACACATACAGGTAAGAGAAACGGCAAAGCTAAAACTGCCTGTAGGTGTAAATGTAATTATGAATGTCTCTGTCTGTGTGTGTTAAGCCTGTGATACACCAACAACTTATCCAGCTTCATAAACTGAGTATCTTTGGACTGTTGGCTGGACAAAAGAAAACTTTCTCAAATGGGACCTTGGGCTCTGTTGGGCTTTTCTTTCCTTCCATTTCCTGAAGTTAAATAGACCAAAGGGTTAATTGAGAAAGTAATTGTTAGTTGCAGAATATTTTCATGGCCAGAATACATGAGGCACGGACAGGACGTGTCACGTAGGCTGGGCAGAGCTGAGTTTTTTTTAACCTGCTACACAGACTCTTTGTAGCCTTTGGTTTGCAGCTTCACTGTGTGCATATTTAGTTTTGCCAAGTGATTATGCAGTTGGTTATGCAGGGTTTGCAAGCGTAGGCTATACTAACTGGGACTGAATTTATTAACTGGATCGTTTGAACGACAGGGTACATTCATTTCATTGATTTATTTTAGTATGAAATGTTAAAACACCCACAAGGTTGCTCTGGTGTTTGGCATTGCCTCCGGTACAATGACGTATTTATTTTAATCATTTAAACCGATTATATTCATTTTCTTTACACAGTTTTATGTAGTTTTTAAACTGTTGGAGGGCGCAGAGGAAAAAAAAGAGCCATGTATATGTAGAGATGAGCAGCATGATGGCGCTTGTTCTCCTCTAAGGAGCAGTCGGCCTACAAAACTGACAGAATGTGCATGTGAATTTAAAATGTGAGCAAAAATCAACTTGATTTTTTGTTTCCACTCTGGAAAGCATCTTCTTATATGACAACAGATTCTCACTCCAACTTCGTCTCATATTGACATTTGATCACGGACTTCCATGTCGAGATATGACGTGCAGGGTACCTTGGGTGCGTTGGTTGATGATGCTCTGGGACGCCCTATCAACTTAAGTCTGTTATATCTGTTTTTGTCTGTTGTGCTTCTGTTCTCTGTACAGTTTACATACAGTCTCTTTCAATATAAATGCACTACGTTGGTACAACACCATGAATCAACGTTTTTTTCATTCAACAACAAACGCCCATGGTTACGTTAAGCCAACAGACACGTGGTTGGGTTTAGGCAACAAAAGCATGTGGTTGGGTTTAGGAAAGAAGAACCTGGTTTGGCTTTACAATCACACAAGACGCAAACACCAGCCTCCCCACTGAAAGTCAGTGGAGATCAACTACAGAAAGGCTTGCCTATAAAGGAAGGGTTTTGGTGGCCACATAAAACAGTTCAAAGATTCAACAAATCTGATAGACTGGGCAGGATGGCTCCAGAGGGTCAGGGCTAAAACAGCTAATGCACGATCACCTTTTGTTTTGCAGTTGGTGCAGGGATGGATAACAGGCCGAGATCTGATCATCAAAGTGGTTGATAAGAAGAATAAGGAACAAGGAGTTTAGAAATGTAACTGTGGGTATGGTCATGAAGTGCCTCATATGTACAGATAGACTTCATTGTATAGTTAGTTAAACAAACAAATACAACCTTTAACCTATAAAACCGTTCATGTGCATTCACTTGCTAGTTTGACACCTAACATTTCAACTGATCCACCAAGTAACACTGGGAGATGGTACACCAAGATATTGTCCGTAATAATATCAATCTTTAACCATGACCAAAGATAACACAAAGTAGCACAGGGGGACTGAATCGTCCAAATTTCTTTCTGTTCTGTTTCAGCACTAACTTTTTTCCCTTATCCAGACTGCAGCACCATGAAATGTAGAGAAAATATGTAGCGTTTAGTGAGGGACTGTCAATTGAACACTTTCCTTTTACGCAGGGCCTGTGGAGGGGTTGTGAGGAAGCCCTCAAACTTTCAACCACCATCTGTGAACACTCTGCTGCTCTCAGATGTCCATGTGTCACACCATTTCCATAAATGGGATTTTAGGACCTAAATACACTCCATATTTTCTACATAAATCTGGTGAATTAAAAACTGCATCACAGCTTACCCGGGGGAACTTACTCACTTGCTGAGGCTGTGGCGATAAGTTGTTCAATATATTAAAACTATTTTTGCTTTAAATTTAGCACTGGCCTCTTCTTTAAGTTTATCTTAATTAAATGTATTGAAACAATTGTATATGTGACACAAAAAGGCGATTTATTATTTTTTGCTGGTAAAAAAAAAAAAAATCTTAGCCAGTGAGTCAAAAAGGTAATTTTACACTGAAAGCTACCAACATAAAAGAGATGTATGCTGCATGCTCTGTGAACTACAAGCCAATTCTGAGGAGAGTGGTAAAGTCATAACAACAGTCAGACCACAGCATGCTGCTGTGTACAGGAGAAAATTCTGTCTGAAGTGACTGTGAATAACTGCTGTGAAGTGGGTACAGGGAATGTCAAGGTTGTAGCTGACTTGGACAAAAGCTTGTCTACACCTTAAGATACAACAAAATGTGAGGTTCTCACCGCCTTCAAATGAACAAAGATGAAAAAGAATTCATTAATTAGAATGTGCATAAATTGGTAGTCCCTGTAAATTAAAATTAATGTATGTTAAAAATGCCATTATTAATTTAAACCGTTCAAATTGGTTTTTGATTTGCAGTTATCCTTTGTCTCTGTGATCTTGTGTGTTCAACAGGATACTAATGGAATATTGATGACTGTGACCTATTTAAGAAAAGCACAAGAGGTTAAAACAAGTAAAGAGCACTTTTGTGTTTATTCTGCTCCCTTGCTGTGCCAGGCCCCCAGACTGGTAATGTCTCTAACATCTTTACACAGCCAGAATTGCCTTTGCTTCCAAGAATAATCAGCAGTGCTAGTAGTAAAGGGGTCTTTGTCCCTTCATTTTTATCCTGTAAATGGCCATTTAGAGAGCAATCATATCACTTCCATTTGTTCTGATTTTCACTGAGCGGCAGCATGAAAAGGGAATTAAAAAGAACAGCTCATGAGGTCAATTGAAGGAACATTGAAAGGACTTTTTAAAAAAAGTAGGTTTCTGTCAAGACACGCATTGATTTGTTCAACATGTTTGATAAAGTTCTCATTGGGAGCATTCAAAGCAGGCCCGGGACAGCAGTAATACATATTTCAATTTCCAGACAGCCTCAGCCTTACTTAATGAATGTGAATGTGTATAAAAATTGTGTTGATGCAGTACAAAACGGTTGCTTTCTGCCAAGAAACATCCCTTGAGGAGAGGGGCATTTAATAAATATTGTTACTGTAAAACAACACTGTTGGGGTTTAGCAGTTTATATTGAAAGAGTGGTGAAAAATGGCTGTTTCCCTGTATTACCCTTGCCTGTTTCCCTTTATTTGCCCCATTTCTCAATCCATTATTTGATTTCTGTGGTTGCTTTTAGTAAGGACTTAAATGAATGTGTTTGCAGTGTTATGGATGTGTTCTGCTGTGTACAGTAAATGTGGAGGAGGAGAGAATATTTATACCAGAACCACAGGGAAAAAAATGTGCAAATTACAGATGACTCGGAGGGTCAAAACCCATTCATTCCAAAAATGCAAGACAGCAGTAGTGAAATCATGCAGTGTTGGTGTAATTCCATCTTTGTGAGCTCTTTGTGTGGTGCACAAAGTCCTCTGGCTTCATAATGAGCATCTAAGTAAGCTATAACGAGCACTATAATACCTTTGCCACCTTATTCGGCTCTGTAAGGAGTCACACACTCCACCTTCTCTTGAGAACTCTTGTAGGTAATCGGTTAATCTCACTGAAGCGAGGCCTCAAGCGAATTCTGAGATATAACAGGTAAAGAAAAGTCTTGCCATGCTCAGCGTCTCTCTAAACAATGACACTGTAGAAGTCTTTTTTATTCCATTAGTGCTCTTTCTGGGCAAGTAATTGTGTTTTTAATGGTGATTTTACCTGAATTGAATTTCTCACACAGGGTTAATTTGATCGCCAATTAAGGGCTTTATATTTAAAGTGTGTTCTAGCCCATTATAATGAACATGAAGACTGTAGGGCTTCCACTGTGGCACGGTTTAAAAATCCCCGAGAACACTCTTCGGGTGACACTGACTTGGTTTTTAAGTGTAATGCTTACAAGTTTTTCTTTTTCTTTTACACGTGTGTTACAAACCTGACTGATAAACAGTTGGGACGCTGGTTAAAATGTCAATAAAACAGAATGCAATGATTTGCAAATCCTTTTCAACATGTACTTCACTGGATACAGTACAAAGAAAAAATATTTGATGTCCAAATTGATCAACTTTATTGTTTGTGCCTGTGACATGTTCCAAAAAAGTTGGGACGGGGGCAAGCAATTTATGAACAGTCCAGTACGCTGCGGCACTGGGATTGAGTATTTCTGAATGCACCACTCACATCATCTTCCTCTATTGTCGAAGACAACCCAACAGAACTTGCTAGCTAGAGCTAGCTAATGTCTAAGGAGAATTGTTTTGCTTCCAGCTAAGCCCCACCCACCTAAAAACATCGTAATGTTTACTAACAGTGAGTCTCTTAAATACACGTCAACGGCATGTTCAATAGTTTTTTTCCTGTCACCATACTTACATATATTTCTTTGTTTTCACAGTTTCATTGTGTTAATACCTATCTCCGATCCAAAGTTATGAGAACTGGAAATATGTTTAATTTTAAAAAATGACATGTTGAATACTTGAATATGTCGAAAATGATTTGCAAGTCATTGTTTTTATTTACATTTTACACAGGATGCCCACATTTCAGGATCTGGGGTTGTACATGCCATAAATCTTGGCGATCGAGTTTATTTGTTCAGATGCATCTAAAACTGTGTGAAACCATGTATTGTCAGGTGTGATGTCACGTGAATCAAACAAAATCCTCGCACTTTCACTTTTTTTTAAAACATAGAGTAATAGTAAACAGTTGTAATGTAACAAGGCCGTGGTGATGGTCATAACTTGCCGTTATGACAGCACCACTGATGATTTTTGTCCAATAAATCAAAGTGTACAATTGTAATTTCCTGCGTTACCAGTGAGCTCCTGGGCCCCTTCACCTGAAAAGGTATAATTATATTTGGATATGTCTCTGGAGAAGATAGTGAGGACAGGCGCTTGGGCTCTATTCATTTTAATGAACGGAACGATGCAACTCCTCCCTTACATCACTGCCTTCTTCACCCGAGGCCGCTGATCCTTCCAGTAATTTCTTTACCTCAGCTTTTTGAATATGAATAACGGTATTAATTTTAATAGCACATACTACCAGATTCCAAATTAGATTAACCTTTCCAAAATGACCTCTGAATTTACAATTGGCAAACTATTTTCTGTTGGTGTCCACAATGGAAGAACGATCGCTTTCCTTAATACCTCTCCAGGTTCTTAAGAGCTATAAATACAGTCTGCTGGTGAATGCACCATCTCACTTAATGCACCATTTTCAAGATTTTTGAATGTGAGACAAAATCCCCAAAAGGAAATCATCCTGTCACCCCTGGAACGGCAGCGCAGAGCGACAGACCTACCATCTTCTCTCCTCTAAATAAAAACGTCAACATATATAGATATCACGGCTGACTTCACCACGCCACATTAGCTCTCCCTGAAAGGCACTGTCCAATCTGCATAATGTATACTGCCTCCATCTGACTGACAGCATTTTGCTAAATAGATAAAGATTAAATTATTAATTAGGTTTCATGTGTGCTGCAGCATGTTAATAACGCTGAAGGGATAATGCATTGAGCTGGTTGCTTATTTTCTCCGCTGTGATATTCAACCTTAGCGTGCTTCAACTCTGTATCTTATGAAATTGAAGTTGATGAGCAGAAGGGAGTCCTTCTGCGTTACGCACAGTACACACACAATCACAAGCAAATTTTCGGGTATAGGAATAATCTTTTTTATAATAATGTCGGCTGTCTTAAAGGAGCCGCTCATTATTAATTTTGCTAAATAAATGACTCTTTTAATTAACGTTAATTGATTAACATGTAGGACTTGAAAAGACACAAGTACTGTGAGTGGATTTAAATAATATTCAGAATTTTTTGTGCTGAAAGTCAAGCAGCAGAGACTATTGTGCACCCGCTGATCCTTAGCCTTTACTTCTACCACCAAACCCCTTAGTTTAAATGAAACCTTGTTCCTCAGACCTTGACCCATTCAAAACATACAGCTGTGTCTAAGCTACTGTTACATAAATGTTTCTTCTTTTATTCATCCAGGAATAACCAACTCAGTAAAAGTCGTCTGTTTCAAGGCCTTTATGCATGAATCAAATTCAAATCTTTGCTCAACTGCCTGCTGAGGGTTATGCAATTCTCTGCAACATTTTCCTGACAGACAAATCATGAATGAGGTCTCCGACACTCTCGTTTTTGTTTTTTTTCTCCTTAAGACTACAGAATCAAAACTGAACAAATACTTTTATCTTCCCATGTAACTGTGTGCAAACACATTGTCTTATTGTCTTCAAACGCCCGCACGTGTCATGCACAAACGTTGACGCTTTTTAACGTTTGACATGCTGTTTAGATGTTCCGTTTGTGCACCACACCGAAATACAGCGTGCGCTGCTGGATACATGATCCACATCAAGATAGAGAGCAAACTGAGTGACACGAAATTCCAACATGGGACTCGTGTTTGTCGTATTTGTAGACAACTTCCTTTACAAAATGTATTATGGCTGCAGTTCAAACTAAAGTCTGGTCTGGTTTTCTTCTGCTTTTTCAATTTATTTTATGCCTGTGGCAGCCCTTCCTTTTGGTATCTTTTTTGTACGCATTAGTTGATTAATTGGTCGACAGAGAAGTAATTCTAGTGTTAAACACGGTGGCATAAAGCACATTTTATTTTTATTTTATTGCATATTTCATTTCTACTTTTATTAATTGCTCTGTATTTACACACTTTTTTCATACTCTAATTCTTTCCTCTTATAATTCTCACTTTTTTACATTGGAGCAAGTGTAACGAATCATAATTTCCCCTTGGAGATCAATAAAGCCCTTCTTTGTTTGCGTGCACTCCGGCTTCCACCTGCAGGCCAAAGACATGCAGGTTGGGGATAGGTTAATTGATGACTCTAAATTGGCTGTAGGTGTGAATGTCTCTATGTGTCAGCCCTGCGATAGTCTGGCAACCTGTCCAGGGTGTACTCTGCCTCTCGCCCAATGTCAGCTGAGATAGTTACTGTTACTAGGCTGGACAAGCCTGACAAAAAGAGTCATGGTGAAGATGGTACCATTTAGCTAGGTGCTGCAGTGTGTATTAGTTCGTGAGAAGTCAGGCAATAGCTTCAAGAAGCGGATAGCAAGGACTACAGTATGTGATGGAAGGCTATATTCATGATGTTAACTTTTATGGCCATGGTAAAAGGTTTGAGGTATCAATGATAAAGGGAGAAGCCACACATTCATTGCATAGAGACCACAGGTTACGTAACTATCAGTAAAAATTGCTCCTGCACTGCCGGGTATATGTACCCTTCTCCCCTACTGGGCATCAGAAAAGTACTCAACTGTATGTATCTAGTACCTCTTTAATGTAGAAAGTTAGTTCAGGGTGGCTCATAGACTTAGAGAGATGATATAAACAAAGAAATGTTAGCCTTGATCCTTTCTGGCTAACGTTAATTTATATCATCTTAAAAATATGTCTGCAACCATACTTTCTGTCCCTCTCCAAATCTCATTTATGTTACCAAAGAAATAAGGAGGAAGCAAATTGATCTGACATTAGGCTAACTCTTTTTGATGTAGCTACACATTAGCTAGTGTTTTGCTCACATTAGCTAAACTAAGATATGACTATTCAATGTGATGTGTCTGTGAAGACTGGGACAGTCCCCCAGCCACCATCTTCAAAGTTTAGCAAATTGCATATCTAAGTATAAGTTGATCGAGCTTCTGCCGGGTACCAAGCTTGTTGTTACTGGAGCACAGAGCAAAAAGAGGTGGGACTTAGGGGGTACTTATTGCCAAGCAAAAAAGGACCAAAATTTGCTAGATCCATCTTCTTTAATTTGACAATCTGCTGTTTTTCTGCTTTGTATTATTTTAAGTTGAACATCTCTTGTTTTTGGACTTATGATTGGATAAAACAAGCAAGCTGAAGACATCAGCCAGGACTATGGGAAAATATGATAGGTCATCATTATATAGACTAAACAAATAAAGATTGATCAGGAAATAAAGAATAAATGGATAAACTGATGATAAGAATATGGTTTAGTGAACAGTTCATGATAAATATGTCTCGCTACAGGCTGGAGCTGCAAATATCTGACACTTGCATTTCGCAGTATCAGATTAATAAAGGAAACTTGAGATTATAAAGGACATTAAATGTACAATCACTATATCCTGGATGTCACTGTCAGACTTTGGGCCAATATACTGTAAGCTTGTGATGTGTTAGCATAATACTGCACTCAACCTTGACATTATAGAGACAGCAAACAGGAGTGCTCTCTTGAAAACAACTTTACAGCAACCTCCCACGAGGCCAGGAAAATACAAGCCTCATACTGCTTTTTACTGCAAGTCCAACCCTAACCCAAGAATCAAAAGCAGTTCTCTTTCAAAATCGAAGCTTAGCATTCAAAGTAATGACCTCAATAATCTATCACAAATGCCGTGCATTGCAGTGGCTCTTTTGTGCACTGAAGGTTGGCATCAGCTCCATTCTTATTTGTAATGTATTGTGTATAGGACTGTACTGAGGAGGCTGTAATTACAAATCATCTGCTTTTGGGAATCTTACACAAAACATTTTTTCCCTGTAGAGCTGAACCCATACATAGATGGATGCGGCACTTAGTAACCTTTCCACCTTAATGCCACCCACAGCTCCAATGTTTAATTCAACAAGCAGCTCCCTCATTCATACAGGATGTATGGTTTGTGCACGACATCTCTTGGTCTCATGAAAACATGTACTCTCGAGGCCTTAAGAAGTTCCATACGGTTTGTACGTCAAAAGTATCCCTCTTTTTTTTTTTGCACTACATGATAATGTTTGTTCAGAGTACGAATCAGTCTGATACGACGCTCCCAATGACCTCTTGTATCATTCTCCAGGCACATGGTCTATTACCATTATCAACAGTTATATTTTTTAAAGCAAATGTACTGGCAGTCAGATAAACGTCATGAAGGACAGATATAAAATTGATGTGCACAGCAGAAATCAGAATGGTCACATGAAAAATATATTTCCCATCAAAATGAGGAACATGACTTTTTTTTCCTTGTCACAGACTTCAAGAGAGATTGATGAGTAATAATTAAATATCTACTAAGTAAGATTTATGAATCTGTTTACTAACAATAGTACGATAAAAATTGGATTTTTCATTTGAGAATTTCTCATTTTTTCTAAATTGTTATTGGCACTACTAATGGAGCATAACGTTAGTTCAGGCAGAGCACCATGTCTACTGTGTCTGACTTATCAATGTCATTTCTGTTTGTCATTGATGCCGCTCTGTTCTGTTCCTGGGGGGGGTTAATTTGCTGCTGGCTGCTCCCCCTGCATTAGGCTTGCCATGTAGGCACATGGAAGGGCAGGGAGGTGTGCTCTCTCCACCTTAGGCTTTCCACATAGGCCTAGGAAAGGCATAGAGGCCCCAGAACACAGCCATACCACCAAATATAATAATGCAAATGGGGATTTTCTTTGACTAGTGTGACCAAGTTTGAAATACATTTGTGTCTGACTGACTTTTGTCTTTGAGTTGAGTGAGAAAAAACTGATAAATATGCACAAAATTGACTAAATGTATCAGTATTAATTATAATATGCATTTATGTTTTACAGTAACTCAAACTAACACGTACATTTTATAAATCTAAACCTAAAAATGATGCCATTTAAATTCTTACCCACTATTATAGCAAACTACCAGTAACTTAGTCACATCTAGCAGTGTTTTAAGCTACATATGTTTTCAGTATAAGCATTTAGACTACATGACAGCTGTCTGTCTCCACTGTGGCTGCTGAGCAAATATATGTTTCAGTTTCTCTACCTGACAGGTTAAACTGCTTGTCAGCTCCAAATGATCCAGACGTCCAGGTGCAGAGCTAGCAACACAGATAAACCTTAAATATTGATGTGATGTATTTAACATGATGTTTAACCAGATCTGCAGAGTTTACCAAGCAGCTAAAATTGCTCTAGTGCATTGGATGAAGCCAGAATTCCTTGGAGCCCTAGCACTGCACAAATCCTCAATTCTTTTACATAGTTTTGCCTGACCCATGCTCCCTCTTGGCTTAAAAAGACCTCTAAAAACTTCATATTGATTGTGTAGACCCGAAAAGAATCTCAGTTGCTCAGTCGAGAGTGTCGCTGTGATATCTGAATCAATGTTAAAGAGGAGATGTGCAGAGAGGAAGAGGGAGACTAAAAGGGCCAGATAGGCCACACACTCAAAAATAGACGACCTGCTGAGTGTTTAATGGATAACAGCAACTCAGCAAGATTTAAGTTTTAGTTTGGTTTCAGCCACTTGTCCAATCTCTCTATGTTGCTGCTTTAAATTCAGTTCACTGTTCTTTATATCCTGAGGTAACCGATTTTTTGACCATTGCAGGGCGGGGGGAAACAAGTTGTGAACACAACACTGATATATCATCACCTTTAAAGTTGCTATGGCAAAGTTATTACTTGTTAACACATCCAGCACGCAACATCATTCTTTTGAAGTCGTGTGTCTGGCCATCTGGTGAATCTAAGTCCAATAATCATTGTCTGTTAGCTCTGTTTTTGGTCTCCACCAACCTCTAAGTGAAATATCTGGCTGTTTGGTGCTGAGCTGGTAGTTTAAAGTGGAATTTATAGAGCTTTATCACTTAAAAGGAGTTGCCTGCTGCGGCTGAATGCAATGCAATGAGAGCAGTAACAGTGAACCAAAATGGTTAGTTGCAGGTTGCATAGCTAAATGAGAGCTGAAACTCGCAATAAATCTCTTATAAGCCTCAATGAGGCTCACACAATTGGTACGATAACTTACAAATTAGCTCCAAATGGTAGTTACCCTACCAGTTGCACTGGGTTTAGGAAAAGAATCACATTACGTAACAATGTGACTTCATAATGTGATGTTAACATACATAATTCAAAATATCTCTGACTTTTGGTTTCACATGGGACATGAATCTCGGTCTCCTGGGTCAAAGTCATGTATTTTTCTTCCTTATACTCCATGACCTGATTCCTTTGCTCTCCTCATGAGGACAGCCTGCAGTGCACAGGTCACATGATCAGAGTGTCCTGGCTTAAGATAACATGGGCTATGTGCAAATTATACTGCATTACTTTTCATAGATAAACTGTAAATGAACAGCCTGGATGATTAAAGGAGCTGCAGATGATATTTCTCTGTTGGTTCCTCACCAAGAATGGCTTCTTTCACACTGTCATTTCATACACTGTTAATAAAAATATCACTTTAACATCAATACCAATGGAATAAATTCCCATCATTATTACGGACATAAGGCTGCCTCAAAATATTTTTAAACTGTCTTAATGAAGTGACTTACAAATGCTTAGAGACTGCAGACAGAAAAAGTAGATGCAGCATATACGTTAGTTTAGAAAGTGGATAACCATCAGACTAACGACCGTCCACTGGACTGAACTGCCAGGTCAGATTAGACTTTCTGCAAACATCCGCCCATGTGCACAGCCACGTACCATACAGCTTTATAGACTAAAATGCTATTAATGTTCAATATAGTAGCATTGTGATGAAAAGCAGGGCTGCAGATGAAAGCTATAATAACCACAGACGCTTTTGCTGTACAAATGACGGACATTTTTATCTCCTGAAGGCACTGAAAATGAAAGTCCTTGGAACGTCTTCTCAAAACAGCGAGATATGTTGCCTTGCTACCAACTTATTGGGAAAAAGGGCCATTTGTTATTACCAGGGACACTGAGAAAAAAATGTGGTTTGATAATGAAAGTGAATATTGTTCCACAGCACCAGAGAAGCACAAAAAAAAAGAAGTGCATACATGGATGCTTTGACCTGTTATGATGGAAACCTCGGGGTGTTACTCCCAACCATTCACCCCTCGACAATTTGTTCATGCTGATGTGGAGGAGCTAATTAGTGCTTGACTCCTGTGTTAAAATAGCCCTTTAGCACAAATACCTGCCTCATGCACGTGCTAAGCTACACTAACTGGTGGATGTGACTTGGGCTCACAGAGAAAGAATACTTTTTGGGCAAACAATGCCTTACAGCCTTCCTTGATGTCACTTCACTGCTATGCAAATGGTATCCACTTTCCCTCTGCCTGCATTTGTCCACTGAGCATAGTGCTCCCCTCTGCTCACTGTTTGTGGTTAGAAATTTAAATTTTAATGCAACGCTGTGAGGTATATTAACAATTATGCAAATATATATGCATACATGATAGGATCTTTCCAGATGTTCTTGAGTGCGGGGGCACGAGTAAAATGTGCTCAGGCTATTTCAGCATGTGCAGCATTGAGGGAAATAAAAGCACTTATGGATGTAATATACTGTACCATAAAGCATTCTGCACAGGGAACACCAGAGGGTTCATTTATGTTAGGGCCATCTATATAATAGACGTAGCCAAGGCTGTATATTCGTGTACAGTAGTTGCAAAATCATTTAATAAATAAATAAAAAACAAGGGCCTACAGAAAATAAATCATAATGGGAAAAAAGCATATTTGCTACACGCTAAACCAGTGGTTCCCAACTGGTGGGTCACGGTCCAAAAGTGGGTCTCAGGTCCATTCTGAATGGACCGCAAGTGACTGTAAAAAGCATACTTTATGTAACAGTAACCCTCTTGCTGTGAAATGACAATGCCACTGCACCACAGTGCCAAAACCAACGAGGAGTAATTACAACAATGGAGAGCGCCATAGATAAGATAGATGCGACTACTGAGGCAGTTCTGAATCAACGAAAACGTGAGTCTCTTGTGAGTGGTTTGGGAAAACTGAGTCCGTCTCCCCCCACAGAAACTGGTTAAAGTGGACGCAGTGTCACGCTGAAGATGGAAACAGAGTGTAACGCGTTTTGACAATTCTGTGTGACATCAGCCAACAGAGAAATAACACCTTCATTGGCAGTTCCACAGCAGACGAAGTGCTATTTTTATTATCAACTAATCTTTTCAGTATCTTTTTTGATTCATTTTGTTAAGTGTGTATAACAGAAAAAAATAAATTCCCCATCTTACTTTCCAAAGCCCAAGGTGAAACCTGCCAATTGCTACTTTTGTCCAGTCAGAATTTATTGAAAGGCAGCTAGTGCCAGTGAATGTTTGGCATGTATGCTTCATAAAGGGCTTAAATGATTAACAGATCAAAACTGTACTTTTCTCCATTCAGGGACGGCTAATTGTTTCACTGCTCCATATATACATTTCCCACTGATATTGTACAGAATCCCAGAGTTGTTAGGTTGCTGCAGGGTAGAAGAAATTGTTGAAATTTTAATTGTGTTATTGAGTTCAGGATTTAGTTTGAATCTCATCTTTATTTTAGTGCAGAACTGGAATTATTTTATATAACAACTTACCTTCTAATGGCTGAACACTGAAGGCAGCAATACATGTGATTTCAGGCTTTTGGATCTGCCCCTGACTTTACTTTTTTCTAAGTCAAGCCAAGACATTCATCTCAACAGCTCAGTGTTTGGGAAGTATTTACACTGAGGTTGCGATTTTCTAAAATTACAAAGTATACTTTGAAAGTGATATTTAAGCTACAAAATGACCGATTGTAAATCAGTTACTCATGCCATGTTATCTTGAATTCTTGAGTAAAACTGTTTTTTGGTATGCCCCGAAGGAAAA
>JAPZEB010000020.1:12037823-12049079 GCA_029783705.1 Chaetodon striatus | reverse complement strand
TGTGCTGTTGTCCTGAAACCTATGAGCTGCAGGCTGGGTGCAAACATACTGGGAGACAATGTGCATGCTCCCACTGCCTCAACCAGCTAGCAATTTGGTAGTGCCACGTTCAGCTTGCTTTTTCTTGGTGTAATGAACGGCTTAGGCTTAAGCATGTCAAATAGGAAATAAAGTATTATGGAATCAGCTGCATTTTTTGTCGTGTTCATTGTATTCTTCAGGTAATAAACCTTTAGTGGTACCAGGCATTAAAATGAACAAGAAATTTTGGAAAACAAGGGTGGTCGAATAATTTTTCCCATGACTGTAGTTGTCAGCTGGAGTAGTAGTAGTATGAAGTAGCACGCGATGGAAATACTCAAGTAAAGCATTTTAATAGTATTAAAAGTACCTTAAAATGGTACTTAAGTATGGTACATTCACTGTTATTTTTCACCAGTCTAAAGCAGTCCTTCAGATCAAGAGGTTTTCGGGTACAGTTTTCTAGGGATTTACTGTAAGCTGTGTAGTTTCAGCCGAGACTAGAGTTTAATAACAAACTAGCTGCGTCTCCTTTTTATTTCTATGATCAACTGTACAAGTGGTCTTGATGCAACGACTTTGCTCAAGGTCAAATTTATCTGCAAAACACAATCTCTCTTGGAAGTGCTTTCAGAGTGATAAACTTTATGCTCTGGCTTAATTTCATCTTTCATATTAAACTGCAGATTGCAGATAAATGGTTTTCACTGACAATGGACACTTTGGTCATTTATCAATTAACTAATAAGAAATAAATTGCCTTTTCATCACTACACCTACCACTGTCAGCAGTTGTAGTAGTGGGAGAAAGGGGAGCTGTGTTTCCTCTTAATAACTTAACTGAAAATACCGTGGGACACTTTTCCTTCCTGTCCATTATGTTATCGTGCCAGACCAGGGACCAGCTTCAAAAATTATAAAACCATCACATGTTCTTTTTCTCTCCAAACCTGTCGACTTTCACCAGTGAGTCTAAAACTGGAGCACATTCCTGGGCAACAGCATTCAGGTCCTACTCTGAAAGGGACTGGCATATGCAATGTGCCTCGAGGGACTCTCTTTCGGTCTTGGCCGTCTCAATAGGTGCAGAACCAGCCTGGCTTTCTACAGCGTGCACATGTGCACATACACACAAGCCTGGCTACAGCAAAGAGTGAGTGAAACAATGTTGTTAAGCATTACTTTAATGAAGCGTTGTGTTAAGAGGGCAACGACCGGCCTCTGGGAGAAAGAGGGAGAAAGAAGAGGGGTCATGGAGAGATGCTTAGAGAGGGACGGTGAAAAATAGAGTGACAGAGGGATAATGGGTCGAAGGAGAAGAGAGACACAAAGAGACAGAGAGGAAAACTGGGACAGGGAGAGAAAAGTGACTTTATCATTTGGTTCTGGTTTGCTAGATTAGAGATGGCATTTTTACCCTGTGAAATAAATTAAACAGTTTGCCGCAGGGTATACAATATCAGCAAAAAAGGCTGTGACATCAGGGAAACCCAGAGAAAACCAAAGTCAACGTTCAAGACCTTTCCAATTAAGTATTGCGTCGCCTCTCCAAAACACAGTGCCACACGTGCCTGTGTGAGCTGAACCTAGAGATAACAATTACTTTCAAACTTGGAGACTATATTAGTCATACATTTCCTTGGGGAGGCAAGTTGGGCTAAGCCCACGGCGAACATTGCTTTGGGACTCCCACTGCCTCCAAAGATTCAACACTAATGTCCCTCGGTGCACCTCTTCCTCATTTATCATACTATCAAGTGACCCATATATGAGTATATTTGAAAAGCTCTGAGAATACATCAAGAAAAAAACCCTGGGGAATCTCTGCAGAGATGGATGAAAAGGTGTAGAGGCTTTACCTCTGTTCAAAAATCGAATCATTCCTTCACTGTTATAAAATGGCTCAATGTGATGTTTCACACCACGGATTTAGTCTTAATATTCATTTCTGTCATATTTCTCAGCTCTCTAGGTACAGAACGGTCTGACTAAAAAATTAACAACAAAACTCTTTTCAAGGCTCTATTGATCCAGTTATTATATCCGGATCTGAATTCTGTTGCTAAGCAATAAAATGGATAAGACATAACTAAACAAATAAATATTAATAACCCAATTACTGACGAGAGGAAAGCTTGTTGCCTGGCAATTATGTATTTGGCACAAACAATAATAAACTTTTAAGCTGGGTGAAATCAATAAATTCTGCCATGCTGTTGCAAACTTTAAAGCTTAGATCTGTAACGTGCTCACGCTCCGCATCAGTGAGAGCTCAACAGCAAAGGTGGCGGATATTTTTTCTTGTGGAAGATTGTGTGGAAGCCTGACGATTATTTGAATCATTCATTTAAAAACTCAGTTAATACACCAGCTGGCAAAGTGCGACACTACAAGGCTCGTGCTTAATGTGGACACATAAAATCAAAAACCTGACGATGCTATTTAAGCCCTGTTTTCTCACGCATCTGACAAACAAATAATCTTAAAGCAGATTTAATCAGTATTTGATATTAGTAATGGATCACATCACTACTTAAGTGTAAAAGGGGATGAAGCCAAAGACATAAAGCACCCGGCTCTGCCGTTCACCTTATCTCTGGGAAGCATTCCAGCAACCATTCATCTTATTGTTTTGCCTTTTTGGACCTTAAATTTTGATTCACTCTCTCCGCTCTCATCAGTGCAATAACTGCAGCAGGACAGGAATGGGGCCTTGTAAAAAAGTTTCAGATCGGTTTATATTAAGCCAAGCACCAGTCCGGACAAGTATACCGAATTTTACCACGATGTTTCGCACTTGACTAAGGAGCCGCTTCACGTTGCCACCATATGCTCGGCAGCAAACTGCACACGGCCCAGTGGCCCTGCTGGTCCATTTATAAACAAACATAATTTTATGTTAATCACATTGTCCTGTTGCTTATACTGCAATGCAAGCGGGATTTAGTGCAATGATGCCGTTGGCAAAGGCTGCAAATGTAGGCTACTTTTTAATTTGCCATAACGTGGTATTATCCCACTGTACACTACCGCTGGTAGTAGCTAAGTTAGCAACTAGCTGGTGAATTAAACAATTAGCAGCTAAAAAGCCAGATTTTCCTTTCGTATTTGGAGAGCAAAGCAGAGCTAAAAGAACGTCTCTCCATATTTGTTGGGTGTGTTAATTAGGGCTGTACCCCAATCAAATTCAGCTGTTCAATACAAATATGCACTGATTTTTTTCCCTTTTTTTCCATATAAAGTTTGAACAAGATTTAGTATCTCTTCCTCTGCCCGCTGCATTGTGTCTGCAGCTGTCTGTACCAAAGAGCAGCGTGAAAGTGAGGAGCGCTCACTTTGCAGCAAAATCTTTAATGAATACTCCACAGCCAAAACATCCCCAGAAGTAGACGGCACAGCACGCTGACTAGCAAAGCAAAACAAAAACCAAAGACAACTGCCCGACTTGAGGCAATCTTAGTCAGCTAGGGGTTCTCTAACTGATGGTTCGAATCTCAGACTTTCAAGGGAGGTGCTAGTGAAATAGGGAAAAAGTACGGCAAATCAAATTTACATGGGTTATCATGTCGTCAATGTCGTATTTACAGGTTGTTTTTGCTGCCCGAGAGTGGCCACAAAAATCTGCTTATGCAGGTTTGTTTCGATGCAGCTGTCTATAACTATACATACTGTGTACTGGACAGTTGGTGAGAAATACCAAAATGCCGGTGACCAAACAACAGCACTGTGGCTGAACAATGTTGAGACTGAGAGCACTGATGCTGCTGTTACACTGCTGACACCATGCTAGGGTGAATGATTTAACATGTCTATCAAGAGCCTAGAGAGAATTTAAACAACTGTAATAGTACTAGTTGATATTTTTGTAATAGTTCACCACAATGATAGACATATTAGTGTCAAAATAAAAAAAAATAATAAAAAAAACATTATGTTTCGTACCTTGATTTGAACCTGGATTAAGACAAAGCCAGCTTTTTATGTAGTAAGTCAGGGGAAACTTTTAAGAGATAGTTCCCCTTGTTAGGAGAAACAGACATGAGTAACTAGCGATGTACTGCTCTGAAAAAAATCAGTAACAGTTGAAGTGTACGCTATATTCATAATATTTTCGCCACTTCGCCTTGCCAACAGACAGCCCTTTCCAACGGTGAACCGAAGCCTTGCGTGTGTGGCAGTTCTCCAGCCTGCTTCTCCAAAGTCAGGGTGTGCCAACCACTATCTAATCTTAGCAATGCACTGACTGTGGATAAGTACCTCATATAACCACACCTCAAAATATCCGAACTATCGCTCTAAGGTGCTCGAGAAGAAGAAAAAACTAGGCAACACCTTCATTTGTGATTGCTTTTCTGTAAAATAGCAACCAGTCTGACACCTAGTGGTGATTTTGAAAACATCTCCTGTGGACTCAGTGGACTCTCTATGCTGACTCTCTGTATAGTAACTGTATCGTCATATAAATATCAGTTTGTCCATTTAGCATCTTGTTTGGTTCCCACTATCACCACTACTTGCAGTTGTCTGCCTACACTACTGTAAATTAAGGCCTACTACAGTTACTTAGCACAGACCGAATCATTTGCAGCTACAACATGTGTGACTTTGTTTAATAAAACCTATACTGACTTTAATCCTGCTGCTCCAAAACACTCATTTACACTTTGATGGGTTATTTCTCAACTGGCAGTTGTGTTGGTTTATTTTTCAAAATGGCAGCATTTCTGTGATGGATGGAGGAAAATGAGAGTTCTTTAAAGAAAGATAAGGGACAGACTCAGCAAAAGGTTTTATCATACCTTAAATTTCCTTTTTTTTTTTTTTTCAAACAAGCTTTGTGTCACAATGAGTCTCCTGTCCTTCACTCCTGCTGATCAGCTTTAAAGGCTTCTATCTACTAGAGTTGCACGTCGTCTTTCTTTCAATGGTGTCTATTTTCTGTCCTTCAAAACTGCAGCAGATTTTCTCAAAGCAGGAAGAGGGAAATTGGTGCTTTTCATTACATCCATTACGTCTTTGGTGGAACTAACTGAGAGCCTAATTACATTAACATTGCAGATCAGTGCAATAACATGATGACGAACAGTGGACAGATAAACTGAATGAAATTATACGATAGAACGGAAGATAGACAAACAGGTAGGTTTTTACCACTTGCTAAGATCTTGATTGTAATTTCCACTGCAGTGTGATTTCAACAGATCAGTATAACCTATGCAGAATATCTGGTGAGCACAGTAATGGTCTAATGTAATGAGAGGATTTTGGTCTTGGATTTTTGGGGAGATTAAAAGAAGGTCTTACACTGTCAATAGCAGCGGGCCATTTAATCACAGACATGGTTTTCTTGCATGAGTTTGAAAGTCTAAACATTTGTTGGTACAGAAGTTGGAGTGACATTTTGGAAGATGAAATATTTCAATTCTATACTTCAAAACAGCACTGTCAGCGCTTGAATGGTTCAAATCCCCAGACTGTCTGGATGGATGTGGTGACTAACCCTCCTCCTCCTTGCAGAGACTGTGTCTGTATACTGAATATCTGAATAGCATTTGATTGGGAAGATGGGAACTTTTGTGCCACTGTACAAGAAATTCTGTAGAAGTTTCTATTTATTTCTGTCACATTCCCTCTGAAGGACCAAACATTTGCCTCTGTACGTTTGACAATGGAATTACACTCCAGCAGCGTCACAATATGTAAGGGCCTGATAGGGGGGGGGCATTAACCTCTTGTTATGGACACCTTAAAGAGCATTGTCCTGCTTATACTATGGTCACTTGCCAAAAATAAAGAAAAATAATACTTATTTATGTTTTTATGCATTTTGCAAACAAAATCTTAAGTTTTTCATGATTTCCTGATTCCCTGGTAACACCAAAGGGTTTGCCTAATACCTGGAACAATTGATCCCATCTTATGAGGTTCTTTTACAATGGAAGTGGTGCTCACTACTCCTGGAAACAGTGCTCACTATTCTGGCACTTTATATCTATTGACTCTGGCACTTTAATTGTTATCTGTTTTATACTATGTGCAGTGTGCTTAGTGTTTTTAATGTTGTATGCTGTGGGTCTTTTTTAACTCTTATTAACCAACCAGGGATGGGACTCCTAATTTGGTTGTATCCTGCACAATACAATGACAATAAAGGCTTTCTATTCTATTATTTGCTATTCTACTCCACTCTATTCTATTCTACTCTATTCCATTAAATTCTTTCCTATTCTATTCTATTCTGTTCTATTCCATTCTATTCCACTCTGTCCTATTCTGTCCTATTTCATTGTAATCTATTGTACTCTACTCCGCTCTATCCTATTGCATTCTATTCTATTCCATTCTATTCTTTTCTATTCCATTGTAATCAATTCCATTCCACTCTATCCTATTCTACTGTATTCTATTCCACACTATTCTGTTCTATCCGATTCTATTCCACTCTATTGTATTCTTTCCTATTTTATACTATTCTATTGTAATTTATTCTATTCCATTCTATTCTGTCCTATCATATTCTATCCTAGTCTATCGTTTTCTATTCTGTTCTGTTCTATTCAACACTATTCTGTTCTATCCTACTCTATCCTGTTCTATTTCACTCTATTGAATTTTATACTATTGTATGGTATTCTATTCTATTCTATTCCACTGTTCTGTTCTATCATATTCCATTGTAATCTATTCTATTCCATTCTACTGTATTCTCTCCCATTCTATTTAATTCTGTTCTTTTCTATTCCACTCCATTCAATTCTATCCTATCATATTATATTTTATTCCGTTCTATTCAGTAAACAGGACAAACCTTAAATACGATTATGAGCCAGAAAGCTACCACTGTGCTAGCAAGAGTCAAAGTAAATAACACTGCATTGACAAACAGTAAATAGTTTGACAGTATGTTTTATGACATCACTAGCCAGCCTTACTAGCCAGTGATGTCATTGTCCCCAAATCAAAATCAAGATTTTTACAAACACAAGATTCGCTATGAGTAACGTCACTGTCAGACGCAGCCTATAGTAACAGTCAAATAGCAAATAGGATGTGAGATGATCGCTGATGTGCTACCAAGCACCAGTACGTTCAGAGGGCCGGGGTACTTGTGTGTTACAGTAGCCTTCCTGTGGCGTTCAGAAGATGAGGTACCAAAGGGCTGTTGTGTATGCAGCACATTCATTTACATAGGTTAACTCACAGTTTCTCCAGAACTACAGGTGTCCTGTATTAATGTCCACCCTGCAGCCAATCAAAATGTAGCGTTCACTCACACCATGGTAGGACAATGTTCCCCCCACACTGTGAAAATCTCCAGCACTGGAATTACTTTACAGTTCAGTGTTGGATTTGACCTGTTGACACGTGTATGGTACATAATTGAGACATACCGTGCTTTGCATATTAATGCCACAATAATTTGAAAGCGTGCTGTGAGGGAATTATTCCCTGAAACAATTATTAATAACAATTAATGATCTGTAATGCAACTTTATAGGCCAACATAGGCTGTGCTGTAATTATCTTACACCAGGCTACGTCTGCCTGTTCTGTGCTCCATCTTTCTTCATCACTTCCTGTCAAATCAACAAAAGATCACAGATTTTGAAGGAGGATGGGTCATCGGTGCAAAGGTCCATCACCACCCACGTAGCGACTGCAACTGATGTGATCTTATTACTGATGAAAACTTGTTACTTCCTTATTACTGGTGTGGGAGTTTGAGAAAGGTGAAGAGTCAGAGGAGGTGGGGGAAGATAAAAGGGTTAGCCTGTGTCACAATGTACAGGAAGGAGCCGCAAGTCTCACTGCCATGCAATTATAAATGGCAGAAGTAATCACATTTACATTTATTTTATCAGTGTGACAAATAAAAAAGATGATCTCATTTAATAGAGGGTTTGCTGTGCTATTTTAAAAATTCACTGAGCCTTTCTTCACCTTGCTTGACCTCACCATCAACCATTTCTACTGGCACTGAAAACTTGAAGCTACAGTCTGTAACCTTCAATAAAAACAACTTTTCTCGTATTTGCTGAAACTATCACTACATCCACACAGTCGTAGATGAGACAGACACGCTGCAGAAAAAAGCATATTTCAATGGCATATGCAAGAATCCACCGAAAACAACCAATCACAACCGAAGAGTCTTGAACGTAGCTGTCAGTCATGTCGGTCACTGCTCGTGAACTGAGGTCAAACTGTCAAATTAGGCAGCTGATCAAATATTAATCAAAATTCTGTTACTGCATTGCCTACTTCTCACCTCAAATGTTTCAGAAACATATCTTAGTGTACTGTTTTTGAGCCACCTCGACACAGCATCTTTGTAGATGTCGTAGCTAGGGGTGTGAAATCACTAGTTTAATCATAATACGATATTGTGTCAATTTTCTGGACAATGATAAAATATTTGCTGATATCACAAAGTCGGCCGCGATACGATTTTGATTTGATTTGATTCAATTCGGGGGCCTGTGATCGATATGAGATGCTATAATATGATCATTTCATAGCTACAGAAAATGCTGCTTCCTCTGTCCTTTTTGCTTTTGGCCATAAAAGATAATGATAGATGTTTTAGGTAATGGTATAACCAACTCAAACAGCAAACTGATGATAGATGAAGTTGAAATTGAAAGAGTATCGGATATTAAATTTCTAGGCGTCGTAAGAGGTAATAAACTACACTGGAAGCCACACATAAATCATATCAAAGCCAGAATTTCAAAGTCAACTGCAACATTATATAAAGTTAAAGATCTTCTAAATCAAGCCTCATTATACACCTTATAATGTTCATTTATTCTGCCATACATTACTTATTGTGTGGAAGTGTGGGGAAATTCGTATAAAACAAATACAAATCCTTTTTTCATATTTCAAAAGAAAGCCATAGCAACTGTGAACAAAACCTCGTACAAAGAACCGAATAACTCATTATTTACTACATGACGTTCTTATTTCTATTTGCAGACCAAAATGATTTCCAACTTCAATAAAACACAAAAATGATGTATATAATTGTAACCTGTGAAGTGCAGTAAAGTTTACATTAAACGGACTCCACTAACATGCATAAAGCAGAAAGTCCTTTCTGGACGAAATGTTTTATTTAACCAAAACATGATGTTTTTCCTAAAACAAACTCCTCTAAAGAACCATTTAACAGAGATTTATAAAATTTGGCTCAATAATAACTGTCAAGGTTCATGGATAAACGATTTGTATTTTGCTAGCCATCCATTATAAGCTTGAGCATCTTTACAGCATAAATTAGCCTAGCGGCTAGCGGACTTTTCCTCTACTCACAGTTTTACAAATTACATGTATCATTTAAACTTTTATTTACTTGTCACTGGTTAAATTTACTGTGTCACTTGACAGAACAGCACAATTGAATTTCAGCCTGCATCTATGTTTTTTTCAGCCTAGCATTGTTGACCCAGAGCAGCTAATGTTGCTGCAGTGAGAAGTTAGCGGAGTGAGACGCCAGGCCAGGCAAAGACATTGTGTTTTATCTGATTTATCTGAGCATTGTAGCATCATAGCAGAGTAAACAAGGTTATGGTCAACGTCTTTCTTTTGATTGCTCGCCATTATCTGCCTGCCACTGTTTGACGGTGACACGATTTTCAAAATAAAGGCAAATCCTTAACAACATTATATGGATTGAGGTTTTAACTTCGCATCAATGACATGGGATTGTTGATCATTAAATCGATGTATCGATCCACACTGATGGATCGTTACAACCTTAGTCGTAGCCAATTGTCATAAAGTAACATTTGAAGACGTGTGTTTTAACATGCTGTAACCCCTCAGTAACCTTAATAGTATAACCCTGATTCAGTTAACTTTAAGATTGTAAGTCTGTAGCAACAGCGCTGACTGTAGGCTGCTGTATATTCCTTTCATTACCACGTTGACATGAATGAAAGCCAACGTTAGCTGGTAAGTTAGGAAATACGTTTGAAGTTGCTTTTGAAAATAGTCAGCGCAGCGGTGCTGTTAAATATAAGATAAGATAAGATAAGCCTTTATAGATCCCCAGGGGGGGGAAATCAGGGAAGAAATGTTAAATGGACCACACTTACATGGCTTTTCCTCTACCTTTACGGACTGGGTGCCTTACAATTTGCTTCTCTTTCTCATTCACACAGACAAACACACACAGGCAGACACACACATTTCCCATCAGGAGCATATTGGGGTTCAGTGTCTTGCCCGAGGACACTCCGACACAAATACATTTGTTGTCTCCCACATTCTAATATCATTTCTATGGTTCATAAATTGAGGGGTGCGCTGCTTAAAGTCAAAACACTGAAATGCTCCTCAACTATTCAAACTTTGTCATTTTTAATTCCTCTGCAGAGGTGTTATTCTGGTGACCAGTCATTCTGATTTCAGCATAAGAGCACTGATGTTGCTGCACCCTTCTACTCCGAGCCCAGTGTGTCCCCCCTCGAGGGAACGAAAATATTCAGAGAAAAGATGAGAAGACATGGAGCCCAGCAAGAAATAGCCAAATGATAGTGACCCTGCATGACAAGGGTAATGTGCCCAGAGGCAAAGTAAACGAACAGCGCTGCGCCTTCACGGTGACGTTATACCATAAATAATTAAACAGACCATTCTTAAGGAATAAAAAGAGCGTGAAGATGTATCAGGGTTTGTGCTGAGCCTCTCACTCAGCCAGCAGCCATATTCATCACGGCTTCTATAATGTTCTTAATAAGCATCACCCAGCATTTGTCTCAAAATAATCAATGTGAATAATCAATGACAACGCTTTAAGGGAAATTCAACTGTCAGATATGTTTGAACTGTTACCATCAATCCATGATCCTGTTGCAGTCCAAGAGTTATTTTGTGATAAAGTCCTACATTTTCAGAACAAAATATGTGTACTTCTTCTGGCAGTGATTATAAACTTTAAAAAAAAATGCCTCCCAACCACAGTGGGTGTGAATACACATCTATTTGTTTAAGAGTAAGGAAATTTGTCTAAACTTAACTGTGCTGTAAAATCAATGCACAGATTTGGGGAAAGACCAAAAACACTGGCGATGACCATTCAAAAACATTATCATTTAAAATATTTGTGCTCTATCTGGCAAGTGGGTTGTGGATTCACAACAGTACGGGGCGAACGCTAGTTTATAATTATAAAGGTACACAAAGCAGGATTTTCTTAAAAAGACAAAAACAAAAACAATGTTTAAATAG
>JAPZEB010000020.1:11921684-11933862 GCA_029783705.1 Chaetodon striatus | reverse complement strand
GTAAACTCCCATTTCAGTCAGGAACACTTTAGTCAAAGAAAACTTCATTTCCATTTGCAGTATTATATTTGGAGGTATGGCTCTGTTCTGGGGCCTCTCTGCCTTTCCACACGCCTACGTGGAAAGCACAGGGCAGAGAAAGCACACTTCTCCTCCCTTCTGCGTACTTAAATGGAAAGACTTAGGTTAAGGGAGCACACCTCTCTGCCATTCCACGTGTAAACGGGGAAAGCCTGAGGCAGAGAGAGCAAACCTCCCTGCCCTTCCATGCGCATACACGGAAAGCCTAACTCAGCGAGAGCAGCAGCAAAGACCCCCGGGAACAGAACAGAGCAGCATCAATGACAAACAGAAATGACACTGACAGACACAGCATGAAAAGGAGGAGCTGGGGTGGAGGGTTGCAAAGCGGTTGCAGAGGAAGCAGCAACAGTAGGCAGGCCAGAGCAGTTTAAAGAGGGTGCCCTGAATGAGATTTGCCAATTGGTTGCATAGAAAGGAATCATGTGATGTATCTCTTCCATCAATCAGCTGCTGCATCAGTTGTTGGGCTGTCTGAGATCAGCTGATGTAGCTGGGATGTGAGCTGAGCTTGACAAGTTATATATTTGCACGTTGTTTGCACAGAGATCTGACTGCACAGTCTGAGATCACAAGATGTGATGATCCTGTTGTCTGTTCCAAGTGCACGAACTGAACTGGGAAAGAAACCTTTATTGCGCTCTGCTCCCCTCACTTGGTGTAGCCTTAAAAAATACTTGAAACTAAGGCCCTGTCGACACTGACACAGATATTTTTGAGAACTGATATTTTCCTCTATGTTTGGACCTCTCGTCCACATGCAAACAGTTTTAAGAGATTTTTAAAACGCCTTCTAAGGTGCTGATTTTTCATAACTTGTATAACTTGTATCCATGTGGACATGCAAAACAGAGTGTTTGGAAAAGGATGACGTCATCTCCTCAATACGTGCATGCCCATTGTTGCCTTGTGTAATAAGCATGCACCAGAAACAACAACAATGGCAGACTACCAGTTTGTTTATATCTTGTTTGCGCTGCTAGGCCCTAATGGCTACTTTGCACTTAAACTCTGTATTTCTGAACCACTTCACAGACAATGAAAACATCTGCTGAGCCCAATGTTATTTTGTCTATCTCAGTATTCCTGGTTTACCGTCCGCCAGCAACAACAGTTATTGAATCATGCCTGGTTGAAACAGCAGGCCGAGGGACATATTCAAGAGTTGGATTTCGATGAAGAATTGAAGGGGCACTTTCGCATGTACTGAATGAGAATGAATGGTGATGAGATCTCTAGCAGGTGTTTTGAAAAAGGTACTGTTAGCCTGTATTAAAGTTGGGTTGCTTTATGGTTTTGCTGCTCTGGTGTATGAGCTTAAACCTGTTTGACTACATGCAAACCTGCTGAACCGGCATTTGTCACTGTAACAGTTCTGGCAAATTAAAAAGTAGCCTACATCAGTGACCTGTGCTGACAGTGTCAAGGCGCTAAATCCAACACGTATTGCATTAGTAATAAGAGATATGACAATGTGATCAACATGATATTATGATTATTATACTAGTGTCTGACCTGTTGTAAGCAGAGGCCATCGCTGGCAACGTTTAGGAGTTCGCATCTCAGGAGATGGGAACTGTAGAGCGGCACATGCAGTGTTTGTTTACAATGAAGTTCACGTGTTTTCAGGTGATGAGAGAAGCCATGGCAAGAAAACAAAAACTGCATAAATATGGCAACATTTTGGATCTGAAGCCAATGAGAGAGTTGTCCTAAATAACCACAAGTGACTATGTTTCCTGTTTCCTGTCCTTTTTTTTTATTAATATCTGTTGCTTGCTTTGAAAACTTCACAAAGGATGAGGAACAGATGATTCATAGAGCTTTGATGAAGAATTATCTAACTGAAACCACCTTATTTCACTGCAAAAAACTGTCTTAGCCTGGTGTCCCTTGTAATAAAGATTGTTGATCTCAATGGGACTTGGTTAAATATTAGTTAAGAAAAATAAATCAAATGAGAAATATATAAGTCAGAATTTATAATCCATTAAGGTTGAGACAACAACAAATGTGTAATTGATTTTTACTGAGCCTCACAGTCTCAAATATTTCATATGATGTCTAATTTAGGAGGTATTGACAGTTAATGACATCTCACTTCCTGCTTGCATGTCTTTGGTTAAATTTTTCTCAATTTGAGGATCACAGCCAAACTGTTTGGATTTTCACCACGTTATGCTGTGAAATGCTGTAATGCTGGTAAATCCAGGAGGTCCCTGCGCTGCCTGAGGTTAAACCTGGATCATCTGAACAAAGAGCCAATGGTAGGCTAGCTGACAGAAAGGATGCAAAATTATATCATGACAGAAAATAAAGCCATCAAGGCACGGTATTTGTCACCGAGCCAAAGAATTTGGCGGAAAAATTATTCTTGGCCTTATTTCAGGCATTACTGGCAAAATCTAGAGCTGCTTATTACAGAAACACCATCTGGTTCTAAATGGCGTATGTTTTTCCCCAAATAGGTTTGAGATGTGAATTCTTTACCAAATTGGATTGTTTTTGGAATCACGGTCTCTGATGTTCTGGGCGTTTTAAAGCAGGCGAACCAAGAACAACAATCCCCACCAAAACAGTACGGTTCCAACATTCTGTGTCGCTAATTACATTTCTCTGCACTGAGCCTGGAAGATGTTGTTCAACATTTTTTTTTCTTTAGCAGTGGTTTGTTGCAAGCCAGAGTTTCAAAGGCAAGTTGAGTTACACTGCAGGGTGTCAAACTCATTCATTTCACATAAAACCAGTTTGTCACAGCGTGTTGCCCAGGAAGAAAACAGATCAATCAGCAATGAATGAACATAATACACATAAAACACATAAAGACTTGCCTACCCAGCGGCCAAGCTTTCCATGTGTCCCTTTTTTTCTCTTCCCTCTTTTTTTATTTTATTTTTTAAACCAGAAGTTCTGACCTGGTCCTGCTGGCCTTTGTGCTACTTCAACGGCGATGAAACCAATCATACAGTGCAGCAAATGGACCAACAGGGAATACGAGGACAGCCTCCTCAGGTCTCCTACTATCACACAGTTTGCCCCTATTATTCCATCTGGAAACCTTCCAGGAGTCAGCTATGGCCCACTAAGCTCCCAGTGGGTTAAGAACACTGCATCAGCTGCTTAAACACTGTGAGCATCATTTTGTAGCAACACCTTTCTTCTCGCCATTAATATTAAACGGTCCTAACTAGGACATTCAGCAGCACTGTGTGGGGAAATGCACAGCTCATTTCCTTGTCTTGTGGGCTCGGGTAGAGGGGGATGGCAAGTTAAACATCGAGCTGTGATATGAATACACCCCCCTCCAGGACTTGGAGCTTTCATGGCCGCCCATCTTCTCTCGTACTCTGTGAGAAAAGGCCTCTCGTGCTAAGACAAATACTATTGATTGGCCACAAGTGCCCTTCCCTGATGCTCACAAATGGCGAGTCTTTCGAGACGAAATGAAATGTTTGTTTCTTCAACCTACAAATAGAACTGGGAAGAGCAATTCAAGGCATATTTGCATTTATAGTTATGGCCACTATCAGAGCAGGAGTTTGAGTAACGCAGTAAATAAGAGCCGAGCTGCCACCAGCATCCAACTTCCTCTGAATGCAGAATGGAGCGACTAGCTCATAGAGCAGCCAGTGAGGCAGAGGGAAGCTTCTCCCCGGGCATTATCACTGCACCGCCAGTCCTGGCTAGCATCACTGCTAACTGCACTTCACACTGCTGGCACACACACACACACACACACACAAACAACCACACACACACACACACACACACACACGCTGCTGCCTCAGGCAAGTTTGATGCAGACATGACACAATTGTTCCCCATTGTACAGTTGACTAATAGTCCATTTCTTCCACAGATTCCCTGTTGATGTAAATAAACTGTATGGCCCATTACTTTGCCAGGCCCATTGAAGCTCTCTTTATCTCTCTCTGTCCTTCATAGCAAAAACAGCGTCCATTACAGACTAGCGAGGAAACTGTGGGTTACTGCCTGACTTTACTCGGCCTTTCTGAAACTCCCCCTGACCTCGGTGCTGCTCTCAGCAATCCAGGAATATTTTATGTTCAGTCCAGCGGAGAAACAGGTGAGGTTTTTTCTCCACCGTTGTTTTTCCGCATAATTGGGCCCAAAAATGAACGAAACGTGCTCCCGATGGATAATTCAGGAAGATGATGTGAACTCCGGTGCTGAGACGAGGGCAACACACTATCAGAGTGTGGCAGTCTGTCAAAACACAAGTCACACCTCACACTGATGCTGCATTTATAAGCAGGCTGAGACTGACCTTTCCCTAAATTATTCAAGGTGTAAAAAGTAGTAAGGCGGTTATTTTATTTTCAACCTCACCTCTTCGGCCGTCTTCTCTTTAATCACAGCAGTTTTCTATATCATTTCTGTTCCATTACATATCCAATAGTGTAGTAGTAGAGGGTGTAGCGAGAGAGGAGGGTGACACAGAGACACACTGACAGATTCAAATAGAGGATGTTACACACAGTTACACAATATGCCTTCTAGCTGAGTGGACAACTACAGTCCCTCTGATGGTAAGCTGTCATCTGTCAGTTACCTCAGGAAAGCTGGTAATCTTTCTATTTGCTCATCCAGTCTCTGGCGTCTCCACCAAAGACTGAGCACCACTGTGTTCTAGCACATACTGAAACCACTTATTATATTTAAGTGTCTACCTAATGTTCTTGTTTTCCCACTTCCTCCTGTTATATTCAACAATCTGGCATTTTGCGAGTTATGATACTCAACAGAAGAGGGAACATGGATTACCATTAACTAGCAGAACAGCCAAAGTGACCTGGTGTTCTCATTCATGTAAATTTCTCAAACGTCCTGTTGTTTTTGAAAAACGATTTTATTTGAATCTGTAATTCGCCGTATTAGCATTACATTGGAAGCTGTTACTGCAACCTGTCATGTTGCGACATACAGATCAGTGGACAGTCAGTGGGTGTGTGAGAGCATGAAATATGTATTTTCTCTGACGTTTTTCCGAGGCATTAGTATGAACAGCAAATAGTAGCGCAGTCGTAGCAGGTGTCAAAGTAAAGTTAAAGTTTGAATGTTTGAGATCGCCTTAATTGACAGGCGACCTTGAACTCAGCGGCTCCAAACTGTTTATTTGGGGAGGCTCAGAGAGGGAGGTGAGGCAAAGATGCTGTGTGAGGTGAATGGGACAGATGCACGTTGGTGTGCGGAATACAACCGTACGTAGTTAGGTGTTTGCCCAACAGCTGGAGCTGCAGCAGAGGCTGTGACAAATAGCTCATAGCTCGAGTTGGGGTGGGGCTGGGGGATACAAAGTGGATGTGTCGCCCAACAACCCCCAAATTAAAACATTAAAATAACAAAGGACTTTTATTTTGACTAAATCAAAGACAAAATCGGTGCAAAAAAATCACTAGATTGGAGGGAATTGATGTTTGGGTTTGATGCTCAAATTTTTCTGGCAGAGGACCACGAGACCCCCCATTTCATATGTTTTCCCCCAAATATTAACAAAAAACCTTTGCCCTTGGCTGAAGGTTGTACAGTACTTTAATTTGCCATAATTGGCGTCAACAATTCTCTTCCTTCTTATACCCTTCTCCTACCAAAAATAAAGGTGTGTATCAGTTTTTTTAACAGAGCTAACACCTACTATAAATAGACAATAGACTCCTTTTACCATTGCCAGTGGATAAATTTGGGGGGAGTATGTCAAATTCAGTGTCACCAATGTGACAGAGACCAGTGTTAGTTCACAGCAGAAAGCAGCATGTAGCCCAGTGAAACTGCTACGCTGGTTACTTTTTTTTAATATCTCTTACTCAGTTTCTCTTTCAAACTCAGTAGAGACATTGACTTAGTGTAGTGTAAAGACAAAAGCCAGATGTTATTAGGTTTTTTGTCCAGTGGAAAAGGGGCTTCAAAGTCATAACTCAATACTGAACACATGCATGATACACATTTTTGTAGCTTTAGAGTGACTTGCATTTTCCAATCGTCTCCGGCATTTACTCATCGCAATTTAACATCCAATAAATCCACTTAAAAACTAAAAACTAATAACTCCAGAGCCTGCCTGATGGTCACGTTTTCAACTTGAGATTTCTTTAGATTTACCGAGATTTTCCGTCATTCGTGACAGGACACTTCCCGACCATTGACAAGATTTTCCGGCAATCCATGTGTTCACTGTTACACATCCTGTGAAATAGAGCAGCACTGCCGTTCTAAAAACAAATGAAGAAGAAGATCCACTGGAAACTGGAATAAGATGTTGCAGCTTGTAAACCGCACGAAAATGCCGGTGCAGACGGAAGAGTTTATGGTTGAGCAAGGTAGTGGACTTGAGGTAGCAAACGAGTTTGGTGGGAGGACACAGGATCTCCATGATGGTGATCAAAAATGCTGGCGATGGCTGGCAACTTGAAAATAATTCTCTGGCAGGGAAAGTGTTAAATTATCTTTAGCATCAAAGTAAACCTGTGATAGTTTCCTGTGTAGCCATTAGAACACTGCAAACAGGGACTGCTAAAGGGTCATTTAGCGTACATTTAATTATGCCAATATGGCAAAATTGTATTGAAATATATTGTTTACTATGGGGATCAGGTTGCAAGTTATGCCTTACCCACTGAATCTGTGACAACATCCCCTAAAGCATTATGGGACCTGTAGTTCCAGAACTTAGAGCATGATTATCTACCACATACAACTAAGACACAGAAAAATAAGAACATTAATTAATAGTAACGTGTTAATGTTGCACTTTCATTTAACATTACTGAGGCTGTGAATGACCCATGGCTCGTTTATGCATTCAGAAACGCTCGTAATATTTAATGAATATCAACAAATGAAGGGGTGAGACATTGACACATCATAAGAAATTATAATAGAGTTAAAGCAGAGAAAAATCTTCACCTCATAATGAACAAAAATATGTATTTTGGTCAGTTTTTCTTATTCCCTGAAACAATTCTGAGATACAAGATTTTCACTCAGCTCCAGCATTAATTTTTGAAGATGGTTAGTAACGACTCCTCTCTAGTCAGCTCCTGTTCAACTGTAGTTTTTGTTTTTTTTGTACCAAGAAGCCTTTTAATTACACATCAGTCACACTTGGTTTCACTGCTGTCAGTGGAGGCGACAGGAGCTCTGCTCTTGTTGTTCAGTACTCGATGCGACAGAACCTTCCGCTGAGACGACTAAAGTGAAACCTGTGAGTCTGAATACTTAGTGTCAAACTTGCATGTGTTTAGCAGCATTTAGAAAAAATAACTTGACACTTTTAAGTTATTTAAGCCCGTCAACACTTCTCAATGTTCGAACTGAAAGTTCACATGAATGCGAGGCAAAAGAAAAGTACTCTTGAAGGTAAGGACAAGGAAATAAACCACGGAAAGCAATTACAGCATTAAAAAACACACTCTGAATGTTACTTACTGTCAACAAATCGTATTGAAAAAACAAAACCAACAATGAATTGATGTGACTAACAAGTATTATCTGTATAGTCACAGCCTGATACAACTTATTCTACCATAGACTCACACTTTTATCCAAAAGCTTCAAAAACACATCAGTGAGTCACACAGTTACACTGGGCGACATGTTCCTGGTATTAATCCATGTATAAAAATATACCTCAAGAGTCACACATTTTGAATGTTAAATGGGCGTTACTTGTGGTTTTTGAAAGCATAGTTACGGGTTAGAAAGGTCCTGCTACACTGACGAGTACGCTCAGAATACTGTTATCAGTGAAATAAATGCTGGTTGGTATCAGGAGCAGTGTCATTAGGTTTAGGCCCAAAGACTTTGCGGTTGGGTTTAGTGAAAACATCATGGTTTAGCTCAAAATAAGTACCTCAAAACTTCAATTAAAAGCCTAGCCACAATTCTCTTTTCCTAGCCTGGTGTAGCTACACATGTGAAAAATAAAGGCCTTTCTCAATTAGACACCTGGCCTGGCTGCCAAGTAGTTTATTTTTATTGAAGTTCTTAGGATATATAAAACCAGACTGTTGGCTACCCACTTGAGCTAACATGAATTAGCTGTTTAGATCGCACATACAAATATACATATTTAAACTGCTGTTACTAGGGAATGATACTCATTGTTAGTTCGGTTCAGTTCATCTTACTGAAACCATGAGCACCAGAGAAGACCATAATTCATTCAGATTTAACAGCATGACAAAAAAACAAGAGCAAGTGGTGACTCCCTTCCTCTGAAGCGGTCATAAAGTCAGAATATGTGTCCATTCCTCAAACACCAGGTGATTTATTTATATTCCTTTAGTCCATAAAGGTCCAACATTCAAAAGAATCAAAAAGGTTTTTCATTCAAATTAATCCAAGTTATGAATATTGGTTTAACAGGATTAAGTGGTGTTGTGTTGGTATGCCGCGTGCCATGAAACAAGTGTCATAACATAACACTATTTGATATGTTATTCAATGCCTAAGTTTTCTTTATACTGGTTAACAGAAACAATTTGATCATATTTCTCACCTTTGCAACAGTTTTGTGTTAAAAGAATTAAAGGCCTGTCCAATATAGACACCTGTCCCAAATATAGGCCTGCTGAGTGATTTAAGCAAATAATAGCCCGGGCTATTAATTGAAGTCTATGGTACATGGCGTAGTCATGTGACACTGGCCACATACATCACATACCTAAGTTTCCTCTTCAGACATGTTTTCAAATATGTAAAACATTAGCATTAGAGGAAACATCATAGAGACTGAATCACTGATAGTTAAGTTAAGGACTAGACCTGTGGCTCAATCTCTATGATGCTTTCATCAGACCCAGTCTCAGAATGAGAGTCTGTTTGCACCAAAATCCGGGAATAGCAGATGTATCAGAGTGCTAAGTGTGGTAAGCATCTCTTCTTTATATTGTTCGTTAGTTAATTAGCCTGTATGCTAACGGGCAATGGCCTGAGAATGGGTTGGCTAATGCAGCATTAGTGATGGTGAAACATACAATAACTGCTACGATGTGGTTTTTGGTAGATAGTGAGAGAAAGCTCAAGGATCTGGTGTGCTTCCAAAACCTGCACTCTCTACCATGTTTGCTGTAAAAAACTTCCACTATGCTAATGCTAACTCTCACTCTCTGACAAGTCCACTCTGCGCTGGAGGTTTCAGGTGTCTTTGCCGGTGTTATGTTGAAATCTGTCCCCCCATCCATAAGTGTTTCCTGTATTAGACAGCGATTGGCTTTGGTTTTAGTGACAAACCTTATCTAGCTTGCCTGGCAGATTTTTGAATCTTAAATTTTCCTTCAGTGGAGGAATGCGAAAACAGCTCTTTAGTGATAAACTCTGCATAGATACAAGTCACTATAGTCAAGGTCAGACATTTTAGGGGACATAAACAGCAAGAAAAACATATTTTCAAGTGGAGTCAGTGTTGCCTTTTGGTTTCAAAAGGGACACAGACGCAAGTCTTCTGGGTGAAAGTCCTGTGTTTGACCCATCCCCCACCCCAACCATCCTCCCTACACAGACTTCCCTGCTCTTTATAGTAATGTTACATCAGCTGACTTCCTCTGTTGCTCCATAACAATAAATACATGTGTTCAATGTACTGATAATGGTATTCTAGACATACTAGTTGATGTAGCAGAACCCTTACCCATATCCACGATGCTGACCATTTAAGTACGTGATAAGATTCAAAGCAGGTGCAAGAATTGCTGTATTGCCTCCTGTTTGAAGAACTTAATGTAAAAATACTCTGTACTCTACAATACAATACCTTCACATAACAACATGACTGTACAGACATCAACACCGCCTGCACAGTCAAATGCAAAGCCAGATGGTACTGCATTCAAAAGCTGCCTGTCTCAAGCACAGTAATACATACTGTCACGAATCATTGCTGTTCATAACATTTAATGATCGATGCATGTCTTAGTACAGGAGTGCATAATGTTTGCACAGCTTCCCCCTTCACTACAGCAGCTAGCTTGTGTCTGTAGGAGGCATACTTAAAGAATGAAGCAGAGTAAGGAAAATGGAGTGGGAGAAATAGAGTAGAAAAAAAGGCATTGCTGGAGTGAAATGGGGTGAGTTGCCTCGAGGGGTTTTTCTACGTCAAGTGCTGTGCTTAAATGACTATGAAAGAGCTCGCCGTCCTTCCACCGTTCCACGCAGAATTGCCTTCTGCTTCACACGTGTTCATCAATAGGGCTGATGTGGAGTCATGGCGACAAGGTTTGCTACTTAAGGGACCTGTCTGAAAGCAGCGGAGCAGCCTTTATTCTTACCGTCAGGCCACAGTGCTCTCAACAAACACAGGTTACCGACCATAATGTGTGAATGCAAAATACTTGTTTTCCTCATACGGAATAAAGACAAATAATCAAAGATGTTATCTGTTGTGTAATTCCATTAAGATGCCTCATAAAAGCAAACTTTTGCTTTTTTAACTTTTAATAACTCATTCTATTCACCGACTGGCATGGCAAGCAGATGCCCCGAAAGCCTCACATGAAAACACTTTTATACTAAATACATGTTGGAGATGAAAATGTCCTCAAGCCTCTCTTTATTTCCTGAACATAGCTCTGATGTCTCTGGAAGTGTAACAGAAGGCTTTGAATATTCAGTAAACACTGGTCTAGAAACCATTTAAGTGAGAATTAAAAATGGCAAGCCACCTGCTCTTTTCATTACAGCAACTGTTGATTCAGACACAGACTCTGCCAGTGATTTGCCATGTGACAGATTCACTCCCACCTAAACCCTGTTAAACACTGATCATCACTCGGCAGCCCACAAGCCAAGAAATGAATACATAAGCACACAAACGCAAGTTCATGCTTACTTTGTCATTTCAGTCCCAGATCTCGCTCTAAACAACGTACACAAGCCGTGACGCACACTGAGACGTGCTTCCATGAGACAAATGTTCTCACACATGGAAACATGCATCAGTGTTTATCAACAAGGCACGTACAGATTAAAACTGTTGCTTCTTCTCTCTCTGTTTGTGGTAATTACCGCATGACAGACAGACTTATGCATTCATGGCCTGAAACTTTGTTCTGTAGTGCAATATGCTCCGGAGAGCAGGACGGTGTCACACGAGGAGAACTGTGCCAGCTTTGACTAAAGATGCCTTCTGGTCAGCTGAAAGCTTAGCAGACTCTACGGCCGCTCAAACTGACAGGCGATCTGCGGCGTGCTAACAGCAGAAGGCTCGCCCATACATTGTTGTGAAGTCGCTAATTGTCACAAGACGGCACAGGGTAAAGGAAATATTCTGATGGAGGTGATCTTTTCATACTGGTAAACGGCACCCAGAGCTTCTGTATGTGCTTATAATAACCTCTGCATGATCCTTTGATTATGAACATTCACTCCCCTGGATGGGATCATGCCTCCTGAATGAATGTGAAATTATATTGAAAAAGTTTAATAATAAATTAAAGTATGAAATGCCTTCACAGGAAATAGTCATGAAGGCTTTGAAAGTTAACTTTTTTCTATGCTGTGTTAGGGGTTATTCTGACTGCAAAGCAGGTTACTTATTTATCTATTTATTTTTAGTTTTCTTCGTCGTCTTTTTCACTAAGCAGGAAATCTCAAAAGGAATAAGTGTTCAGTTTTCTGTGGAACCTGGTCATTGTCCAAATTCACAATTTTTTAACACTGAATGAAAAACTTTCGGGCCCATGAGTCGCAGTATTCATCTGTATTTTGAGCGATTTGAATGCAGATGAAAAATTACCTTTCTTCTGTTAACCTTTTGGGTCCTAGGCCTTTTTTGGGGTATTTTTACTGTTGTTACTTTTTAGCTCATATCACAGTCATTATAAAAGCTGCATACCCATGCTATATCTTGTTTTTTCAGGACAATGTGGGCTATCCAGAATTGCCATCATTACATGTCCTTCTATGTGCCTGTATTTTATATCAATTTTTATATCAATGAAAAAAAAATCTGTGTCACTAAATTCTTACATTTTCACATGTATCTCACCACAGCAAGTTGGAACTCTGCCATATATGAAGAGGGGAGACTCTCTGGAATCTGGCAATATAAGAACCATGATGGTGGGACATTCTGTCACTT
>JAPZEB010000020.1:11890922-11902854 GCA_029783705.1 Chaetodon striatus | reverse complement strand
GTTTTCTCCGGGTGCTCCGGTTTCCTCACACAGTCCAAAGACATGCAGGTTAGGTTAACTGGTGACTCTAAATTGCCCCTAGGTGAATGGTTGTCTGTCTCTATGTGTCAGCCCTGCAAGTGTCTGCCAACCTGTCCAGGGTGTACCCACCTCTTGCCCAGTGTCAGCTGGGAAAGGCTCTAACTGGTTGTAGGTCTATCATATTGCGTCCCAAGGCATTTTAGTCTACAACCTTTGATAACGCCCTCACTAACTTACATGTGTGATTTGCTCTGGCGATATCTGGCTAGCATAGGCTAGTAATTGTGACGAATAATCTTATTAGTATTCCCAACAGTCATTGATCTGTTGCCCTCATGTTGTATCACCACAGAACATGATACAGCTCTGTGGATAGAAAATCTTCTAATGGACTGAAGGGGATGAGGATTGTATAAAAAAAATGGGGAAAAGCCTCAATAGCCACTGAGAATTAGCTCCTATTAATTAATTGGCACAATGTTGTGGTCATACATGGCTTCATTAGGCATGTTTTTTTTGAAGCCTTTGTATTTATCCTTGGCAGCAGGAACACCATTCATTTGTACTGATATAACGCTCATATCCATTCATTAAAGCACAGATTCTATTCTACTGAACATAATGATGTTTCCTTTAGCATATGCTTTGATTTATTTCATTTGAATGATTGCTACTCCTGCTGTGTTTTGCTAGTTTTATGTCTGAATTCCTGTTTTATTTCACTAAATTATAATTTCTCCCTCTATCCTGACCTAATATGCCCATGGGACACAAAAAAAGCATCTTGTCTCCAGTTCAAACACACTTGACAACCCTTACCGTTTTCATGTGAGTACGTTTATAGCCGAATCACTAAATCCAGTGTAATACAACCAGATGTTAAACAGCTTTGTGAGATTGGTCGTTCATTTCAATGGGGCCACTGGGTCGGCACACTGCAGTAGATTGCTTTGTTTCTTTCTGCTGTTTACTTTGTGATAACACAGAGGTCCTGAGAGGCAGGGTGAAAATATGTTTTTGTAACCCACAAGGAAAGCCTACAAAGTAAAAATCCTCCCATGTGCAAACCAGCATGCATCAATCCACTGGGGAACAGCCATGTCAGTTCATAGAAATCTCAAAGGCTGAATCCAAATGTCCACCCTCTGGACTTGCAGACGGAGCCCTCGCAGACTTCAGTTGTACGTAGTGTGAAGTATTTACTGTCATCACGTAAAGTCTGCGAGGGCACAGACTACAAGCGGCTGATGGACAGCCCTCGAGACCCTTTTGCCCGTGCCGTGAAAACATTCAACCATTGCTGCTGTCATATTCATATACGTCATATAAGTTGATGAATCGCGCCTACTCATCTGTCCCTGCAGATAACAACATAAATCCCATGTATAGCCTTTAAACAAAAATGTATTAATACATCTCTATATAACAGGCGACACGTGTTCAAAAACAAGGACAGCACTATAACTCAATAATTTGGGTATTACTTTCATTAGAAGACCTTCTTTTGTTGTTTTTCGGCCAAGTTTTTTGTCTATTTGACTGCACAGCCTGATAGGCTGCAATAATGAAATGCATTTTCAGTCCCTCTACAGCCTGTACTTACACATATCACTGTGTCATGATGTGGTTGAATATTATTTCTGGCCCACACAATTCAAGTAACATTTTAACAGCCCAAAATGTCAATAACATTCATAAGCTTGTTTTTCAGCACCCACAACATCACGTCCGTGTTGCAATGAACTGTGGGTTATTGAATCAGTGAAGTCTGCTGAAGTCTGCACCCCAAGCAGACTCTCTGGAAGTCTGCACAGAGTCTGCTTGAGGCCCCTTGTGGACTGGCTGAATTGTGGATTTGGACAGCCCTAAGCACTCCCAGACTTCCCAGGTATGCGGCCGCAAGGTCAGTGCGGTGAAGTACGGACATTTGGATTCAGCCAAAGCTCCATCATGTTTTACAGTGGACATTTTTAGTTAGTTAATTGAGGAGGTTAAAGCCTTTTGTTTATGCTGCATTTGGCTGAACTTTCAATGCTCTTTGTATCATGCACTAAGCGCTTCATTCTGCACGGCTTTCCCACTCCCAAAACAACCTAATTAAGTCTATCCTAGTATCTCATGGGAGTGAAGGCAGAAGGAAGTTTTTAATAATATTTCTTACATGGAAGAATTAGGGGATCCTATGTATTTAGATAATATCCTAGATATTATCTCCTACATAGGATATAACATCCTGTACATCGGAGATAATATCTCCTACATAGGACATAGACTTAGGTGTTTGCTAAGGCTGCCTGTAACTCTGTAATCAGGCCCTCTGCATGATCATTGAAAGAGATTATTGAAAAAATTATTGTTGCAGTGATAACTTTTTTGTTGTAAAGCTTGTCCTGCTCTCACCACTGTGCAATGTTATGGCATCTGATAAGCCTTTAAACCCAAGGATCTATTATTAAAAAACAGCCTTTATGGATTGTATTTCATCGTCTCATAGGGACCTGAAACAACATGCCCACATCAATGCAGCCCCTTGCATTTCTGTAATGCAGTGCTCCTTTAGCTCTGAACTTCTAGCAAAAGTTGAACTTTCTGCCTGAGACAGACTGTAGGTCAGTTTGTTGGGAATAGGAGAGTGTAAACACTGGTTATATTACTCTCACCAGTCTCCAACCACTGTGCAATTTCATACATGTTCCATTGCATCTAGCACTTGCTACTCCATCGCACTCTGCTCTGTGTGTGTGTGTGTGTATGTGTGTGAGTCTGCGTGGGTACATAAAGGCCAGGACAAAACTATGTTTTCGAGAACTTTCATTATAACTTTACACTCTTCTCAAGACCTGCCTCAATTTTTAAACACTGTGGAGAATTGGTTTCTTAATCCATCGACTGCTCATAAGATCTGTGCTGTAAAAATTCTAAAGGAGCCATTACTCGGCTTAAGTGGGAGAAAAATAACACAGACGCTTAAAAATGTGTGCACAAAAAACTATTACATGTGGCACCAGCATTTGCTATCTATATGATGGAGTTAGACAACAGAAAGCAAGGATCTTCCAAGTTGTTTCCTCAGAAAGTAATTGAACTTGGATGGGATTATGAAGCCAGCTGGTCCCGGGCAGTTCAAAGCTGCCTGTTTTACATTATTTACCAACATCAAATTATTTTCCATAATTAGATTTTTTCCAGAGCTGCACTGGGAAACCTTCCAGCCTGCATAAAGTTGAATAAATGAATTACATGGTGAAGAGAGGAAGGGCCAGTTCGGGTGAAAAATGCAGATACCGTAATATCAGAGTGGGTATGTGAGGCGGCGGAGCTGCTGGTGTCATGTTGTTATGCAGGGTTTTTATAATGACATGCTGTAAAATGTTCTGCCAGCTTTATAAAACATGATCATGTGACAGGTGTGACATCTCGGATGGGGATTCAATTGAATTTCGGATTTCAATTATGTTTGTCTTCATCCTGAGGGCGGATATATTTTTGTGAAAGAACATCCACTGTCATCTGTGATAGTCAGGAGTACAGTTTGCTCTGTGAGTGATGAACCACAGATGTGAAGCTGCGGGAATGACAATGAAGACGCAAAAACTGGAGAGGTGTCTGTGACAAATATGTCTCATGAGTCACGGAGATGAATCCAGTGACTCAGGGGAGTTTATTCTCACAGGTTTTATGATTAAACACTTTGCTTTCTCTCTTTGTATTATCAAATAATTAATTAGAGGGTGAAAAGACAATAATGTGTGGATTAATGTGATTGTAGAGTGCTTAAAAGTAGATCATAAATTTAAACCAAATATGCTAAATCCCAGACTCATTGACTGACTATTCAGCAACATTAGGACATAAACAATTTACTCAGATGTCTACATTCACAAAACACCCAATCAAATTATTTAAATATATGGAGGAAGGCAGATATAAATTACCGCACTTGGTCTCGGTCAGCATTTCCAAACACATTCATTTCCGTCTAACTCCTAAATGCTGAGTATTAAAACTAGTATTTCAGTGAGTGTTTTCTTTTTAGAGGAGGTAATGGACGTACCCTTATCATGAGGACAGCTTTCCTGATGTCACGGACGCCGTCGTAGACCAGACGGGATGCATCAATGAACTCATTCTCCTCAAACGCCTGTGGAGGGTTCGTACTCAGTGCCTCGATAGCAACCTCCACTTGTTCAGCAAAGCGGGGCATGACTGCAGGGAGAAATAGGTGAGGGCGGAAGATAGGGAGGACAAAAGGAAGATATGAGAGTCAGGTGTATCACATGTGTTAGTAATCTTTCAGAATGGGTGCAAGCTTATCAATTAGAAAAAGGAAAAAGGGCATGGCGAGAGCATGATTATTGGTGTGCAGTCTCTCCAGTCGAGGCCGTGATCACAACCTTTTCATTTCAGATTTTTACAGCAGCGAGGCTCCTCCTGCGTCAGTCACTTCAGGAGAGGCGAGATGTCACCCTAAACCTCTGTGTAAGCGGCAATATGCTGTTCGCACATTGCACGCCAATTAGCTATTTCACCTCGGCTTACCCAACAGGAAGATTGGCCTGTCTGTCACGGATCTGTTTGTGTGTACGCCAGCGTTTGGCATGTGGAAGTGTGCGTACGTGTGTGTGTGTGTAACCTGTGAGAAGATGGCTGTGCACACCGCACGTGTCAGTGTTACAGTACAAGGACGCTAACTTGCAAGCTCAGCCTGTCAAATCGCAATGAAGGGAAACAAATTCATCAAAGTCTTTTCAGCCGAACAAAAGCCGAGCAACAAAAGAAAAGTCCCTATTGACCATAAAAATGGTTGGTTTTGTTGTCAGTATCAATTGGCCAGACCTGATGGAAGAGCTTTATGCTCTTTGTGTGTTCAAATGAATTGTGCTGAATGTGAATAGACATTATTAAATATTCACGAATACGGTCTGAATGTTTGAATATTTAGCAGGCTACCTTTCTACGTAATCTCCTGTTGAGTCACAATAATTGAATGCAGAGTTTAATAATGTGGGGTTTTTTTTTTGGACTCTGTCCTCCCACAAATTATCATAACAAAAGCTATGGTTTACCTGGACAGACAGTCGTTGGCTAGAAAAAGGTCGGCCTTCATATACTGTATTATCTACGAGGGCTTTTTCAAACACAACAAACGCCTGTAACACCGCCAATACTTGTGACTGTGCTTCAAGCCCACATGGTATTTTCTATCAATCCACAATAAACATCTAAATGATTTCAGATAGGGAGAGAGATGAGGAAAGAGAAAGACAAAGGCTTTTTTGATATGTCAGAAGAAGATGTCTTGGCTGCGTAAGAAATCTGAAACAAGCATACATAAAGAGTGGATTTCTGAAAACTTGCACTGATTTAGGACAACACCCTTTTCGAGAGGAGAAGACAGGTCTAATGAGGACGGATGGATAGGAGAAAGAAAAAAAAGGGGAAAAGAGACAAATAAAAGTATTGCTGCTTGGCTGGTGAGCCTCTGCCAGAAAGCCAACTGTGTGATTTTATTATCATTCTCCACACTTTCTTCCTCTCTTACATGCAGAGTGCACTAAATCAATTAGCCAGCTTGCACTAAAGGTGTATCTGCAGTATACTTATTTGTCTGATATAAAACATAAGCTATATTTCACCAAACATAAAAGGCACTACAAAAAGTCTCTCCCTTTTTCTTTTCATTTTTAATTCAGTTTAATCCACTTACTGGAGAAGCGTAAAATAGGCTTTTGGGAATTGCTGGGAAGGCGTTTTAAATAGAAATATTTAAATGTTCTCCAAGCTCTTAATGAGCAAAGTTGCTGATGGTAAGGAGCAATTTCACTCATTCCAGTTGAAAAATGATGAAGGGAATTAAATGTGACCATGTAGGAATGGATTTTTTTCACCCCCTAGGCTTAAGCATAGTTTAAGTGAGAAGTTATGGAAGTACAATGAATGCTTAAAAACCTCACAGCAGAGATGGCGTGCCCCACTGAGGTGTTTAACGAGCTCCAGACACCACAAACTGCACCGTTTTTGATGGCAGAACCTCAATTTTGCACGAAGAAGACAGCTCAATTTAGGCAATATGTTACAAGAGGGACAATCAAAAGCAATTATACAAACAAAACATGAACTAAATCACAAGTACAAAATTCGATTTGTTAAGAGTTTGACTTGTGTTGTTTTTGGAAGACAGTTTTACCTCCTTTGTTTCAGTGACATGTTGAGCAGCCAATTATTGTTCAGACATAAATAACCTTAAAGTTAAATTCTAATAAAATGATACAGAACTAAGGGGATTCATTAAGACATTGTGTAACATTTATTGTATTTTTATGTTGTACTTTTTTTCATTTCTTTCACATTTCACTGCATAGTGTGTATATATTACATATTCTGCATATATTATATATTATATACTTTACAGCTGCTGTAATCAATATCTTTTGATTGATTGACTTGTTTGTGAAAGCAGCTGCTCTTGGTGATGAACCCAAACAGAATCATCACCCGTCCCCTCAGCTCTACAGAGCTTTATTGTGTCTTTCAGCCCATTGTTTCTGTCGCATGGCTGCTACGTTACGTTTCAACGTTACTTGTTTCAGCAAAGATATTCTAAAACCACACTGTTCAATTACTGCCCAGCGCTTAATGGGCGGCATGGTGGCGCAGTGGTTAGCATTGTCGCCCAGGGTGGGGCAGACCTTCAGTGCGGAGTTTGCGTGTTCTCCTCATGTCAGCGTGGGTTTTCTCCGGGTGCTCCAGTTTCCTCCCACAGTTTGTGTAGGTGTGAATGTGAGTGTGAATGGTCGTCTGTCTCTATGTGTTTGCCCTACAATAGTCTGGCGACCTGTCCAGGATGTACCCCGCCTCTCACCCAATGTCAGCTGGGATAGGCTACAGCCCCCATGTGACCCCCAACTGGATAAGCGGTCACAGAAAATGATAGATTACTGAATTAACTTAATAACATAGAGGAGCATTTATTGGCCAAAAAACTTCCCTCAGGAATTAGTGAAAACTAAAACAGAGCTACAGTACAAGGAGGTTGAACATCGGACTTTGCACCATATACTGTCTGGTCTATGGTATTACAATGTAGGAAGCTCATCTCTCTTATTTCATTTTCTTACTGCCTATAGCCTGTCTCTTTGCTGCTGTTACATGTGAGCCTCCCCCTGGAGATCAATGAAGCAGTGATGCCCCTCGAAATTTTTAATCAGGGTGACCAGATGGGGCCATCAAAAACCAAAACCAAAGGTTACGACTGAATTTAAGGGATTCTATCATGCTGTTGTAGTTTATAGGCTTGTTCAAAGCTGTGTCAATATGAGAGTCAGAGTATAGTGATTAATATTACATCAAATGTGTGATGTGCATAGACTAAACCTGGGACAGTTAACACTTCATTTCCTCAACAATCTTCTTGTTGTAGGTAATGTATCTACAGTATATATACTTTCATTGTGTGATTCATTGTTCTTCAGATAGGCTGGTTGACCTTTTCCTTAAAATGACAGCTTGTATTTGAAGGACTACATTGATTGCAAGGAACAAAACATTTACTGGAAAAAAGCAAACTCAGATTTAAAAATACCACACAGATGCCTCCAATCATTTCCCATTATTTTTGCAAGGGGGAGCGGTGGGGGCTGCAGTGATTTATCAGGGTAGCCATGGTAACCCTTGGCCACCCATTGGTGGCACCACTGTAACTAGGTCTTAACTTATAACTACGCATGATAGGGTTGGGTACCGAACTTGCTACTGTTAAGGGTAACGACCAAATCACTATCAAGTAGTAATTCACATGAAATCCATTGGTGCCAAATTTCGGTACCTGAGCGCACATCTGAGAGTATGCTGGGTTTAGACAAGATGCAGACTGTGAAGCATTTCAAAGCCTTAAAGCCAGCTCCTGAGCTCCAAGGCTGGCTGTGGCTGGGTTCAATTTCAGACAAAAGGGCGGAAGTGCCCCGAAGCCGCTCTGTTGGCTCCCTATTGAGCCAGAACTATCACCCCAGTGCTGATCTACAGCGATAGTTTTGGCCCCTGATCTCTTTTCTTTTCTGTATTATTTTAGTATTAGTATAACTGCTAGACGAGCAGACACACACACTCAAGCAGACAGACAGACAGAGACAGAAGGTTTGCTCTATGTGTGATTAGAAAAGAGCACAGGAGTGGAATAGCAATTTAGCTGACTACATCACCCCTGCAAAAATTACATTTTTGTTATTACAGAAAAAGTAAAGTACCAAAGTAAGGTATCATTGCGTACAAGTACTAAATTACAGGTACCGGTGCAGGTATCGGGTTAATTATGAAGGGTATCCATCCCTAATGGATTTATAGTATTTTACATTTGGTATAACATGTAGTCTTTCGTTTTAATGTTCCACTCATAGCAAAACATCTTCAATGATTCTTAGTCTTAACACACAATGTATATTTATGTAACACTGACCTGGATATAGGATGACCCCGATTATAAGATAACCTTGTTTTCTGGATCTATTTCTAAGGAAAAAAAAGCCTTGTATTTGGACCAATACCGTACATGTGGAAAAAAAAGGGTTACATCACAATTTAAAGCCATTCAAAGTTAAGAACTGAGAGAACACTGGAGGTTATGGGATGACGATTTCAGCCCTCCTGCTCTTTGTCTGCTCACTGCTCTGCTCTCCTACACTCTAACCTTGGTTAAATGTTTCACCTACCTCATCATACTGCACTGCTCCTCTCATAGCAATTTCCTCATCAGCACTCTCTCCCACTGTAACTCCCACCCCTATTTACGCACTGATTAAGAGGCCTTACCTCCTCTCCTTGCAAGCTATGAGTTTGCCATCTGCTTCCCATTCTGGCTAAAACCTCCTTTACCCATCATTATAACAACAGATACAAATTTAAAGAGTGTCGAAGCCAGTCAGTCCCCTTGAGTTCAAATTGATTCATTGGTGTCATTAACACGGCATCCTGATTAAAGATTTTGAAATAAATGCTAAATATTTACGGTGAGTTGCTTTTAGGCGGGGCCAGCCGCAAAGTCTGGTCCTCAGAGCGATTACTTTCAAAGTAGACAGTGTGAAGTGTCTTTACTTCTTTCCCTCAGTCTCTGCCGCACTTCTTTTTTAGTGCACTTGATCCACTGATTTACAGGCATGGCATGTGGGTGGCAGTGTGTGCATGTGTGTTATTACTCACTGCAAAACCCTGGCCAAATCCCATTTACTGTGCCCCGATGTAATAACAAGGAGCAACGCCACCCTGCTTCTCTAAATGGCACACTGACTTAGGCCATATATCAGTTTTTTTAATCTACCCTCTCCAGGCACCACATTAATGATCGACTTTAAAATTTGTCCCTTTTTTTTGAGGAGAAGATTAGTTTAAACACAGGGAGTTAGTGGGCAGAAAAGTGTCTCGGGGAAGAGGGAGGGAGAGGGGAAAAGAGAGAGAAGCCATAACCACTTTCCCATTAGGCTATTGATTTTTCTCCCTCTCAAGGACACGCTTCAATCCCGGGCCCATGTGTGGACTGTCTGTCAGGAATCTATGGCTCAGCTTTACACCGAAGAGTTGTGTGCCTTGGCTGCCTGTATTTGGCCCGGCTGTAAATCTGAGCGCACTCAATATGAGGGAGAGAGGGATGGGCAAATTGAGACAAGGTCAAAGGGCAGGTGGTCGCGATAAGCGTCCTGTGTTGATGTGGCAGCTGTCAGAAAGACGGGCAAGTGGCTGCGATTGGCACGAGTGGCCACCGGCATAAACACAGGGGCAATCAAATAAAAAACACAAACAGCCAGCTCAAAGACACAGACACACACACACATACTCAGGCACGGGATAAATGTTTTACACATACACACCGCTGAAAAAAAGGAAAAAAGGGGACCACATCAATGAATTCCACTAAAACCCCCGCTCAAATCGCTTAGTGAAATCCTTGGTGACAGCTATAGATTTCTTGGTAGAGTCTAGTTAATTGGACTCAGTACCCTCTAAAAAGTGTGTGGTCCTATATCCTCTTGCTTTGTTCAGCAACACTTAATCATCTTTCCCCCAGCTATAGATTTCTCCTTGACTGTGTTCAAATCCATAGACATCAGGTCTGTGAGGACTGAGGGGAGAGGGAGGCAAAAGTTCACAAGGATCAATAAGTGCTTTATGGTCCAGATCAGATGTGCATGGGAGCCCCTAAAAAACCCCAAGTACCACCACTAAGAGGGAAACAGGAAGGGGAAACACAACAGCTCTTCATCAAAGAGAAATATGGAGCCAATGAAACGCGGGTCTAACACAGTTGCCGGTTCCCCGCCTTAACATCTCAATTAGCACCTACGATCGAGAGGACACGAGGCCTCGTTAATGTTTAAGACAGGAGTCCTCCCTGAGGCCATGAAGCCGGTGAGACTTACTTATTTGTTGGCTCTGTATGGACTGTACCATCTTAGCCCTTACCTTAAAGATCCCCTCTGGTGAAAATCACGTTTCTAACCTTGTTAACATGCAGTGGCGATCCCAGACTCAGGGGGCCTCAAGCAAATAAGCCTATATAGGCCCTGACGTATGACAGCTACAGGTAGCTAGCTGACTGTCCTAACTAATGGTGTCTAGCTGTCATATGGAAGCTAGGAGGGTCCCCACTTATGAGACTCTTACAGGATTGTATGTTGGCTTTACGGGAGGTTCAAGGAAGTTTAAAGTTGTCATCAAAAATGTGCCACTAATCAGGGCAATCAGGGGTCCGTTCTGGCGGTGGCGGGTGGGGGCAATGTTTCCTATGTTTTCCTCTCCTGACGGTGCGCCCCTGTTAACATGTCCATACGGTGTTTTTCATATCAAGATCAAGATCAAGATTGACTTTACTGAAACTTGACTTGGTCTTTACACCCGTGCTGCAGCCATTAAAAAAACAACATTCACCACGATACATAGACAAATCAACATTATTATATTACAACATTATATGCTACATGACATATCGTGACTGAAAAAGGCAGTCAACACCATGGCTGAGCATTTTCACCTTTGAACTGTAGTGTACCAATGCACAGATTCTGACTTCCAGGGTTTGTTACATCACAAACCAAAGGAACCAATAACATAACGCTGCAGTGAAACAAAAGGTATCAGAAAGTGGTTGAATTAGCCAAATATTCAATGACTTATTTTTTTATTTATTTTTTTTCAAGTTGCTTTTAAAATCCCAATAACTGTGATGGCATTGGTATATAAGTTGGAAAAAAAGGAAATGATGCCATGAAAAAAAATCATTTATCTGCTTTGTGTGGTGTTGACATGAAAAGTGATCGCATGATAGGTGTCTATATTCATCTTTTCTCTTCATGCCCTGATAATTACGTGATCTATGAACTTGACAATGAAGGAATTAAAGTTACATGCTTCTAAATATCTTAATTTTATCCTGAAAAAATTGAAATGATGGGTAATAATTGATTGTGATGGAATTTTTATGACCCCGTATATCAAATATGACAATTCCAATACAACCCGGTCTCACTCCGAAGTCGTCAAAATCAGGTGCTTTGGCAGTGACTTGCGGTGTCAGACACCAACGAAAAAAGCTGTCCTTTAACATCGGCATGATGCGCAGCGGAGTGGGGCGGATGGGAGTGGTGGTGGATTGGTCCAACAAACACCAACTTTCACCCAGGAGAGCAGTGTTTGTGTCCCGTAAGATTGTAAAGCCAAACCTTGTTCTTTTTTCCTAAATCCAACCACATGTGTTAGTTGTTGAAGGAAAAAAAAAGTCAATTTGTGGAGTTGCGCCAATGCAGTGTGTTAATTTTGAAAGGGAATGTTGTAAACTGTACATTTCCCATGAAAACAGAAGTGTATTTTGAAAGAAGACAATGCATGTAACAGGCAGAACTTGACACGGCATCCCAGAACATCAACA
>JAPZEB010000020.1:11853144-11867689 GCA_029783705.1 Chaetodon striatus | reverse complement strand
AAAACAAGCAGTTTTAGTTGACATACATTGATGTATGCATAAGTGTTTACATTGCGGCCCTTATTAACTGCTGCCGACTGCAGCGGTCTTGCTCAACACTGGACAAATTTAAAAAAACTGTTGGTCCCATTAGTCACTAGGAAACACAATCATGGGAAAATAGGGTCCAGGTAAAACAAAACATAACAAAAAAATACCAAACCTACCCTCTGAGAGGGATACACTTCAAATTTTAGATGATACCAAGCTCTTGCTCCCATTGTTTGAATGCATGTGTGGATGCCCTTTGGAAAAAGGTGTATGCCAACTGAATGTAATGTAATGATTCATTTAATGTCTGAAATATAAGAGCAGAATAAACTACTGACTGTCTATTGTAGCGAGAGTATGACTGAGTAAACGAGGCAGCGACCTCAGACTCAGCAGCACACGTGATTACACTCCATTCAAGCACTAAACTTAAACCTTGGCTGACAATGCTTGACCCTAACACCACACTCTCATCCCCACCACAAATTACTGCTACATTGTTAAGCACATTTAAAATGCAGTCACTTAAAAATGTACAAGCAACACAGAGGCCTGGCATTGTAACACTTGGAAGTACAGAGCAACCAGGCAGATAATCATATCATTTCACTGGTTCAGTGAATGGATTGGGAACAACAACATATGTCTTTTTTATTTGCCAAGTTAAGGTTGAACAGTCGAGTAAGGTTTAGATGTGTGATCGGAGAAATACACAAAACACACACAGATAAAAAGACATAGCAACAACTAACATTTTTAAACTGTGATGTGTTACTGTGTGCTGAATTACTCATCAGAGCTACGAGTAAATCTTCAGCCAAAAACCTTTGCCACCCAGATGAGCCAGAGGTTTGAGGTAATTGGCTGGAAATGGTAAAGCAAAGAATTTCTGGATTATTTGCCATGGTAACAGTTGTCTCGTCTCTTCAGCCAACACTGTTGTGCAACTTTAGTCTCCACAGGTTTCCTCTTTATTGCTGCCCCTCTTGCCAGAATTAATTCACTGGAGCAAGAACTGAATTCTAAACTGAATGAAGTGTGTTGATATGAATTTATATGCTGCGGGCAAAGCTGTGAAGTTGTGCTTTAAGAGCATTTGGGCAGCACTTCATTTGACAGCACAGTAATTACAAAGAACTTACTACTTAATGAACAGTCAATGACCGTATAAAAGACAATGGCGATCACAGCAGGGAATTATGTAATTACAACAGTGAGATGATTATTACCAATTTTTACAAAAAGTGAATGACCTGTTTTTGATGCACAGTAATATGTGGAGCAATTACAAATAAACAAGAAGCACGTGTAATTAGTGTCTATGTGATTACCACCCCACAAAAGTAATTACCTTATGAAATGTTAGAGTACAAGTAATAATCAGTAATAGGTACAGGGATAAGTTGGTATCTATTAGAGACAGCAATATGAAGCATATTAACGGGACTATAAAACTATCGCAGCACAACAGAGTGCGGGTGAAGTCAGGTTAAGTGAAACTGTAGTAAATACAAGTATTTTTATGAGTGTATTTTTTGGGGACCCCACAGTGACAATGTCAGAGACCTGAGGTTCTCAAGAGTCCACACTGAGAAGGAGATCGTTATACGAGATCAGCAGGAGGCATGAGCCGAGGGGGGGGCGGTGCAAAGTGCCAAATCATCCTCCATTTGAGGCAGAGCCACATCCTCCCCTTCATTTTCTCCTCTCCCCACCCCACCAAAAGTAAAGCTCCCCTCTGGAGAGAGAACGGATGGCTCCTTCTGCTCCATTAATCTAATGACAATGCCCCGTGACTAAGACCAGCTTAGCAGGCATTGCTCATCCCCATTGGCTCCTCTTTCACTTAGCATGCCATCTATGCATGAATGCAACAGGGGCAATGACAGCAAAGGAGGAGGAGAAAGAAAATAAAGAGAGACGGAGTCGCTGCAAACAATGGCCAGATTATATTGCACTGGTGTCCATGGTTACCGAAGGATGTCACATACCAGTGCTGATAAAGGGTTTGATGGAGTGTATTTAGAGAACTGTCAAAATAGTGTTGCGACAAGTTCTCAGATTTCCCAGAACTTGCATCTGTGATTGTCAGTGTGCTGGGACAATGCAGAGGGAGAAAAGGAACGTAGCATTCTGCTCAAGAAATAATCTGTGTCACATGCATGAAGTCAGATGCAAAATAAATTCATAGATAAAATCTGAAAGAGCCACTTCACACGAATTGTTGATTTTTGTGATGTCTACAAAGCCAATAAACATGCAGGCTATGTAAACCCAAAGAAAACTGTGATAGATCTCAGTAGGTTGGTCATAATCTCGCTTTATCATTTACGCAAAACACACTAGCTCTTCATCATCTAGCAATTAAAACCTTCTTAGCCCCAAATTGTGTCTTTGCTGCTACTATAACCAGCGACATGAGCAAGTATGTGCCGAAGCTGTCGGAGCAACAACTCATGTGCCCTCTTTGGCTGAGCTGCCCCCTCGGAGGAAAAAAATAATGTTTTATTTTTGCTTTTGTGAAAGACAAAAAGCAGTGGCCCATAATTATTAAAGTTAGACCAAATTGTGAAAAAATAAACAAACATAAAGCCAATGGAACAGACGGTGAAACAAAGCCCTCCGACCCCTGTGACAACAAATGTTGTGAGCACTGAGATGCCCAGTGAATAAGATTCTCCAGATATGCTTCAAAACAATACGCAGCTTGTTAAGTTTGCATCATGTTGCACAATACAGCCTTATTTTAGGCTATCACGAACCAGTCATAACTAGCTATAGCTAGCTGGCTAACATATAGGCAGCAGGCTACAAGCAAGAGCCATTGATAAATATATGGTGTATAATACCTGTGCATAGTGTTGTGAATGAGTTTCATCCATAACATGATGTTTAAGACAGCGCCATTCTGGAGGGGGCTGACCCCAAAAGCTCCAGTTCAGAGAACAAAGACAAGACCTGTGATCAAGTAAAATACTACTAATGACACTCAGCGTAAGTTCAATCAGGAAGACTTTCGATGTGCTCATCTATTCATAGTTCTCTCTATTTTACTCCCACTGCGTCCTCTAATCAGCTGACTATGGGTGTTCACTCTTCTAGTTATCCAATCAAACTTCGCCGTGATCTCTATCAGCCGATCAGGATGCTGCTGCAAAATTTTAAATCTGCTCTCTCCTCTGCTGCTGTCAGCTGTCATTTTAGGCAGAATTATCGCGCCCCTTCTCGAGTCCAGGACGAGCTCACCAAAGGCTCATCCCTCTACTCATCCAGATCATCAGCACTTCTCCATCTTCCTCTCATCTCATCTTCACCACCTCTACCCCCACCGGTGTCTAGACCCCAGTGGGGCTCCCTATCCGACTATGGATTCATCACCCTCCTTAAATAATACACCACCTCGATGGGGTCTAATCACGAAGGCTTTCCACATTTTTCATTCTTATGTGCACATGTTAATAAATATTCTTTTTACTGTAAAACCAGTTTCTCCGGACTGAAATAGTTCAAGTGAAATATGTTCATGATATCCTATAGCAAAGAAGAGTAAAATATACACGCATCATGTAAGTGCAAGGCTATCAGAAAACAGCATGAACTAAGAAAAAGCAACGCCTACACACTTACTTAATGCCACAAAAGTTGAACAAAAAATTTTATCCTTCATGGTTCTTCAGGTCAATTTGTTTGAAACATTTTAAAGTAAGGTACGCACAATATTTGCATAATTTGTTTGTTCTTTAAAGAATTTATTCAGGTGTGAACTCTAAAAAAAGCCCTGAATTTGCAAGGGGCAAAATGCTTAATGTAGACATATGGCATAAATACAGTAAAAAAAAGCCGCATTTTCAAACTAACAAGGTTTACTTTGGACACTGGCTGTCTGTTAACTTCACTGAAACAGAATGACATTTTATTTCTATGGTTAATGCAAACAATTTAAAAAGGATTTACAGATTTAAATTTGATTTGCTGTTTGTTAAAGGACCATATTTTACACCATTCACATTACAGTCATGACCCTGACTGTAACCACTCTGTATCTCAGAGAAAGTGAATGGGACAAAATGTACATTATTACCACTTTCCCTCCAGAATAAATACATAAAACTACGATCTAGTTTTGCAGCAGTGCTACAACAGTCAATAGTTACAGTCTAGACAGGAGAACAAATCACTAGTTATACAAGATGCACTTGTGACATAGCCGTGGCGCTGCCTCAAGTTGAATTCAGACTTTGGATGGCTATGATGCACTTTTAGTTCAGCCCTGTGGAGTAGGTAGTAGAAACATCCCCTTCCATCTGCTCTGTGGTGTATGTGTTGCTTGCTGATGTCCGCAGGAGCTCAGGCTCTGTTTGTTAGCCCGGCGTCTCATAGGAGAGATGTCTGCTTCAGCCTAACCTCGGGGAAATAGCGACCAGAAGTTGGCTGTCAAATAGCAGAGCTGCTGGCCCAGAATAGCACGAGGTCAGTGTGAAAAAATAGGCCTCCCACACAACAAGAGCAGACAGGGCTCCTTAACTAAATGTGTGACACTCTGAGTCAAGCTAACTGCCAAATATTCGTCCCCACATTAAGAGTTGATGTAGCAGATCTGTTTGGGTGTGACTTTGCCACATAAACCCGCGGCACTGACTGAAGTTATCAATGACAGTATGTGGTTCTCTCACCCCTGAGGTCAAGGCAATTAAACTTTATTTGTATAACCCTAAATTAAAGGTTCTAATATTGGACATTGAGAGCATTATAATGGCAGCAAACCACCACTTTCTATGTTAAAATATACTGGAGTAATGAAGCAGAGAATGAAGTCATGCTACCTCTGTGTGTGTTGTAATCCGAGCTTCCATTTTTGTTGTTGCGGTGGCTGGTCTGGCCACACCTGCATGTGGGTCCCTGTCTGTGTATCCCACTGGCTAGCTAACTGCTGCCATTTTGCACTGTGCTCATTCTTCTGTCACTCTGTCAGCACTGTTGCCATTGTTGGGACTGTTCATGCTGTTGGCATTGTTAGTTGCTAGCCGTCTTAGCTCAACCACCTCCATGTCGAACACCATGTGCAGACAGTCCTGTCTCAGTCTCCGAGTCATAAAAATGCTCTGATATGCACTTCAGTACAGTACAGCTGATACGCTGTTCCTTTAAAGTTAAAAAAGCTTCACAAGGCTTACATTATGAAACATGTAATGGAAATGACACTCCAGAACCTTCTGTGAGAAGTGATCAAAAAAGAAAATGTGAAAAGCTGATCTGAGACACTTTTTTCCCTCCTTTATGATCAATATGAATAAAACAGACTGCGAGAGGTGGTAGACTACCACTCTTCAGCTTGTCATTTTTTTAAATTAAAAGTTGGGGCCTCCTTGTGTCCTCAGGGTTTTAGGATGCTTACTGTTTAACTGCAATGTCTGCTTTCTATCTAGCAAAGCAAAATGAAACAATAAAAATAAAAAAGATATACAGAATCACAGGTAAGAGGACGGATAAAAATGATGCGGTAAACCAGGGGTGACGAACTCATTTAAGTTCATAGGCCACATACAGTCCAATTTGATATCAGATGGGCCGGACTAATAAAAGCATCACACAATAATCTATAAGTACCATCAGCTCCAATATTTTCCCTTTTTTGTGTGTAAAGAATTTCAAGTACATTCTGTAGACATTCATCCTTTTACAAAACAGATGACCAGCCTGAGACGTCTTAAGAAAAATAAGTGCAATTCCAACATTATCTCTAAGTTTTCAATATTCTGGTCAAGGTGGAAAAGCCTCTGAAGCAGAATTTTACAGGTACAGCTTGCTCCTGAAACCTGCAACCTCTTCGTCTAGTCTCCTAGTGGGCCGGTTAGGACCCTTTGGCCGGCCGGTTCTGGCCCACTGGCTATATGTTTGACACCCCTGCTGTAAACAGTGTCTGTATGCACATGCATTTAAATGTCTTTGAGGGCCTCAACTGTACCTTTTATGTGTCTATTTTTTTTTTATAAAATTGCTGTTCTAACAGAAAGTCATCAAAATAAATGCACTTATTTGGAATAAAGTTAATATTATGAAATGAAAGTAAAGTTGGCATCCTCTCTGATGCTTTAGTCATAAAAGCAGGGTTAATTTTCAAACAAACTGTGATCCCAAATATTCCCCAGATCCCGATGAAGGGTGTGAAACACCCCTGGATCACTCAGAACACCTTCTTGCTTATTCCAGCATTGTTTTGGGGTAAAAATGTTCCCACCTCGATGACTCAGTCTTGATTGAGTGTTCTTCTGCTTTATTACCCAGGGGGATGTTTGTTGCCATGGTGACTGAGAAAGCAGGGGCTGACACAGTATTTCATTACTGACCGAACAAAGAGCAAAATGAAACATAATTTGCCATTCTGAAAGACAGACAAGAGAGGATTAAAAGTTTTTACCTTGCCGTGTCATTTGCCTGTTATTGCAGGTACAGTAATAATGAGCTGAAAAAGCCGTGACAATCTAAGTTGTTTTGCTTCTTCTTTTCTTTTTTTTTTTTTAAACGTCAGCAACTGTTGATTTTACCAGTTGCAGGTACATTTACAGATGCATCAAAATGTGGAATACATGCATCTCTCTAGTTGTAGATGTGACAGTCCACGGGGAAGTAGAACTCGTATTATTTTACATCACACTTCACTTCATTTCTAATATTTGTATGCACAGGTTAATCTGTATGTGCACATTCAGTTGCACTAATTTCTGGCTGCACTGCCATCTTACCTGGCAACAGGCTGAAAATAGATATAAAAAAATATACATATTGTGGCTAAACTTCTGGCTTCATTTTAACCTATACAGTAAAAAATAAGACGACCTTGAACTTGCAAATTCTTCTTTCAGCTTTAACATTTGAGAGGTGAATGCCTTTATCAACCTACCACTGTCTGCCATAAAAAGTATCTTTTTTTCACCTTGGCTTTTACAATGGTGAATGGCTATTATTATGTTTTTGCTACTGCTCTATACAGCCCACTGTAAAGATCCAAACAGCGTACACTTATTTGTATGCACCCTCAGATACATGAGAAGAAAACAGGTACAATTAGAAAACAAACACGTAATGATATGATGATGGATGATGGTGAAAATCTCTCTCAAATGTACACGTGAGTCTTTACATATCCTGGTTAACATATTACAGTTATGTAATATATAATCCATTTTTTTTTATTTTTCCTAGCTATTTGGGATCAAAAGGATCCAAAACTATAAAAAAAACTCAACACTGTAAATGATAATAAAGTCCCAATGTCCTTGAACGAGCCAACAATAAAGTCCCAATGTCCCCAAGCGAGTGCTTCCTAATTAACAGTGTCTCAGCTTGTTACTGTTGCTGAAATTGGTCAAGGTTTTGGACCTTGTCCACTTTTGTTTCGGGACTGGCTGCAGACTGACTTGGCAGAGATTATTGGCATCTTGTTTTTACATGGATTAGTGTATTGTGCTCTTACTACTACTAGATGGCACAAAAAAGTGTCCACAAATGAGGACAACAGGTTTAAGTTAAGTTGAAGTATAAGGTCAAGTAAATCCAAAATGGGATGTCCTTATATGAGGACACAGGGTCTCAGGAGGATATAGCTTGTTACCAGCATGATATGAGGTAATATTATCACATTTACAATGTGACGTAACAATTTACCACCTGAAACAAACTGTATGTGTTTTTTTTTTCATTTTTCATTCACCCACGGTGATCCACTCCACTCCACCAGAAAAAATATCGCCCAAAGGTTTGTCTTGTCATGTCAATACAGACTATATTATAGCAGGGTGTCGATGATCCGGCACATCTGTGTGTTATCATGTCCAGTGTGTTTCCATTTGTGTATCTACAGTGTATCTTGTCCTGTTTTTGCATCGTAAGGCTGCTTCGGTTTGTTTTTTCTGCATCCCAGTGATGGGCACATCTGGGTGATGCTTTCAAATGTGCGTTAGTACGTCGGATGTTTTTCCATTCACATTCCTTACAACAGGGGAGCAACACCTTTACATTGTCCTGTTTTTCTGCATAACTCTCTCTCTGATGCTGTTGGAGCTGACCAGCACACCAGGAACCAGCAGGTGTATTAATTTGCGCTCAGCATAGTGACTGACTCACACGCCAATCCGTTTGTTGTGCTAACCTCAGCATTTGTCTATTGTGTTTTATGACAGGCCCACAAATATTGATCCCTATCACATAAATGACCAGACTCTGATCCTCTGCATGACCCTCCCTGTGTCAAGGGTCATTCGTTTATTTAAAAAGGTCTAGGCCGGTGGTTACCAACTGACTTGTGACTTGCAAACATGCTACGTTTGTAAAAAAAAAAAAAAAACACACTTTGTTTTTAAGTATGGTAAAATTCCAGCACAGGGCTTTTATTCTGTAGAGTGAGTGAATAACTGACAGCTACTTGACAGAGACAGCAAATAAGCTCAACAACATGGCCAAACACAAGTATGACACTGAATATATTTAACAGCGAGACCACAAACTAATGACAAGAACAAATACAGACCCCGTGTGCTGGACGAGCTGGGAACCACTGGTCGAGGCAATGTAAAAGGTGTATGTCGTCACACTACTATCAACATAAACACAGGATTTTAATACAAAGTTGTAACCACTGTGTGTGAATACATGAATGGGGCCACACCTGCACACCACTGGACTTGAACTGAACTGTAATAAACTGGAGCTTCTGTGCTTTGATGACCTGCTATGAAACATTCTCATCCATTTATAATGCCTTGTTGTTCCTCTGAGGTCACCTTGGTGAGAGTAACGCGAGAGTAGTGTCATAAGTAACGCAATACGCTACAGAGAGAGTGATACTATAAAGCAACCTATTACTTTCAGATGAAGGTAACTAGTAATATATGATGTATTATGTTTTGAGAGTAATGTGCCCAACACTGCACACAAGTGATCTATTCGCATACAAGTGCATGCTTTCACTGGTGTGTATGCGAGCGGTCGTCCAATTGTGTATGTGAGAGAGAATATAACTGTGAGTAGCCTTAAAGCTCGGCAGATTACACAGTAGCCCGCGGCCAACATCACATCTGTGTGAAGCAGCTGTATGACACCCAGATGTATGCACTCACATGTCACCAAGTTACTCTCAAGTCGAATAGCTCTGTACAACATGTGAAACGACCCCCCTGTGCCTGCCTGTAATGCAATGAGATCAGACCAATGAATGCATATGGATCAAATGAACCCAAAATAACACACATTACACTCGCAACACACACTATATCACATCACACTGTATGCACTCATTAATGCGTATTAGGGCGCTTGCACACAAAAAAAGGACAGTTAGTACTAACAATATTAGATAGTCCAGTAAACTGTGTTTACTGCATGCATCCCGTGGAGCAGCGAGCTAATGTGGCTAACTCTGGGTGGTGTGGTCTGATGATCAGAGCAGCTAGCGGGAGGGTGATACATGCCTTGTGTGCCTCTGTGCGCACACATGCATTTGCATACTCGATGAATCAGATCAAAGATAGTGTGATGAGCGTGCCTGCCTCATGACTATGCACGAGGCAATGTTCTGCTTTGCATTAGGAGTCCGTTTAGGCCCGGGCTGCACTGCCGTGTTTTCCCTCTGAGCTGCACCTCATCCAGGATATTCTCCTCACCTGTGACCTTTGCTAAACAAACCACAACTTATCTGGCTTAAAGTCTTGAGAGAAACTGGGAAATGGAGAGGCGAAAATAAATAGACAAAGCACAAAAAGTGCTGAGGAGAGAGATAAGGCTACGTTGGGTCAGAGAAGAGAGGAAATGAAATTAGGTATATGTCCTGTTTGTGCTTGGCTGGATTTATGTTCCTGGTTTATTTATTTAGTTTGAGTAAAAAAGCAGCGGCAGTAGCCGACATGTGGATATGCTAAGAGCCGTGGTCATGAATTTCACAGGCAAAAATAGGATATGACTGAACATGGACCCCAGAGCAGGTTAATATATGAATGAAGACACAATGTCTTGGGACAAATTGCAGGTGGGATGTCATGTGCAAACTGGGATGTGCAAAGATGTCTGTTTATAGATAATGTAGTCACAGCGTCTGTATTTATGTGCAGTCGTTTTGAATGTATGTGACACAGGCTGCTTTATAGCTGAGTAGCTTTTAGAAGACTAGCTGTTACGTGAACCTCTTGTACTTTGAATATTTCATCATAAGGATGAGGAGAGAACTTTTTTACCTTAATGACCCCCCTTCCTGCCTGCTCCGTTATTTAAAAAGAAAAAAAAAATTGTAACACCATCTTAATCATCTAAAAAGGAAGATCCCAATTATCTATAGTGCTCCTCGCTTGAGCAATGCCTCTCTGTTGGTGCCAAAATTCCCTTCCTCTCCAAACCTGTCACTCCACATTTGACAAGGAACAAATCCCTCTCTGCCCATCTACTCTATTGTCTCATGATTATTGAACAAATGCCAATGTGTGTTACTTGATATCTTCAAATTGCTATGGTGATTAGGGAGGGGATTGGGGAAGCGCTTCTCAATCCTAACTTGAACTCTGGGACACATTGATGCAGCAAGTGATACACACAAATTTCCTCTTGTTTTTGTTCGTATTCATGATTAGTTCTTATTTCGTTAGAAAGCATTCATTTCTGGGATTAGTTAATGTTTTCTTATTTTTGCTCTTCTCTTCGGTATGAGAACATTTTACAAGTGGTTGAGGACACTGTTAGCAAGACAAGAGAAAACATATTGTTTTCATCTTGTTTTCACAGTCGGCAAATTGTTCAACACAAGGAAACACAAGCTCTTAACACCTATAAAGGACATTTATATACATTACACAAATTACAAAATAAGCCATGAGCATTGTATATAGCGTTGGAAATAGGGAGCCCAGGAACAAACTGTTTTTAAAGTCACATGAATTGAATTTTGGGGACTTGGTTAAATTTAATACAGTAAAAAAAATAATGTACAAAGCAAGAAATAATCTACTTATGGGCAATATTCAAAAAATGTTTTGTGACAGGAAGGGGGGATAAAATTTAAGAGACAAATTAAATCTAAAAAAACATTGTCTTCGTACAACCTTGAAAAGTCTGTGTATTTCAGTGTGTGTGGTGGATTTATGGGATGGGTTCGATGAGGAGTTAAAGAGAAGAACAACTATGGCGTACTTTAAAAAGATGTACAGACAGTATATGCACGAGGTCTGCAGACTAAGAAGGGTGATGCTGAGGGGTTGGTTTATCTATTTATCTGGGCTGGGTTGAAATGGAGTATATTCAATATCTAGGACTGGTGTTTATTTATCTATATTAATGGCTGTAAATAAGTTTGGGATAGCTGCTGACAATTTCCTTTTCAAATGAGATGTGAATACTGAGAGGGGGGTGGGATTTTATAAGTGGATGCTTCTTCCTGCTTGTTTTTGGGCACATCTGTCGAAACTTTTTTTGTTTTGCTTTTTTATTTTACTCAAAATAAAGTCATTCATTCATTCATTTAATCTGAGGAACATAACAGAACACGTGAATATCAGAAAATCAAATGTAGATGTTTCAGAGTGATTAATTGGATTATTAAATTTTTGAGCTCTAGAACTCAGCTGACATTTTAATGTGGGGTCTATATGGGTTGTAAATGGACGGAAAAATGGACCCTATATAGAATTGTCCACAGGTTTACCACTGGCCCTGTGGTAATTGTCCACATGGGTGGTTTACCCAAGTGGTCCCCAGACAAGATGCCTATTGAGGGCCCTAGCATAACCTAGCATAACCCACTCTGATTAAACCAAATCATGCAGGCAACTAACATGGGGTCATTATGGTACCCATGGACAATCCCATATAGGGCCCATTTTGGAGCCCATTTACTACCCACATTGGCCCCACAACCAAATGATGGCTGGGAAATACAATCATACTTTGTCCATTGATCCCAATTACTGTCCTTACAGTTACTGTGCGTCCCTCTGCTGACCAATGCTGGAAGGTAACTATGTGCATTTACTCAAGTATTGTACTTGAATACAAATTTGAGGTACTTTAATTGAATATTTTAATCTCATGCCACTTTCTTTTTCTACCCCACAACAATTATTTGATAACTCTACTGACAAGTTACTTTACAAATTAAGTACCTTTACTTAAGTGCTGTACTTAAGCACAAATATGATGTACTTGTACTTTACTTGAGTCTTCTAATCTCATGCCATTTTCTGTTTCTACTCCACTACGCTTCAATGGGAAACATTTTACCTTTTACTCCTCTACAAATATTTGATAACTTTAGTTGCTACTAACTTAACAAATTAAGACATTTTTAAGAATTTACAAATTAAGAAATGCTGCCGAAATGAAATTACTGGATTAATTAGGAAATTAATTGCCAACTATTTGAATAATCTTTCAATCCATTTTTCCATGCAAAAACATTTAATGGTTTCAGATTCTCAAATATGATAAATTGCTGCTTTCCTTTTTCATTATTCTCATTATTTTTTACTTATTTTGATTAATTACATTGATTTAACATTTCCTGCATTGAACACTTTTTATTTTTAATACTCAAATATATTTCCTGATTGTCCTTACATACTTTTACTTAAGTAACAATTTCAATGCAGGACTTCTACTATTAACAGATCATTTTTTACAGTGTGGTGTAGGTACTTTTACTTCAGTAGAGGGTCTGAATACTTCCTCCACCACTGCTGCTGACACGACATTTACAGCATCACAAATGTTTTGCCATTGCTGGGTGTTGATGTTCTTGTAACACCAGGACTGACACTCTGGAGAATCCAATGTTAACTTTGTTTAAATTTAACTCTACTTCTTGCTGAAGTGTTTCTTCCTCTTACAGCCTTTTTTGGTGGCATCTCTCCAATTCCTGGGCATGTGCCAGAGTCTTTGCACACGGCACAGCACCTGCCCTCATATAGTTTTGAGGGGGTGTTACCTGTGCTGATGGGTTACTTATTATCGAGTGGGATTCAACATTCAGCACACCTCGTCAGAGCAGATTGGGATGGTAAGAACATGCATCAAGAGTTAACTTCTCTTATTTTTTTCTTCTTAACAGAACTTTAAGAGAAAACACAAGAGAAATTTAAGAGAATGCTGCTGCTGAGGCCCAGTGTGAGGTCACTTGACATGCAGAACACAGACTTCACCAAAGATTTCCGAGACTCATACATTCATATTTGTCTGATATAACTTTAATGTGATATTCTTTGTTTTTCTTGATTTCCTTCCATGGCAATTTTCTTTCCCTATTTCTCTCATTATGCCACTGAATAAAGCGAGGTGCAAGTTACAGTTGTTGCTCCTTTCACACTTATTAAGCGACACACAGCAAGACAAATTTAGTTAACGCAGGGGCAGTCATGTTTCATAAGAAGCACATCATGGAGGTGTTGGGAATGATTATACCTCCACATTTATTTTCCCGGAGGATCTAACCTGCAATATATTGTGCTTTACCTTTAATAAGCTATCTGGGGCAAAATCACAGGGTCCTGGTAGGTTTTTATTCTCTCACCTAATTAATCAGCAGTGGGTGGCGCCTGCCATTGCTAGCTTGCGTTATTCTGCATTTGTACTGTGGCAAAAAGCCGTGGCTCTAATTAGGAGAGATGATCTATTTTCCATAATGAGAATTGATGGCTTTTCTTCTGCACCACCAAACATTCTTTCCAACTGAAGCCCCCATTCTCTCTTACTCCTCCACACAGACATAATTCAGAGGTGTGCAGAGAAAAAGACTAAATGAAGCACTATGTGATTAATGGACTTAATTTCCAGCAGATTTGACTTCACGGTGACAGCCCACTTCCCCTCGAAAGCTTTCTGATTATTAGATTTAAGCCTGTGTCAAAAAGTCAAACAGCTTACAGATGAATGTCTCGCCCTGTCCCCTCCCGATCACCCACACAGTGTCTACCTGTCCCTCTCGCAAGCTTTTCGTGAAATAAATGTGTTGTTTTTGTCATTTTTATGTGTCACGCACAGTATGGGGTTTTCCATAGATAGCATTGGTGTCACATAATGATGCCAAGAAAACCATAAAAGAATAAATAAGTGCAAACATTAGGAAAATAGTCCTCCAACTGTGACGCTACTTAGTTTAAAATCAGAGACAATTTGTACAATATTCTGCAAAGCTGCTCCAGTGGAGGACAGATGCATTGTGCCTAAATTGCACCTTGTAAAACAGGGAACCCATATATACTATAATCTCGTCGCCTCCCATGGGTGTCAGAGCCTCCTAATCTTTGAACACAAAGACAGCCCCTCTCTATGTGGCTTTGCAAGCCTGTGCTAATGCTGTGTAAACATTGCTGCTGCTGTTTGCCACTGATTTAGCACATGTTAATATTACATGAGACAGAGGGGGCCTTTGATGATGTAAGTGAACACTCAAACTAGGGCTTTCCACCTCAGGGAAGGGGAGAAGGGGCTGTGGAGCAGCTCCTTCGAGATTTCTTTCACTTCCGCATATGCAATCCTGCTT
>JAPZEB010000020.1:11841091-11853044 GCA_029783705.1 Chaetodon striatus | reverse complement strand
GTGAGTATCCTGAAAAGCACTACATAACTCCAATGTATTGTTATCATTATTATGAAATCACTACAAAATTCCAGTTGCCTAAAATGAACCTATCTATCTACCATGTGTTCAAAAATTATAAGAAAGGTTCAGACCTGGGGCCAGATACATAAAACTGTGTAGATTCATGACTAGAACTGTGTGTATGCACAAAGGCAGAAACATTATTAAGGAGTGCACACATATCTCGTTCATTGTGGCGCTGGGTGAACATGCCTCATTTTCACACCCACAGGTCACCTTAAATGGATGTAGAAACGCCCTTAAACTAATATGTAAATATGTTTGCATATGGGATGCAAACATATTATACTGATGCCCGCTCCAACACTCATTAGACCTGTCAATGAAAAATATGACATAGAAAGTGCAATTACACCGACTGTGCTGCATCAGGGAGGATCTCCAATAGTTTTCCATACCAACATATGGCATGCAAGGTACCCTGGGTGTGTTGGTTGTTGATGTTCTGGGACACCGTGTCAAGTTCTGCCTCTTACATGCATTGTCTCCTTTCAAAATACACTTCTGGTACGCAAAAAATTTAACGTTTACATACAGTCTCTTTCAAATAAACGAGCCACGCCGGTACAACACCACGGATTTACGTTATTTTTCCTTCAACAACAAACACATGTGGTTGGGTTTAGGCAACAAAAGCACGTGGTTAGAAGAAAGAACAGGGTTTGGCTTTAGAATATAACGGTACACAGCTCTCTCAGGTGAAAGTCTATGTTTCTTGGACCCATCCACCTCCCCTCCCACCCTCCCCATTTGGACTGTCGCAGCATTAACTTTCGTCCTTGTCCTGCAGCAGTTCCCCCTGACGCCGCCAGGCACTGTTAAACTCTAGCAGCAACCGTCCGAAAGGACATCTTTTTTTGTCGGTTTCTGACGCGGGAAGTAACTGCCTAAGTGCCGAATTTCAACCTCTCTGGACAAAGACCGGGCTCGATAAAACCTCACTCATCATTATTGTTATTAAACGCCCGATGGATGGTCAATGGTTCATTCGTAGTACTCATGTTGGAACTTACTTGTCTTCACATGCTTCACATGATAACACTAAACGATCACTAATGGAGATAAAATAAAAATAATGATGAAATTCATCACTTAAATGATCTAGAATTAACTTCACAAATGTGCCTTTGATTGACATTTTACAGAGTGTTGTGCAGACTGAAAAAATAATAGCACAATCAGTGAAATTGGCAAACAACCTGAAAACAATGTCTGTCATATGATTTCAACCTCAGCTATCTTGGCTAAAACTGTGTGTATGCCTGGTCTGAAGCATGCGTGAGATGCACACGTTCCTCCTTTATAAATACCCATTTATGTGTGAGAGGAGGCGTAAGCACATTATTTGTGTGTACACATTGTTTATGCATCCAGCCCCAGATCTACTCACAGCCATATCGGGGATGTTTGGATATAAAATGGCAAAATCAACCAGCTCCTGTTTTCCTAAGTAAAACGAATGCCACAGAAAAACCTTAAGGTTTACAATATGGGACCTTAAGTGGTATGCTATACATGGAAGTATTTCCCCTTAAATTCCCCCTGAGTTTTCCTCATAACTCACAAATTGAAAGTTGGTTTAAGCCGTGTGCAGCAATCTAAGCAACAGCACAGTCTCGGCTGTGACTTGCAGGATGCAGTGATCTCTATTTTCTTCTCCTCTGTTTCACCGGTGTGCTGGAACCAATTCCCCTGGTCTATCAGGAGCCTATGGCCAGTTTGTGTCTTCTGGGAGACGTCCTTCATTATTGCTGCACCAACCTCTGATAATCCCACACCTCCCACAGCCACCACTGGACAGCTCAGTGATGATGAAGCCAGAAAACTGCCTCCTTTGTTTGTGGCTCTTCACTCTCTAAGGTCTCTCTTTTTCTCCATCTTTCTCTGACTTCAACCATACACCACAACCACGCGTGTCAGCTTGCCAGCTGGCATCGTGTAACTCTAAATTTTAAAACAGGATTTTTTCTATGCAAGCGCACACAAAAGTACAAAAAAAATGTGGGTATGCAAACTAGCGGATGTGTGCTTTCACACACACTCACAGCACAATGTCATCAATAGAGCTGTATAAGGACGAGCGGGCACGAGAATGAGAAGATCAGTTTCAGGAGAGAGAACAGACTCTTGATGAGCCATTAACCTGCTGTCGGTGAGGTAAAATGGCTGTGGAACGTGGTTTAATTTACCCTTTTATAAAGAGGTCGTTGAATTGATGAGCCACAGGAAAAGAGTTACACCCCTGGTTTGGTGAATTAGCAATGCTGACGGTGAACAGGTTGAGTGAGGAACTGGAAGAGTAGTCAATATCCCCAATCAATCTAAGCTTTCAGAGAATCACCGCTCCACTCGTGGTCAAATCTATAGGACTAATAATATGGATTTGGGCAGGCCTCTCGTGGAGGAACGCTCCAATTTAAAAAGGAAATCATTTTGAATTTCTTCTGAAGTACTCTTGTTTGTTTTTTGTTTTTTTTTCAGCAAAAGTTATTGGAAATGAAGATGTTATTTGACACTGTGGGTTAAATGATTTCCATTTTTGGAGAATGTTTTATTTTGTTGGCCAGAGCTTTCATTTATCTATCTTTGGGCTGGGCCTTCTCAGCATTGAGTTTAAGATCTCTCTTTAGAAATATCCATCAGTGGGTACAAAGAGTCAATTTTCACTTTGAAATAAGCTGCCAGAGATTTCTATGTGCTCTCCTCGCCGTCCATTACAGTAGCTCTATGGATGATAAATTTTAATAGACAAAAGATGGCTAGCGAAGGTCTCTCCATCAATGAAAAAGAGAGAAGAGAGAATTGAAAATTATGGCCTGTTCTGTGGGTACATGGTATTGCAGGTTGTCTGCTGATCCATTTCATGTGAATAGACCTTTATCCGTGCCCATTCTGCCTCATAAAATTGAAATTAGACATGGGTGTTCAGGTAAGTAGGCAGATTTTTTTAAATTGTCCTGATCATTTTATAGGTGGGGCGCAATAATGCGTCTTGCATTTGCAAATGATACACCACTAAATATTGAATAGGTGACCCACAAGCCTGCCTCACACACTCACTGCTGCCATCTTTGTGTGTATGTTATCAAATCATCAGCACAGCCAAGAGGAAAATGTTGGCATTGTACATTTCCGCAAACCACAGACAATATACATTTGAACGTTTCATACATATCATATAAACATTTCTAAAGTGACGTAGTCTTTAAACTGACTGTGTCATCAGGAGATGGAGGGGATAGTGGATGCTGTGTCACCTAGGCGAGACGCCTGCCAAGCTGCCGGCTAATGTTTGAGACAAACAAACAACATAACCGGTTGTTTTTTAGCAAGTCATCATCGTGTTTCCAGTGGCTTTTTGGCCACCAAATGTGGGCACTTTGTAGTGACCCATTGCTGTGTTTTCACTGGGAACAGTTCCAAAAAAGCATTTTTTTTTTTCACCAAAACATCATTATGTTTTCTGCCTGTATTGTGCCAGCAACAACAACAACAACAAAGCCAATACACAATCGTGGCTAAATCTAGCCACACGTCAACCCCAAGGTTGTGGAAACATAATCTGCTGCATAATAATGTACCAATGTAACATATGGTGTAGAGAGATATCCAATGCCAACATTTATTCTGGATATTGGGTTGCAAACTGTACATATATGCAGTTTGTTTAACCCTTTGAAACCCGAGCAAAGTGGCTTGATTTCTTTCAAAAACATGGGAAAAAAGGCAATGAGAAACCTACAAAGAAATTGCCCCAAAAATAACAAGAAATTAGAAAAAAATAGCAAAAAAAAATCTAAAAAATAGCAAAAAAAAAATAGAGGAAAAAAAAAAAAACAATAAGGAAATTACCTGAAAAAAGTGCTAAAAATAATTACAAATCTGTAAAATAATTTTAAATAAATATTTATGATAATTATGGATACAGTTTCATGCACTTTTTTCCATAGCGTTTTAAAAAATAATTTACAGATCTGCTCACATTTTTCAAAAGAAATCAAACCAATTCTTAGGATTCAAAGGTTTAAATACTTGTGAACGGGGTCTGAACGCAGCACAAAAAAGTGATGTTGCTCAAGGTTTCAAAGGGTTAAAGCATGTAGGAGTTCAAACATTTAGATTTCAACATTTCTGACTTCAGTAACAAAAAAGAAAGTACCCTACACAGCTTTCCATGTCCTCATCCACTAAGAGGCAAAGCATCTGGGCGCTATTCAGTGCTTAGTATGCTGCCTCTTAACATCAGAGCTTCAGAAACCTTTTAGACAAATATCTCCACATACACACAGTTATGTGGAATATGATATCACTAAGGGGCTGAGAGTATCTGTATGTACATTGGATGCTTACGTGAGAAGGTTAGAGTGCTCTAATGCATTCTATATTCTTAACTGAGAATAAATAAAGACAGACATTAATTGAGGCTTCATAGCATGCAATAACAGAACAGAAGGTTTTGGCATGATGGGTAATAACTCCTGTGACAGCCTGCTTCACATTCCCATTTGAGAGCTATCATTTCCTGCTCCCCCGCTATGCTCCAAGAACAGAAAATAGGAAGTGATCTATATAAGGAAGGGCACACACCCAGGGCTTATCGTCATTATTACTTTTGATATATAAAGATTAGATGAGATCAATTATGAAGGAAACATACTGAATTGTTGAGCTCAGAGATAACGTATATGCCCTTTACAGAATCAATAACAAACCCAGGTTCGTATTTGATTGGAGTATGAACAAGGAAACAAATAATGTGTGGTTCTTTCAACATGTGTACAAACACACACCCACGTTTTCCATGCTATTCCAATCGGGCAAGAGCACAACTACAAAGTAGCTGCATTGCCTAGTTGCGAGGTATTGTTTGCAGCACTTTCCACATTGATTAATCTATAATAGAGGTCAAACACAATAGTGCAAATTTCATATGATGTTCTGAATCGTTCAACAACACGACATCAAGTTCAAGGTCAACATCTAATCATTTCTTTACCAGATTTTCTGAAATGATTTTGTCCTCCGAACGCATACTGAACATTAATCATCTCGTGACTAATGAGATCAAATCGGTTTTACGTACAGTCTCTACATTAGAGACGAAATGGGACGTGTCTGAACACATCCTGCACCTTGGAACGCTGTATTGTTCACATCCTGGAGAAATGAAGATGATACATGAATCAGAGGCAGAAAGGCATTATGGGACATCAAAAGTGATATGACTAAGCCCCCATGGGCACATGACATAATTAAGGATTTATGCTGGGCTATATATCATATTACCATAGGAAGTCTATGTTCACAGAAGCATGGTGCAATGTCAAGTCTTATTCCTCTTTTGCTTTCTCTTTTGTCGCACTTAATCTCGTGTAATCCACTTAGTGTCATATCTGAATAACATGACAGGAATTCCTCCGCTCCTTGTCGAGTAACACCTTTACAGAAGCTTTCCCAGCTCTTAGCAGGGATGCTGACGTTTTTGTCTCAAAGCTAAGCTTATCTCCACGGCAATTTGTTTGGGCAAGGTTTGGTAAAATGTGTCACACAAACATTGCCACCAATGCATGCATTCTGTTAGAGATAATGGGCCCTTGAGTTGACTCCCCTAAGCCTGCAGGGGACGGTCGGGGGCAGTCTATTGTGAATACATTTTTGATGCCGGTGTAATTTCCATTTGTTTATCTCTCTTTTCCCCTTTTAGGGACAGTGGAGATGTAACACAAAGAATATAAATGTCAGCTTGAGGTTAAAAGATTGGTTGATTGCATCCTAGGGCACAGCTGTAATTCTTCAGAAAAAGGGCTGATGACCATTTCCCTCTGAGACACGTCGACTGACTCACAGGGGAATTAACAAAGAAGCCAAGAGGAAGAAAAAAAAGTCAAATGTCAATGTATATTATTAGACTAGCAGTTCCACAAATGATTTGTGTATGTGCTGTCTGCATGTACAGTATGCATGTTACGTTAATAATGACAGGGTTTTTTTGTACTGCATTTTGCTGCTATAAAACTGCTGTTCGAAGGTCAAGTGGTGATGTGTATTCCATATTTGAAAAGGCCACAATAAAACATAGTGTTGCAACCCCCTGCAGAAGTACAATCCGTGCTGTTATTTGTGGCTATATTGAATTTACATTACCTTTTAAGCTTACAAGCAGGAAAGCACTTAGTGCACACTGTAATGTACTGTAATACTGAAAACTGACAAGCAATGTGGGATCGTAATGGTGTCAGGTACTGGGATCCTTTGCTTAAAGGGGAATTCCAGTGTGAAATGGATTTGGAATATACTGTACATGATCACGAGATCGAATCTTGTGTTGGGTACAAAACCACGCTGATGCGATGCATTCTTAACTGTGCAGTTTTTAGCTGATTCCTCCAAAAGGCTAATGCTGCTAGCACTCAGGGCATGTCTCCAGGTGAAATGAAACATCTGCCATTAAACCACTTACAAGGCTCAAAGTAGCCCCACACTTAGTTGGTCGTATAACGAGGGTCCTACCATTTAAAATGAGGCATTCACTACTTTGTAAGAGCACAGATAGTTTATTAAAAATGACTGTTTACAAAGACAGTACCTTGAGGTAGTTTTCCGGATGCCACCATTTTGAATTTACGTCAAAACAAGTCGATTACCAACTCCTCTTCTTGTCTTCTCCTCTCCTCAAAAGCTGTCGTCCAAGCTCGTGCACTAAACACATCCAGGGCACCCCTTGTTCACATGTACAGCCCATGGCCAGCCCTCTTCTGTCAACAACATCTGAGATTCGCGTTCAGCAATTGACTTGTTTTGACTTAAATTCAAAATGGTGGCGACCGGATAGAACCTAAATTTAACAGCTAAAGCACACTGAAACTTATTAGATAAAGAAAACCTAAATTTTTCCATACATTACACAAGTGATTACGAGGAAAAAGTGAGTGATATTAACTCTTGGTCCCAGATGGCCGATGGACTCAAACCCAGAATTCTCCAGCTGAGAAATGACAGTGCTAACCACTGTAACACCTTGACACTTAGGGATTACACTGATAATGTCAGGGTTTTTTTAATTGACCACTATGCTCAACTGATTAGTTTCCAAGAGAGGGATACATTGTTTGAATGCAGATTAATGCTCTTCAGTCCCATGAAAGAAACTTTGACACATACACATGTTGCAGTGCAGGGATGTTACAATATCTTGGAGTATATTTCATGATTACTAATTATTTTATTTACTGACTAATATTGAATAAATTAAAATTAAAATTATATGCATGGGTTTTATTTACAAAAAAACCCCCATTCCTTACAGTGTAAAGCCATTTTATCGTAACACTGCTGAATAGGACACTGGAGAAAAATACCTGATTAGAGCCTAAGTAGGTGCTACTTTGCAGTGGGAATCTCCCATTGACTGGGACTTACTGGTTGTGACCTGTAGCAGTATTGATCAGATTACCGTACATCAAGGTTTCATCATGTTAAGGCCACCTTAATACACTGCTGTCAGTAATGACTGCTGAGGGGGAAGATTTGTGACATCAGCTGACGGATCAATTTAGTTTGTAGTTTGTTTTCCTGCCAGTCCTAGCAGGTTTCTTTAGCACTCACGAATGAATGTGTTTGAGCACAGTAAACTCTCTACTGCTCCCTATTACACTGTTTTAATATGTAACTGATAAAGACAAAGCTGCCTGCACATCTTGCCTTTGCCTTTCAAGGTGGGGAAATTTATAGCCAAACCTGAAGAGCAACATTTGTGTTCTCGTTTTAGATGTTAAACTGATTATGTCTTTTTCTATGTATTCCCTCTATAAACATTTTTAAAAATTAAAATTCAAAACATGGAAAATGTTAATCTATTTTTCTTAAGAGAAAGTAGATTCATTATGTTTTTTATCTATTAAATGAATATATTTTCACAACAACATGGGCTTCTCCCACCTTTGCAACTTATTATGAGGCCTCAGTTGCCCTTAAGCACGCCCTAAAACACTTCTCCCCTTAAAAACCCTTGGGTCTCTATTTGCTGTGCGGTCACACGCAATCATTACCTCGCACTTCTGTTCAAATCACACACTGATGGTGTAGTGAGTCACTTGAGGCAGTCCAACTGAAATCAGCTCAAGATACTATTTGTCATATTTCCAATGGCTTGGTTTAGCTCCCCTAGTTTCAGGAGATGCTGCTGGTATCAAAAATCACTGCATTTTGCTACTTCAAGTACCTTAATTGCCTCCATGAGCTGCATGTCACAGCCGCTGCTGAAACTACTACTGTTGACCAGGTTGGTAAGTGGGCAAAATGAGCGAGCCACACTACAATAAGATGACTTCCTGTTGTTTTTAGAACACCAGCAGGCAGCTGTCCCTTTCACCTCGTGCAGTCTCTTTGCCTCATTTCTCTCCTCTAAACCCCCCATTCAACCCTTCTGCACGCCTCAGAGAGCCTGTCTTTACCTGGTACTAGCATGCACATGGGTGATCCGAATATAAGTGGACAGCCGAGACACTAGCTGACCATTTGTGTTCAGATTTCGATACTGCCTATGTCACTTATGCCAGAAGGTAAACCAGCCCTGCACACTGTTATTACATCCACACACTCTCTAGCTGCTTGCTAGCATGCCCGCTGGTCACAATAGCGATTGTGTTAGTGCAGCTGGAGATATCCAAGCCCCAGGAAGCAGTGCTGGGTCTTGAAACCAATTTTGCATAAACACTATAAGTAGAATTTACGCTGCCGGGGTCCGTCACCTGATGCCATGGGGCCCCAAAAAGACTTCCCAAAGACTTACATTGTGGAAGAGAAGTCTGTAAATCAATGGTTATTTTTTAAGTGTCACATCCCACCACAAAAAAACTATCAGGATTTAAACCATTCGGTCCTTTAACATTTTGGGAATCTGAAAGAGCCACATTATTAACAACTTTTTTTTTTTTATCCCCGTTCAAGTTAGAAGAGTGCTGAACTGGAATTTGGCCACTCAGTATCAGTATCTCACTCAGTGGATGTCCACTGGGGTTTCCCTACTCAGGTTCGAATCCTGCCGAATGCCAAAATATGTTGTAGCATAAACAAGACTTACAATAAAAGAGGCAACATGAAGTTGCACATTTGAGGGTTTAATCAAGAGAAAGCCAAATAATTAGCACATCATGACAATTTATAGTGTCTGACAAACAAGCAGTATCAGTTGTACACATTAAAGGTGTTTCCTGCTACTTAAACTACTGTTTTCCTATTATTCATACAACCAGCTTCAAGAACAATCGCTTTGTCCTCACATAACCAAATTGGGCCTAAATCATCGCCAGATCACTTAGCTGAAGTCAGGTCAGGGTAATAAGTTTATGGCAGATCATGCTCACTATATACTCTTATCTTAAGTCTTGTTTATGCTACAATATCAGCCGCTGTAAGTCTATAGTGTGCTTGCTCTGTGGGCCCCAAGATGTGGAAGATCTATCAAATTCTATACCGCGACAATCAAGTTTTTTTGGCTTCCTTGTGCCACTAAGCAGTTTAGGAAAAACAGGACCCCACCTCCATCTCTGTATCCGGTTCTCTATATTCAACCATAGAGGTACTGATGTCAGTGGAATACAACGTCTTCTTTCATAGGGCAAAACGACAGATGGTAATGCAACACTTTGTCCAACTTGTCATAAAATGCTCACTTCATTGAGCCTTAGCATGCTTTTACCACATCAACCTTCACGTCATGCACGGAGGATGTAGTCCTTGTCTGGGACATAGACGAACGCAATAATGTTTATACAACAAAAGATATGTGGTAAAGTGCGTCCCAGACCACCTTGTGGGTTGAGTAATTTGATCACAATACATCTCAATGGTTGTTTACACTCGTATTTAGTGCTGTCCACTTGTGATCAAATTACAAAAGATGCAAATGTGCGAACAGGCTCACAGGCTCACAGTTTAACCTCTGATGTAAAGTAATTATTGTATCTTGTGACACGTGTATCTCACTGAATGGCTCTTAATGATACAGAACGCAAAATAACGTCGGTTGAATTCATGAGTTCAGTATGCAGTTAAATACAACCTTTGAGCAGGTCAGCGATTAACATGATGGTCTTCATTTTCTGTCCATTTTCATCTGACCTCACACAGCCCATATTTTATGAAAGCTTTACTGTACAGAAAGATTTCTTGTCACAGCCAAAGAACTCCCGAGTGATATAAGAATGGCACCTGCTCTCTGGGGATATCAGGGATATTGTCAGCGTATTATACTCTTGACCTTAGTCATTGACCGAGGGCCCTCTTGCTCGTTTTGGTTCAATCATCAGAAAACTTGACATGATTTTTTTCTATTTCCTAATGATGGAGCCTACTGTGCTTTTGTTACACCCTATACTTTAAAAATCCCTTTTTGTACTAGTCCTCAGAGCGATGCCTCTTCACAATTCTGTCTCTGAATTCTAATGGACCGAGTTGACTGTACACTTTCTGTTCTGACATGCCCTGCAATGTGTTAGAAACTCAGATGTTAGTCCACTAGGCATCTTTGATGGGCAGAAAAGTGCCGGGAGGCATAAGGAACAAGCATCAAAACACTCAAGAGGTACCACAGGGATATATAGGAGTAAAAAAAAAAAGAACTTTTCCTATACAACAGTACAAAGCAGATTCAGTGTCCAGTCATTGTGATCCCATCAAACAGCCTTTCTCTCTTTGTTGTGGTAATGTGAGTTTTTCCTCCATTTCCTTTATGGTAAACAAAAGCATTAACTCTCATCTCCTCTAGTGTGACTGGACAGTTCATGAAAAGTAACACTGATGAGCAGAGAGTCTCTCTCAAACACTGAGCTGATTTCAGCTTGAAGCACTCAGAGGTGACCTCAAAAGGGAAAAACACAGACAGTCAGTTGAAGCTGTGAGTGCTCTAAAACCATTAAAAAGTATTTTTTAAACAAAATGAAAGCCCAGCAGAAGCCCTGCAGACATAAACCACAACAATAGTTCATTGTATCGCAGCTATATTTACAAGACTTTTACAAACTCAGTAGAATTAAAAAGCATAGATATACTGTATATACATGTCTGCATTAGCAATATGGGTAGACTCTAAACAAAAGAAGTCCCTACAGCATAAGGGGTTCTTTGGCTCGTAATAATGGGAGAACCTGTTTGGTGCTTTAATGGCACCCATCTCTGAAAGCTGCTACAAAGGATGTTTGTCAAATTGTACTATAGTGAACCATCATAGGTGTCATATACAACTATATTATTATTATCATTATTATTGTTATTATTAGATGGGGGCTTTTGAATGATGCTAGATAATACCATGGATGAGTCAATTTGCTTTTAAATTACACTTTTACTCATAATGTAAATGATTATGAATAATACCATACAAAGCGTTAGCTTAAAAGATTCAGATCCTGTACGAAATGCTTACCGAGAAGCACACTACATTACCTTTTAAAACGTGTTATCATCTGGAAATACATTGTTCGTTGTAGGGCTGCCCCCTAATAGTCGACCAAATCTTCGTCGACCAGAAAGGTCATTAGTCAGCAAGATTTCATTGGTCGTTTAGTTGCAAAAAAAGAAAAAAGAAAAAATAGGCAAACGTGAAACTCTGTAAGCTACGCCTTGTCAAAATAAATCAAAACCTCTATGACTGGACCATGTGGGAATTTAATTTGAAAGGACGGACACAGGAAAAGGCCATGCTCAGCAGTCAGACAGGAGTCATGTTACAAACCAGTCGCAGCTGACAGATATCTTTCATGTGTACAGCCTCTAATTTCCAGGGCTGGTACCTGCACTTATTCCACAGGCTGGTTAATAACATGTCGGGCAGGAAATCCAAAGTGTGGGATCATTTTGAGAAGGTGAAGGACCAACCCAAGGTGATATG
>JAPZEB010000020.1:11796912-11823811 GCA_029783705.1 Chaetodon striatus | reverse complement strand
GGCAAAAGCCATCCAAGGTAAAGTTAAAAAAAAAAGAAGAAAAAACAAGACAAAGACATTTGCAAATTTTCAACAGAGAAACATAGTTATTGCAGCAACTCACACTTTGCTGCTGCTGCTTAGTGTGTTTTTGCTGATGGTGATATTTAACACATCACCATCACGAGGATTCCAAGATTCACTGATTCAGTAACGCAATTATGGTCTGTACAAACTAAAGCAGCATAAATTGTGTGCACACCACACAAAAATCTGTTATCCCTTCCTCACACATTCAAATGATGACATTAAAGTGAAAAAAACAAAACAAAAAATGTTTAATTAACAACATGGATGACAGAGATTTGTTTGACTTTTCAAGCCATCTTCTATAATTAGATGTAGAGCAAACACTGTGACCATATTCCTGAATTAAAAATGTTTAAGCAGTTGGGGAGAGAGAAGGCTCATAGCTGTGACTGACAAGGGAAAAATTCATTTAACAGGCAAAAAAAAAAATCACATGTAAGTCAATCCCACTTAAATAACCTGCAGCAATTACAAACTTGATTGCCAGTCCACAGTGGAGGAGAACAATAGTGAATTATGCCTTCCTAAGGGCAGATAATCCATCACTATTGCCTCTGGAAAGAGAATAGATTTGGCCAGTCTAGTGGACATGACAGGTCTGCAAATGTTGTAAACAACCTGAAGCCCACACTCTCTGTAAGCACTCCTTTATCCAGAAATCCTGGATCACTGATTTGATGAGATGTGTAGTGAGATTCAATGCAAGACCAAAACGTCAGGTTCTTCCTAAAGGCTGATAAACTTTGACACTTTTTGAATTGTGAATATTGCATCTTTTTCACTCAGCAGAGAACAGACTTGCATCAGTGCAATTGTGTAACCTTGCCATCCTGTCACCTGGTGGGAAGGGTGGGGAATCAGGGATGATAAAAATCTTGCATTGCCAGAACTATCTTCACACTATGTTAGTGCTGTTGCTGCACTGGATAAAGGTGTGACAGAACACACTATCGTTCTGGGAAAGGTGAAGAAGAAGATGTGGGTTGTGTGTAGGCCTTAGCTGCGATTACTTCACCAATGATCTCACTGCAGTAACTGAAGTAATGGAGTGGATTGGAGGGGGGCATTGTTGAGCTGCATTCTGCAAGTGGAAAATTAATAGCCTCTTCCGCAACCTATCACTGTGTCATAAATTACTACTTAATTCTTACCAGATTTTGAGTGTGGAGCGTTAACATTGGCAAAGTGACAAAGTTAAGTATACTCAAAGGTGTAAATATGCATATTAAATTGCACAAACAAAATGGAATAGCTGTGAGTAATTGTCTCAGCAGTTAAATATTAAAATAAAAATGTGGTTCTTAGATCAGGGAGATAATAAACAATGCAGTGCTACTGATGTCTGTCACATCTTGTATTATTGTCTAACAGTACATTCATTTCCTGCACACTTAAGAGAAATGAGTGGAACTGGAACACAAACATGTTTTGATCTTGTGTTTTTCCATCAGTAAGATGAAGCCTATGGTGATGGAGCAACCCGGTCTCACCCACAACTCATCAATACTGATGCATGGTCAGGCAACACATTCTCACTCCGACCTTATGACTTACAGACGTTTGGTCATGGACCTTCCACACCCAGATACGACGTGAAAGGTACCCTGGGTGCATTGGTTGTTGAAGTTCTGGGATGCCATGTCAAGTTCTGTGTGTTACATGCATTGTCTTCTTTCAAAGTACAAATTTACCGTTTACATACAGTCTCTTGTAAAAGTAAGCATACTATGTTAGTACAACAATGTACTCTCGCCACTCTCACAAGTCGGTGGTTGTTTGACCCATTCACCACAGCTCTCGTCCACCCTACTTGGACTTTTGCCGCCTCAACCTTCGTTCTTGTCCTGCTGCACTTCCCCGACGCCACAGAACACCATTAAACTATAATGGCAACCGGCCACATAACATGTCCATATCAATTAATGACTTTTTTTTGATGCAGCAAGTCGCTGCCCAAGCGCCAGATTTCTACGATTTCGGCGCAAGCCCGAATTGTGGCTCTTAGCGTCAGATACCGGTGCACAAACCTCTAACAGGAGTGTGAGACAAAATGAAAGGCGACATGTTCGGACGCTCTGTGTAATTGTTGTAGTATAAAGAGCAGGAAAGCCCGCAAATGGTGGGTGGGAGAGGAAGTGGATCAGTTCAACCAACTCAGGACTTTTACACGGAAGACCGCTGTTGGATTCCAATCTAAAACAAAAAGTCAATTGAGTTATATTAGTAACAATGTAGTGTGCTACTATGTGTAGTATACAAAGCTAGTGACATATGTAATGTGACAAATGTGATTTACATTACATTAGTAACAGATGTACTATGTTAGCCAAACCATGATGTGTTTTTTAAACCTAACCATGTGCTTTTGTTGCCTAAACCTTAGAGAGTAAACTTGTAATGACTTTTTTTTAAACCTCCCTTCTGAGTTTACTTTGAAAAGCATTCAATGATCAAAAAGTCAAACATTTTCTGTGAAAACGATTTATGTAGAAAAGACAGAATGCTTGTAATGAGCGAAAATTGACATGCGGTCCCTGAATGTCCTAAAACTGATGCTGGAGGGTACCTTGAGCATCATAGTTTGACCAACCAAGCGTCCGTATTTCACGAGTTGGGAGTGCGAATGTTTTTGATGGAGACTTAGACAATAGTATGTTTGAAAAAATCTAAAAAATGGTAGACTATAAACCAGAGTAGAAAGTACCAGAATGCAGTGACTGGCTGGTGGAGGGTTCATCCTATCAGTCCATATTTGTTCATTTTAACAGACGAGGATAGCAAATATATTTATATCTGATTGACAGACAATGTCTGTCTCAAAAACAGATTAGGCTCAAGATGCAGTAGTTGATATTTGTGACATCCCACCATTTCTGGTTATGATGGCGATTACTAAGGTATGAAAGCCAGCTGAGTCATAAAATGATCCTCTCTCTGTTCAGTGTGTCCTGATCTCTGTTAAAATGGCTTCCAAAGGCTGTACATTATTTCTGAGTCAGACATGAATTGATTTGATCCAATATTTCAATATTAAAAAGCCTAGTCAATCACGCTGCTTTTGGTTTGAGTGTAAAGTCAAAAATATTCCCGTAAGTTGCATGTTGTTATTGTCGTTATCACTAGTCGATGGCACTTACAAGCACATATGCATAGGGTAAGTGTAAGAGAGTGCTAGGCCTCAGGATACTCATGAATGCCCAACAGTGAAACTGATTATGACGGTAGGTTTGAGTGGTGAAATGATGCAGACGAGTGATTTCCCAAGTCAGAGCCTCTCCTGCACCATCAGCATTCTAATGCCCACACACCACTCCCACAGAAATCCATCTTCAATCTTTCAGATCTCACCCTCCTCCATGCTCCACCCCCGCCGTCTCTCCTCTAACACTCCCTCTGTATTTCACTAACACTTAAAGGAAATAGACCTGGAATTCCAATAGATAGCGAAGGCTCTGCTCATTATAAGTTAGTGGGGCAGCTATTTTTCTCCCCAGTCGTGCAGTGCCACAATGGATTCCAAGCTCTGAATGCATCAGGTTTTTGTTTTACATATTAATGTTTGAGACTTTTTGAGAAATATTGTGGGTGCTGGTATTGTGGCCATGCTTTTTTTTTTTTCCAAAAATGGTACTGGCAGCACGAAGAAAAGACATATTACAACTGAAGCATAGCAGTGAGCCAAGACTGCTGTAATGATAGATACACTGACAGGCAGATACAGAGATAATAGGACACATACTATGGGCAAAAGTATGTGGACGCATTGAGCTGTTTTCATGATTTTGACAAGGACACTTCATTTTACTAAATTATTCAAGCGGCTGGAAAAGCAGCAATGTCCCATTTCTGGTTTGTTGTGTTGCTGCATCTGTTGTAGCTGTGTTTTTTTTTTGCCTCTTGTTCTTGGTTTTTTGACAGTATGTTCACTAAGGACAGCTGATTTTGGATGTCGGACTACGCACTACCACTGAAAGATGGTTGGCATGATGCATTGCCTCAAACTAATCCGAAACAAGGACCTGAAAGACGCCACTGGTGGGCAGTTCAGCTAGCTTGGCTAGCTAGCCTAGCCTTGGTTGTCACTGACTGTGGTGGCTGCTGTAACTTTTACTACCTTGTCACATATGTTGCGCATAAATCGCACAATTAAAGAAATGCCACCGAGGACGTATTGTGTAATTACGCACAAGGAAGTTGAGGAGAAAAATAAATGACTCGACTGTGTAAGGAGAAATTGCAACTGTATCTAAGCTGCAGAAAATTATAATGTACTTGATAGAGAAAGTCAAGGATGTGAGAGGACAAAATGTTTAGTTAGATAAGATAATGGCCCTCCTGGAGTTTGGAGTGGCAGACCTGGTGCGCTATACCTGCATGAATGACATAATTGTCAGCAGGTCGGAGACCAGGCCCCGATCAGACCCCAGTGTGGTGACAATGAGGGAAGGTGAGGAGCTCACTGCGCTCTCAGTGGGCTTTCAATTCAATGCAATAAATCTTAATGTTACAAGATACAGTGACATTTAAGACAACAGTGTGCTTCCAACTGTGCTGACAATCTGGTTTGGAATTGGTTTCAACTTCCTGGTTTCAACATGCCAGTGCCAATGTGCATACATCGAGGTCCACTGGACCAGTGCTGGTGAAACGGCGTTAAAACTGTAGTTTTCCCAAACTATTAGCTACTCTATGGAAAGTATTTTAGCTATATCTCAACCACTCTCAAAAAATAAAGGTTCTCAAAATGAAACTAGTTTCAAAAAGTAGCTATATCCAAACTACATCAGAGGAAGCAATCACAATCTGAGTCTGAAATCTCATTATGTTACACAAAGGTACAAGTGAACTGACACTGGGTAACATGTAGGTGTGTTTGATTTAGGGACAATGGTAGGCCAGATCTCACTCACTAAGAAAAGGATAGGGAGCAATTGTTGAAATGGAATCAGGAAAATGGTAAATTTTAAAGGAAATCAATAGTACTCAATTGCAGACACCTTGGTTGAGGTGATTTTAGCCAAGTAGCAGGTGATTGTGACAACTGTGGCCAACGAGTTGAAGCATTGTGCCATATTGTATAGCAAAAAATGCCATGATAATACTAAAAAGGCTACTGAGATTTGAAGGTAGTTAAACTGCCGCCAAACTGCTGCAAATTATAGTTAAACTAGCAATTAAACTACACGTTCTTAACTACTTCCCAACACTGCATGAGACCCTGTTGAAAGCTACTTTTTCCAAGGTCAAAATTGAACTTTCATGCATAAAGAAATGGTTTTCTAAGTTGAGTGTTTGACTCTTGGCTGGACATAGCCCTGACCTTAACCTCTGCCACGACCTAAGGGGAATTGGAAGATCAATTGTGAGCCGGGCCTTTTCACCCACCATCAGCGCCGAACCTTGGCATGCTGTGGCTGAATGGAAGAAAATCCCTTCAGAATCTTGCAAAATCTTGTGGAAAGCCTCCCAAGAAGACTGGAAACTGTCCCAGTAGCATATTAATGCATATAGTTTTGCAATGAGATGTTCCAACAACTAAATAAGGGTGTAATGTTCAGATGTCTGCATACTTTGTTTAAGCGTTCACACACTTGAAGCACCAATGTTACAATGCACCCTAAATGTTTAGCAGCATTGCAGAGGTATTTGAATGATCCTGGTTCAATTAGCTAATAAAAAGCATGCTATCTGTGAGTGAATGAATGAATGAATTTGAGTTCCTTAATGGAAAATAGTATAATCACACCCCCACTTATCCCTCCATCATGCCTCTTATCCTGTACATCTCTTTACTCTATCCACCCAAAGAGGAGAAATAGCTAACATTAACAGCAGCGAGTCCCACCTGATACTGAAGTGGCTAACAAGCAGCTCTGTGAAATAATTAAGAAGATGCATATGCATAGCAAAACCTGACAGACGAAATATCTGTGTTGCTTGCTGATAAGTGGGAGGGCTGTGTGATCTTCAAAGATGAGATTAGCATTAATTTGGCGCATTTGCTTTTTAATGGGGGGAATGTTTGTATTTTGTGGGATTAGGCACCTGCTCGGTAACAAAAACAGATTCATGAGGGACACTGTTGAGAACATACTCATGTATAACTCTGACACAAATGATTGGAAGTATGTAGAATTATCATGCATTGAGAGAAAACTTAACTGGTCCCTAACAAATGTAAAGGTTGGATACCATGAATTTGAAAATTGAAGGAAACACTGTGTCGGATTTCTGAATGTTTACAGTTGCACTTTGGTTTCTGTTATGTTTCACTTGTGATTCAGAACACATAGCGGTGGGTACCTTGGGGTCAGCACAGGAAAGTTTCTTATTAAAATGTCAAGAGCAATCACAGCATAAACGGCCGGAGTCACGGCTGAGGGGAAACAGCCCGAGCAAATCAAAAATTAAGTAATAGCTCTCATATATGATATCCATCAGGGAGCATGGGAAGATGATTAGTAAGAGGAGAGTGGAGAAATGAAAGGGGGGAAGAGGGACTGACTGATCATCAACAGTCTGAGGACAAACACATTAGATACCTCATCTCGGAGCCTTCATTTAATGTGTCCTGCAAAATAAAACACTGGCCAGGGGAATCCAGTTTTAGAAACAAGACAAAGGGAGCATAAAGGGTGCTTAAATACTGAAGTGTTTATAATCCTAAAGGAGTACTGGTTCATGACAAGACTGTTGATCATCTTCATCTACCCCAGTTTTTTGAGTGAAGATGTCATCCTGGTAATCTGATCAAGCCATGTAATTGACTGTCTGCCTTACACTGAATCATAAGTGACCAGTTTCCACTGACTACAATCACATGTAAGAACATGTGCAAACCCAATCAGTGTTTGTGGTGGCAGGCAGGGCCCTGGCAGCCATGCTTACCTCAGGACAAAAGCCAGGGATTATCGGACTGTTTAACACCAATAGAGGTAGCGGAGCATTCACTGGGTAGTGATTTATCAGTGAGACACCCTTCTCAACCTTCAGGGCTGCTGCGTTCTTACTGAGTGGTCAAACCATTAGGAAAGTGTTCCCCAACCTTTTTGTTTTTCTGCCATGGCACACATCCCGCGTTAAAAAATTTCATGTTGACTTTCTAACCATTAACTCCTAAGTAATTATAAAATAATACACACATTTAGAACTTCTAATGTGTGTATAATTTAGTGGAACTGTGAAACTTGAGCGGGTCTTGATGAACACAAAGTTGGCTGGAATTCATGACAAGAACAAACGCTGTCATTGAATGCAGTCTGGGGTTTGCAGAATTTTCGCATATCAACATTCTGTCTGGTAACAGGGTTGTGTGGGCAAGCTTAGTCTGTGATGATGCAGTTGGGACTCAGCAAGCTGGACCACTTACCGGACTAAATTGTTTTGTAGTTTAATATTATTTAAAGTGTTGGCAAGTAGTGAACTTTAGGTAAATTTTTCAGTAGCTTGCTGGTAAATTCAAGAATCCTTTTTTTTAATGTTGTTTTTTTAAGCATATTTTGTCTAGCTAGTACTGACACTACAAACAATGTAGGGCCATAAAGATGAGGAATAGTTTCTTATTTTTATTTTACCATTGCTTATCTACTGTAATTGAAGCCCCTTCGACCACAGTGATATTATTGATTATTGCTATTTATTAGCAAATATTCAGAGAAGTTGTTACATGATGGCCCTGATTTAGTGAGAGATCCTGCTTGGTGCGACAACCCCACCCACACTCTAGTTTCTGAGAGCTGGTGTCTGACTGATGGACATTACAAACCCAATGTCCTTGCACTTTCCCTTTAACAGTGGGGTATTTTATTCTGACCTGTAAACAAGTGTGAACTTTTGCAACAAACTCAATTTAGAGGCATTTTTTGCTAGCATGTGACTTTTTGAATTATATTTTGTTATAATTTCATCTCACATGTACATGGTCAATGTGATCATTTCTTACAAAGTTGTTGAAACTTCCTTTTCTATGTAGCCTTAGTTAAACAAACAAATTTTTTCCCAGTGGTAGCTTTGCTGTAAGTCAACTTCTTCCAGTGCTAAATAATCAGTGATTATCATTTAGTACTGGTTGCGATACAGAGAAATATACCAACTTCCAATCTGGCTGGATATAGAGGTTGCTTCGTCTACACTGGCGTCATTGTCTTCCCTTGTTCATACCAGGCCCTTACTCCCCTTTCGATAAAAATATATGTGTCAAAACAGCAGTGAAGATATGGAACCAATTTAGACACCATTTTGAATCTCAAACTTCTTTTTATGCTCCAATAGCATCAAACCTGGCTTTTCCTCCATCTATGGCTGCGTTCTAAACATGGTCCACTCTTGGTATAAAAAGGTTTAGACACATCTACATCAACAAAGCATTTGCTACTTTTGAGCAACTCTCAGTCAAATTTGGCCTCCATAAGCATTTTTTAAAGGTTTGTACAGATTCCTACTCACATCCGTAGTAAAGATCCCCAATGCACCACTCTTCCTGATGAGACACAGTTTGACACTCTTCTTGCCCCACTTCCTACTTTGAAAGGCACCCTGTCAATAATCGATAGACAAATTTGTTCTCTACAAACTACCTCACTAAACAACATTAAGTCCTCATGGGAGGAGGAACTGGGAGAGGAAATATCTGGAGATCGATGAGAAGAGGTGCTCAAATGGGTACACGCTTCTTCTGTCCGTGCTGGACACTGACTTCTACATTGTATACATATTTAAAGGACAAACTGAACCAAAGTAAGGCTACATAAAATCTATCTGGATGTGATTCCCAATTGTGCAAGATGTAAACCAACTCCTGCAAATCATGTCAACATGTTTTGGTGCTGCCCATCACTTGTTACGTTTGGAAAGACATTTTTAACACAATTTCTGAAATCACTGGCACACGGACTGAACCATGTTCTCTTACTGGGCTATTTGGGGTTACTCCACCTACATTGAAATTGACTAAAACAGAACAACTTTTAATTTTGTTTTGATGAAAGTTCCTTGTGCCCCCTTCCCATGCTCTTTGGTTTCATGCAGTTTTAAATTGCATAAAACTGGAAAAAATCAGACATACTCTCAAATGATTTATGAACAAATTCACTGTAACATGGACTCCCTTCTTCTCCTGTGTAAAGCGACTCCATTTCTGCATTAATACAGGTTTCAATATCTATGCAAGAGGCCTGCCTTTTGTAAATGTAGCTGCCAGGTGGGCTGAGAACTGTTTTGGATTTAGCTGACCTGTAAAAATATTTTTTGTTTGTTTTTTTTGATTGTCTATGTGAATGTTTTTTTTTGTGCCAGTGTGCTAGTTCTGTCAGTTTTTATTTAGCTTGTATGTACATGTCTAGTTAATATATATATACATGTTGTATTGTTGCTGTTAATGTTGTATTTTTTGTATATTTTTGCAATTTACAAGTGCAATAGTCCTGTAAATACTTGAAAATGCAATAAACAAATTGGGGGAAAAAACAGTAAATGGTAGTTTGCGAAGCTACGCTTTCAAAGTAGCATCTCCAGTACTGGATACATGTGAGTATGGTTGCATTTATAATTGTTTTGAAGTTATGTCTACATATGTATTAATTGATTTTTGGTCACTTTAGCAGCGGACATAAGATGTGAATACAGCACTGATATCATCACCTTATAAGACAGATATAATAAAACATATAAAAAGCAACATTGTCATTTATTTTGAGTCATGCCCTGCCTACCTGATGAATGTAAATGCAATGTTTGTTCTCCTTCTAGCTTTTTTTTGTTTGTTTTCTTGCCTCTAACAATATTTAGGGAAATACCTAGCTTACTAATTGTGTGCACCTAAACAGCTGCATCTGGGATTGATGTTGATGAGGGCTGTAAGACTCCAAACATTTTGCAGGAAAAGATAGAAAGGATTCACAAATATTCTTGAATTGTTTGTCCAAACAAAGAGTTACTCAACAGCTGACAAGTTCCTTGGCAGCTGTTCCTCCTTAACATGATAACCCTCAACGATTAAAAACAGCTGTACTAATCAACAAACTAATGGTGGAAATGGAAATGATTTCAACATCCCAAAGCAAAAAGAGAGGGAGAGAAAGAGAGAAAAACAAAATATGTGAGGCAGTTGTGCTATAGGGAATCCTGGAATCAGCCATCAGTCAAAATACGGCCCAGAGAGATGACTTGACAGATGCATTCATTACAGACAGGATGACAGGGGGTAGAACACATGGCTCATTTCCAACAACTTTGTTGGGTTGGTTACCCAGTGAATACTGATTAAAGGGAGGAAAGAAATTTTAATTTTAAGAAATAAGCCTTGATTTTATTTTTTATTTTTTTCTGCTGCCACCTTTTTATTTTATTTTCATCGTGAAAAGGTCTCCCTTTTTGTTGCACTTGCACTTTTGATTACAGTCATGGTTTTAAAGCAAAGAGAGTGTCAAAATGTACAAAAATAAAAATATGCTCAGGTTGTAGTGCTTGTTCTTTACCCGCTCATTCTCAGTGCGTAACTCTCAAAAGGGGCCAAAGGCTAAAGCATACTCATGTCTGACGTGGCTGTGCTGTAACTTTTTTTAAATAGAGGCAATGTATCTGTTGAGTATGTGCATATTTTGCACCAATTCTCTGTTATTGTGAAACTGAACCAACCACTTCATGTTCTTGTATTTTAGAAAGCCCAACTCAGCCTCCTCTCCAAGAGTCCTTACCTAAACAGCCACTGCTTTCCACGATTCAAAGACCTCTAACTTGAACAGCACTTTACTTCTACAAAGAGAGGGATCGCGCTTTTATGTCGTCAGTCTGTTTTGAAATGCAACTACTGCTGACATTCATGTAAAATGAAGAGTGGTGGCCTGTGTAACTATCCAAATTTCAAAATGGTCTCATGATCAGATGCACAAGCACTCAAGCATAAGAGGCAGCTTCTCTCAATACTTGTTCATTAACAATGGAGAAACTTACTTATGCATTAAGTAAGCAGGGGATTCATTCAAATGCATTAACTTAACTTATGCAGAACACTAATGTAGGCTTCATGATGAGACTGACTTGATTAAGCCCAGTCAAGAATGATAGACCGAAAGAGTTGATAATGCTTGAGCACAGCCTAAGGCCCTGATCACACAGAAAGCGTTTTAGCAGCTGGAGGCTGCTTTTTGTAATTGTTTTTTATGGGAATGAAGCTTTTTGCTTGCAGTTTTTGTATTCCCTTTCTGTGTTCTAAGTGCCTGGCGGTTCTCCCGGAGCGCTCTGAACTCCTCGAGTTAAAAAAACTTCAACTCAAAGCTGAAAAGCGCCCCACGTCATCTCTTTTTTGATCATCTTTTTTTTCCCATGTTCAATCGGATGATTTGAGAGGCGGGCCTTCTGTGGTGGTCACGACAACAAGTTTACTGTTGGTCAGCAATGGAGGAGAAACTGCTGGTTGCGGTTTCTGGATACCCAGAGCTATACGGCCCGGTGATAGACAGCAGGTTGTCAAACTGCCCCCGATTCATCCTAAGATATGCCTGGAAATGGCCATCATGGAGGTGAAGCTCCTGGACTAGTTGGTGGTGCTTCCTGTGATCCATCCTCTTTTTTAGAGTCCCATGTACCCACACAGATCTCCGTTTCCCTATGCCCGACAAACTATTTGCTGACAGCCTCTCACCCTCAAACTGAGCTAGACCAGGTACCCTCTGTCTCAACATTTTAGGAACTACATACTAATTACTGTTAATTATAATAATAAAATAAATGGAAGATTAAACAGGAAGGTTAGAGTAAGGAGGTGATGGCATGGTTGCCTGGAACAATAAAAAGGCGCAGCAAGCAACCTAGGGTCTAGGTACCGTGTCTGAAGGGTAACTTTTGGTTCCAAAGGTACTATACCGAAAGCGTTTGGTTGGAATGGGGCTTTTGTTGTGCTACAGAGTAGAAAGGGGCGCCAAAGATGGACACTGCTGCCTTGGGGATTGTCATCTGCAGGGGCCAGCAGAGCAGCGAGGCAAAGCTCTATTCCTGGCCAGAGGAGGAGCTGCTGCTGTCAGGCTCAGCCTCCTGCCAGAGCTCCGACTGCAGGTGGAAGGTGGCAGCGAGGCCAGATCTGGGTCTGTCTGCAGCAGGCTGCACTGTCGGCTGATATAGAGGTATCAGTGTTAAATTGAGACTGTTTCATAGCAGGTTAAAAACTCCTTGTAGTCCCATTGAATAGCAGTCCACTTCCGTGTTTTGGTATAGATGGTGTTCACAAGTGCACATGAACCGTACTCAAGACCACCTCTTCAAGGCATGGATCAGGATACTGTGCCTTTGGACTTTGGAGCAAAGTGTACTCAGCTGTATTCAGCCTGGGTCCCTTATATGAAAGCCCATCAGTCAGACACTGAATTATCTTGAAACATGCTTTTGCATATCTCAGGTTTAAGAATGACATCAGCTGTGGCTGAGACAAAAAAAAAAAAATGTTGTTTGGTGTGATGAAACAGGAAAGTAAATGCACATGCACATTGAATATTAAAAGAAATTCATAAAACATTCCTGATTTGTTATGTCTATGAGTAAGCTGAACTTTAAAAATGGCCACTATCCTAAACAACTGCCAGTTTGGATTGCTAATTTTCAAGCTTGAGTTGGTGGGCTAATTACTGAGCTACAGGATCACTCATTAGCTTGTCTTGACATTTTATTCCTGTGATCTGTCAGGACAACTCATCCGGCATATCAATTTTTTTTTATGAGAAAATAAGGTTAAAGCTCAGCTGATTTAAAGTTTAACTTGAATTAAATTGATTAAATTGACTAAAAACAATGACTTAGCATTAAAGCCCACAGTTTTATAGGCACGCAGGCTTTGCTCTGTAATGGGGCTTTATGTGCTCAACCACTCATCCATTGGCACACTGAAAATTTGCATGTAAATGCTTAACAAACGTGGATAAGAATACTCAATAGTATGCAAGGCTCAGGAGCTCTTCACCAGCAGGTGAGTTGTTTAAGGACAACAGTTCAGGATAATAAGCATTTTGTGAGGAGCTGTGGTTTGTGCAAGCTTGATTTGAGTACAGGTTCTTTGCATTTAAAGTGTAGGAGTTAGGGACTTTAAAGTTCAAATATTTGGCCTTAAATGCCTGCACTAGTCACCACAACACAGTCTCAAAATGTACTATCCCTCCAAGCATTCCTCCTCTGAGCAAGTCTGCGAAAATAATGTTTAAGGTTCGGCAGCTAGAAGTCTTTTTAAGGTTAAGGAAAGATCAAAAGTGGTTGCGGTTAATACAAAGGCAAATGTAAACATTCTGTGACCGTAGGCGAACTCCTGCATAAAAGCTAACGTTGCTGCAAGCCCACCCACCTCCCCTCCATCTCTACACCTACACCACATCTACTGTCCTGAGCAGCATCAAAACAGCACAGACGATTTTCCTTTCAAGTCCTCGCCCTCATCACATTTTCAATGACATCCAAGCTATGCGTGCATGAATACATAAAAGCAATGGATTTATTCTCAAAAAAGGCGATATTAAATTAGAGAAGACATTATTATCACTATCTATATCAGGCCAACAACAGTATAATGGATTAACATTTGTAAATCAGAATTACTAAACTCTTTCATTTCACTTTCATTTCATCTTTCACCTTTAAACCGCATTAACGTGTGATACAATTCAAGAAGCCGCGCAGATAACATTTTTGACTGCTTCGGAAGTGTGAAAGATAATTAAATAAATTTCTTTAGAACATCAAAAATATCTTGCCTTCAAAATCAGCAAAAGAAAGGTTACACTCTTCAGTGATGCAGCATACTGGAATTCAGCTGAGTGCTCTGTTCTGACGCCATTGGATCTTAGGTTTCTTATTGCTTTCCGAATGTTCTTCCTCTTGTCCATATCATTCACAAACACAATATATTTTCTTTGTAATGGAGAGCATGGAAGCACTTGGTTATTGCTTCTATAAATGCCTGCATAATTACTTCAAAATATTATATCTCAGTCATGCCCTATCTTGAAATGTCCTTATCTAATGTTTTGAAAGTCACAATATTAGTATTTTATTATTATAATGACAATGCGCAGAGCAGAGATGATCACTGTCGCCATCGTTTCTGCCTACATCCTGTACCAGAAGGTCAGCATGAATGAAACCCCACTGCTGCCAGCACCAGACGTACAGCAGGAAAGCAGAGGGTTACCTGCTGTTCAAAGGCTGGTAAGGCATGAGGGGCAGTGACTCATTGAGAGGAAGTTTTAGATGAAGACAAACCAGAGCTTGTTGTGTTGATTTAATGTTTTCAGGTGATTAAAAGCGCATTAAGTTAAGTTTTCATGGTCAGATATTCTGGAGGGTTATCTTTTTTTGGCTGGTAAGAACATTCATTCATATTTTCTTTTCATTTTTGAGTCATGCCAAATCATCTGGCCCATTACACATGGTATTAAAAGACACTATTGTTTTTCATTTTCATGTCATTTTCATTTTCAGTTATTTGACTCATGACCACATCACATGCTATGGAGTACAAACATTACATACGATAACTAAACAATGGCACACGCCGTGGCTACAGTATAACCAGTGTTACTTAAACAAAGGAAGGACATTCTTCAAAAAAGCACCTAGTTTACGAATTACCTTTGGCTTATCTGATTGTAATAACAAAATTAATGTAAACATAGATGGATGGTTTAAATAAAACTTTGCCGAATACCTGTCTCTGTAAGTCCAGCCCTTAATATCTTCCAATGAGATTAAAATTCTGCTATTATTTACTCTAATTTTACAAATTCGCTGTCTGTACTTTTGGTTTTCATGCAACAGATACTTTCAAACATCTTCAAGTCTTGCGTACATAAAGCTTGTGGAAAAAGAAAAGAAACACAAAATAAAACAATAATATCCTTCTGCTTTTGGAGAAACTGCTAAATGTATACAGAATATCTCAATGAAATGCTTTTTTTTCTTCTCCCAGGCTTTCTCCCAATAACTGGCCAATTTATATATTTCACATGTGACCAGCCATCTTGTTCTTCCATATTCAAAAAAAATCAATATCTATTTTTTATCTTACTGTACAAAGCATTGGGTAGTTCACAATAAAAAGGACAGTACAAAACAAAATGGAGCCCATATTCTGTGGTAGTTAGACCCATTGGATTGATCGGCTTTTCTTCCTCTAAATGAACATACTGTTCAGTTCCAACAGTCAAAGGTAAAAACCAGGGGCCGTACTCATAAACAACTGGAAAGCACTCTCAGAAAGCGCCTACCTTGGCTCAAAAAAATCTAGCAGGTAGGACGCGTGGTTGACGCTTTCTTTTAACAGATGTGATTGGCTGCCCTTTTGTGAGCCGGCAAGGTGTGGACATTGAGTGGAAAAGAGACTGTGAAAGTGTTTTGTATTGTTAGTATGATCATTCTGTTGATGGAAGGCTGAGACAGACTCAAGTCATCATTGCTGCACTGTTCATATTTCCAGTTGCCAAATATCTTAGTGCTGTGATCACTTTATTTCTGGTGTGAATTTGTTATTGCTTTGGGTGAGAGTTGTGAGCGCATCTCTAATGAGATCGATCACAAACATTATCCCTGTATGATTTCATCTGTAGCATTCTATAAACTCACTGTCATTCAGCATTTGGAGAACATTTCTCCAGCCTCTTTGTCTGTCTGCCATTTAAACCTCTGCCTAAAAGACTCTAAAGGCCTTAGCACATTGAGTCTGTTTTTTTAAGATTTGATTTTTTAATGTCTTCTGACAAAAATCGTTACGCACAGAAACCTTGCACACTGATTGCAATTCGTTTTATTGTTCTATTCGTTGTGAAAACTTGCAATACATGACAAAATGAAAAAACACATTTCCTCCTTTGCATCTTACCTATCCGACTGACACCACTCCCTCCCTGTCTTGTATTTGGCACTGCAGCTACGTGAAGGGGCGGAGCTGTCCTCCCTCTCTGCCCACATTCTGCAAGCGGTCCAACTCTTCATCATCATCCACCTGAATATTACTATCTGATCTGTTAAAGATGAGCTATCTGAGTTATGAAAGGATTCTGTGTGCCCTGTTGCATTGTCTGATCATGGACGAGTCCCACCACATTTTCTTCACTGATTCTTGGTCAAACGTCTCTAAAAGCTTCTGACAGGTGCTAAAAATGCAGAAAAGTTGAACCTGTTCTGAAAATTTTAATGACTCACGAACATTTTGGACTCAGTGTGCAAATATGATTGATTTAACATGAGGCTGTATTTCTTTTTAGAAGTGCCACAGTTCCTTTAAGCCTCCTAAAAGTCTTCCTCCCTACTCCTTAGAGCTCTCTTAAGGGCTAAGATGCATTGTGAAATACTTTTAATTTTACCTGGTCTTAACTTTAAAGGGAAAATGTTATAATTCTAAGAATTTTCTTAGAATTTTGACACTAAGAGCAACTCTCTGTACTGGGAAGCTTTGTGAATTTGGCCCACATGGAGATTTTTCCTTTTTAGACAAATTATATACGCAAAATTCTCCATACCATATTCAGCTTTTATCATTGTAAAAGTGCAGAGGTTTGGTTTAACTCTTCCAGCCCCTGGTTTCAGATTCCTCCTTAGTAATTAGATCGAGGTCCACACAGTTAATAATTCAGCGTCATACTTGTGTTTGGCCATGTCGTTGAGCTATTTTGCTGTCTCTGGTAAGTAGCTGTCTGTTAGCCACTCACTCTACAACAGGAAACAGCACTTCAAAATAAAAGCTTTGTGCCAAAAATTCACTGTATTTCAAAATAAAGTGTGTTTTTTTACAAACTTAACACATTTTTGAGTCACTTGCCATCTATTCAGAATGGACCCATGACCCACTTTTGGACTGCAACCCACCAGTTGGAAAGCAGTGTTTTAGTCCATATATCGTCAGCCAGTTGTCCTTAGTCTTTGGCAGAGACAGACTCTCTGAACAAACCAATATTGAGCTTGTTATTATAAAAAAAAAAGCCTAACTACACTGAGAGAAGCAAAACAATCTGCATATATCTTCAGACCAAGGACCAACAAAGTATGTAAATTAGAACACATGCAAATGTCATGAGCTGGCCTGCTGAGGGGCGTGGTCAAGTCATCAGGTGAAGACTTCAGTTTGTTTTACATTTTTCACATTGTCTATGTGTGTTTGTGTGTGTGTACACACTCATATAGAGCTGCAAAAATAGAGGTAAATGATATATTTGCTATCAGGTAAATCTCACCAAAAAAGAAGATGACTAAAGGGGCAGGGCTCTGAATACACACTTCAGCGCTGATTGAAGGTCTCTCGTCAGGAAATGCAGATGATTAATATCTATTGTAAATAAAGAGCAACTGTGTAATCACTGTGGAGGGAGACAGGAATAACAACAGGTTGCCAGGCTGTAATTTTTGAGTCGTGGAGGTTTGTTCAACACTTGCTTGCGCAACCTTCATTTATCCAGTTTGGGTAGAAAACATACTTTAATGTCATGTTTGTAATCAAACATTTGCATGATGCAAAAATGCTACATTGTCTTCATCGCACTGGGGAGTGTTGTTGAAATTTACATTTATTAGAAAACAAAATGAGGGGTGGGAATGACATGCCTGACATCTACAGAATTCGCCCTGGATAACAGACAGCTTAGCATTGTCTTGTATGTACACAACAACATGAAAGGGAATAAAAAACCAAAAAAAAAAAAACAGTGCCGCATTTCTCTGGTGGTGTTGTCACAAGGCTTGTTCAGTCTTACCTGCTCCCATTTCACAAATGCTGTCTGTCATGTGTGCTTGTCTGCTGTACTATTTGATCCCCCCCTTTTCACAATGGAGACGGCGGAGACTGAAATGCTCAGACGCGCGATCGTGCTCCTCCCCTCAGGAAGGTCTTGTGTCTCTACACGGCGCCACTGACTTGCTAAACTCGTAATTACAGTATCACAGCTCTATGTAATGCCTGCATGTGGGCTACGAGTTTGCCCTCCCATCTAAATTCGAAGCTCAAACAGACCGCCCATTCTGTCAAGCCAAACCCTGAGTCAATAGAACATCCTGTCAGAGTGAGTACCGCCTGCCAGCCTGTCAGGCAGCCCCACCAAATGCCCAACGGGAGGGTGACTTATAGCCTCCCATCTGGAATGATCCCCTGGTCTTAAGAGGTCAGAGAGGACACAACCGCAGCGACTCTGTGCAGGTAGTTGCTATTGTCAATTTTGCCAGAGTGTCTCTCCAGCACACACACACACAAAAAAATATCTTGCACTGCATGACAGGAAAGGGTTGTCTGGGAGTGAAACAGTATTCAGGGAACACAACTCATGTCCTGATGGTTTATAAATGGGTTTGCTTTTTTTTTCCTGGGGCAAGATGCCTGCCCAGATGTAGTCCAATCTTTACTAAAAGATGTGTGAAACAAGTCATGAAAATTTGAGTTTTAATTAATTAGAATTGAAGAGTACCTCAGAAGCGTGCTTGAATTATTGTATTACATCAACAGACACTTTGTGAGTGCTCATTAAGTGTCCCCCTTTTTTTTTTGTTTTTGCAAAGACGGTGCTGACATTTTTTTTTCATACTCTGCAAGATCCAACAGTGGAAAGCAAGATTAAATTTGTCCTCAAAGATGATGAAAAATAAATCAATATTGCTTTTGAGTTCTGAAGTCGCATATCGCAGCATGAATCGCCTACTTATTCATCACTATTGGGGGGTAATTTGGAAAGTCATTTTGATGCACATTCCTGATACCCTGATACTTGTGACCTGTCTCTGACCCCATGTGCTCCTTAATAAGGATGGGATATCAAGATTTGCTGGCAGTGAGGCTCAGCCGAGTACACTCTGTGACACTGTGTCTCACAAGCGCTGTTTTTTTATTTATCGTTTTGAATGTTGTATCGATGTCTGGCTGAGTACAAAGCTTTTGACACTGTGAACAGCGACTGTGTGAACAGGAGTCATTAAAGACTAAGTTTAGTTTTTGTTATTGTCACATAACAAAAAGATATTGTATTGTCATTGTACAAAAAACATCAAAAACATTTCAGTGAGCAACAATATTCTACTTTGAGACCAGTGGTGCCCCCAGAAATTCTTTAATATGGGTGGCCAGATGGGGCCACCAAAAATTTTGGGGGTTGCACACCAAAACCAAATGCCTAAAGTGAATTTCAGGAATGTGATTATTCTGTTGAGGTGTATAGGCTACTTGAAAACTATGTCAATATAGAGAGAGCTAGGGAGTCACGTACTAATATACCGTAAAAGTTAAATTAAAAGACTAGTCTCTTTTACTGGCCCTGAGTGGCTACACATTTTGACAAATAAAGGCCTGTCTCAATTAGAGGCCTGGTCTGGTTGCCAAGCAGTTCATTTTTATAGAAGTTCTTTGGACGTACAAAACCAGACTGTTGGCTACCTGAAAACATGTGTCCATTCCTCGAATACCCTGTATGTTACATATATTCTTTTAGTCCGTAAGGGTCCTCAGATCAAAAGAATCAAAAGGGTTTTCATAACAATTAATCCAAATTGCAAGTATTGTTTTAACAGGATAAAGTGGGGTTGTGTCAGTATGCCTGGTGCCGTAACTCTCTCTATCTGATGCGCTGTCTGTCAGTGCTAGATTATATCAAGAAATATTCATACTGGTTCAAATAAAGAATTTGATGATTCTTCTTGAAAGGTCTGTCCCACATAGATGTCTGTCCCATAGTCCTATAGATAATAATAATATAGCACCTTTCATTCATGAAATGCTGCACAAACTTCTTTACAATAAGGGCAGTGAAAGTGCTGTGTGCTTCACATGAAAACCAAGATACAGATACATTCATAGCTTTCTTTAAAAAAATATTTAACGAGCTAGCTTCCCTGATATCTATAGGTAGTGTGCTCCACAGCTTTGGGGTGTAATTGACAAATAAAAGCCTGGGCTAGTAATTGAAGTTTTACAGTACTTTGATAATATAACAATTCTGTTTTAATGTGTTATTTATATCACACATGTGTTAGGGGATTCATTGCTCTTCGAATAGGCTGGTTGTCTTTTCCTTAAAAAAGACAAATATACTATTTTAATTTGAAGGAGTACATTGATTGTAATGAACAAAACATTAACTGGAAACAAGCCTTCTTGAGTTTAGGGGAGACAGCTGGGTACCCATTTTCATTCAGATCGCTTGAGGTGAAAGTTAAAGGGTCGCCTTTAAAAATGGCCAAAATTTAGCCTAAATGTGGAGCGTATTTAGCCCACTTCGTGACAAGCTATGCCAACATGATTGGTAACAATGGATACCTCAGGTTGTCTAGTTTAACAAGATACCACCAGCAAAGACTGAGTGTGCCACAGCCTCTTAAAGACAGTGATATCGTTCCCCAATTAGTTTCACCGGGGGGGGCCTGTAATTGTATCAGGGCGGTGTCACTGTGTCTAACATATTCTCTAATTAAGATGAACACGAGCACAGTGGTTTTTATTTGATCAGATCCACATATAGTCTACTCGCTTTCCGAAGTACCAATTACAGCACAGAATAGTCCCCAACAAATACGCTACTTACTCTGGTTTGAGGGACATTTGCCAGAAGCTTTATTGTCGAGCTATCTTAGAACATGATTGAGCCTTTTAAAAAGTAAATGAATATATGACCTGTTTTTAAAGATCCAGGTCCTCAGTATGAAAGGAATGGGCTCAGGGCTGAGTAACACAGGCAGCGTAAGAGAGTATTAAGAGATGGACAAAACGACAACATAATATAACACAAAGGGAATAGAATATTATTGCCCTAACCTTTAAAGTGACTTCATTTCAGAGAGGGTGGATACAGTGAGTACAGGAGAGATTGAGAAGTAGCATGAAAAATACTCTCACCTGTCTGCGCAGGTCCCTGGTCTTTTTGGTCATCTTATCAATGGCTGAGTTCAATGGGTCACCTTTCTCTTTCCTTCCAGTCTGTGAAAGACAGCATAAAAATACCAAATTAACACACACACATTAGTTACAGTACATTTCATTACAGTTTTATCAGTTTGATTCCCAACATTGCACCACATATTTCACAGTGTACATTTTCCCATTGAAGAAACCTAACCGAAGGGTATGCGGCACATTTGGGGTCGATTGCCAAGTCCGAAAATACACTTAGTCACAGAACATGTGTTGACATTACAAGCATTTCCCGATTAGACCGGAGTCAGTGAAAACATGACTCAAACATTTTGGTATGTTACTTAGCAACCACCCTATCTGGCAAGATCAATTTAGTTGTGGCCAATTCCCCTGTGTGCAGCACTTCCTGTCGCTGCCAACTCCTACTGGTGACTTTAGGAGAGTGTAGACTACCATGTGCTCCACCTGACACACACAGAGTCACCAACTGCTTCTTTTTCACCTGACAGGGGGGAGGTCCACGGGGAGAGCAGCACGGAGCTTCTCGCCATTCCAGATTCCCCTACTCTCCGGTTAACACGCAGAAACTAGGACAGGATCTCGTGCCGTCTTTCACACAGAAATATTGCCAATTGTGCTCATTGAAACGCCCGGCCAAGAGAGAGGCTCCGCTCTCCGCTACGCCACCTGGGCGCCCCATTTACCACTTACAAGCTCTACTGTTTTTGCTCAGAAACCATGGAGAAGAGTGGGGTGATTTATACTACTCCAGTTATTAGATTTTGACTTTTACTATCTAACTCGGGATGGCAGCTTGGCCCGAAGGTTAGAAAGATGCTGTCAGTGTCTTAGAGTGAACCATTTCTGCTCCAGGACACATATAAATGATCCGGTACTCTGATCCCTCTAGAGGAATGCATACGTGTGTCTCAGGCAGTGGGAAGTGGTAAAATTCTAATGGTGCTATACTGAATGTACTGTATGTGCATAAAGGTTAAGTTTTACTGAGATAAATGAAAAGTTTTGTCACTAATTTATTAAACAGATATCTGCAAAACACTTAATAAGTTGCCCCAGCTTGATAAGGCTGTTCCCTAATTTATCCGCAGGGACTCTGGGTGTTATAGACAGAGCTTTGAATGACTGCAGCACTCTGGCTGGTTGCTTAGTATATGTGGAATTTTGGCTGCATTGATCACTAGGATATGATTGGAAAATCAGGGGGGAAATGACATGTTTACTGTACAGTATGTTATTTATTCTAGATCAAACCTTTTGCTTATTTACAGGTTAATGCATTTCATACACTAGAAGACTTTAAAAATTCTTTGAAAATATGTTTAAAAGACAAAATTCTGACACCCTCTCAAATCTACAAACAATGTGAGCCTTTCGTCACACACTATAATATTTGCAAAGACTGGAGATCTTGCAGAGTCACATTTGCAAGAGTACAGCTAGATTCTTTTTGAGATTATTTTCCATCCTGCTCCTGGTGAAAAACATTACTCCAAATAAACAACATATTAACAATTTCTTACGCGTCTGCAAAAACACAAAGCTCTAGAAACACAAGATGAAAGGCGCCATATGTTGACGATATTCTTAACAATTTGGCATCACAATGATCCATTAAAACAAACTGAATTTGGGTACAAGCTTTACATTTTGGATTTTGTCAACCCAACTCACTACCAGCCTCTTTTGGTTAGCTGCGCTGTTTTAGTGGGAAGAAATTATGGGAATAAGAGGTGAATGATTTTTAAAAAATAAGATTTCTCACTTAATTACGAGCCATTTGTCGGATCAGATACACCTTGAATTAAACCAACACATTTTCACTCTGACCTGGTCACATATCGATGTTTGGTCATGGACTTTCCACGTCCAGATACAACATGAAAGGTACCCTGGGTGTGTTGGTTGTTGACGCTCTGGGAAACCATGTCAAGTTCTGCCTGTTACATGCATTGTGTTCTTTCAAAATACACTTCTGTTTTCACATGAAATTTAACGTTACATACAGTCTCCTTCAAAATAAAAGCACTACGTCAGTGCAACAAGTCAAATTGAGGTTTTTTCCTCCAACAACTAACGCATGTGGTTGGGTTTAGGAAAACAGAGCAGGGTTTGGCTTTAGAGTCTTACGGGATGCAAACACTGCTCTCCCAAGTGAAAGTCAGTGTTTGTGGACCCATCCCCCGCACTACTCAGACTTTCGCCACCTTAAGACCTTGAACTATAACGGCGACCAACTGCATATCATGCCGACATTAACGGACGGCTTTTTTTGTCAATGTCTGATGCGCCCATACGCCAGATTTCTACAACTTCGATATGAGACCTGGCTCATTAAATGCAGACTCTTGTTCACTCCACAACCCCACCAGTTGCTCCTCCTTTTTCACAGTCCAAGACAACCGAGGATCATGTTTTTGCACCTCCCCAGAGTCCCCTCTGTGCTTACTGTCTACCCGGTTTTCTGCTTCCTGTTTGGTGCTGGAGCTATTGGTTGTTGACGATGTTAACGTAATTTAACTTCAGTATTTGCAGGAGCAAAGACTAAAAACTTAAGACAATATTAACGTGTTTGATTTTGTCCAAATATGACTATCCATGATTAAAACGCTCTTGGAAAATTATTCTGTGACAGTGAAATTGCTTGAAAAATAGTTCGGTGTAAGGCTGCAATAAGTAGAGTAAAAGAGTAAAATTAATGGATAACAACAACAATATTAGAAGTGGAAAGAGGTGTGGGAAATGGGACACAGCTAAAGACTGTGCTCCATCTTAGAAGTGAAGAATGGGCTACATTTACTGCTATGCTGATAACCCTCCCTCAGGTGCTCTCAATCAGCTACTGCATGAAGTCAAATACCACCACAGCTCGAATTAAAGGTCTATAAACAATCATTCATGTTAATTATTCTGTCCTTTTATTTTGACAACTGACAAATGAAAAGGTGTGGCTCGTCTCTCCCTTTTGAAACCTGAGCTACATATAAATACACAATTGATCCTTTTTTAAAAAGAGGAAGTTGTTTCTGGATGGTGCAAATCATGTATGCAAATGCTCTGCTTCATTTTGACAAGTTAACACAAAAAGACAAGCAATCAAATCTGCTGATATAATATCTACGAGACAGTTGTGGCTTCTTCTTTTATTAAAATATCTTTTTTTTTGTTTTGCAGAGAAGAAGAAAAAAAAATGGTTAGCAGGATGATCAACAGATTGTAAGACACGGTGATCTTCTGTCAAAGCAATACCAGCATACAAAATTAGTTGTGCCGTTGCCAGGCAACCATCTGACAGTTCTGCCCGGCATAGCACGAAGGCAAACGACCAAAAGTGATCATCAGCCTTTGCAGAAAAACACACACCTGGTGACATGTATTCCCATTTATCCACGCCTGCTGAATCCTCAAATAAGGATTTCTTTGAGGCAAACTGACCACAGGACAACAGGGCCTTAAGTAAAGGGGCTATTTAGTCATTATCCTGTTTAATGAGACACAAAATGTGGTTGCTTATCTCTCTGTTGCTGCACTATTGTCCTGCCCTTTTGATAATTGAGTGGAACAGAGCGCCTTGTATCTGAGTGCCACGAAGAACTAAATGAGACCCCATCAAACGCCCACCTCATAGTAAACTCACACCAAGGTTAAAATTGATCATCACTTTCAACACCTTGGCCACTATCGGGTTGTGAGACTGCTGTTTCTACATTAGTCCTGAACATGTCTCCTATCAAACAGGGAGAGAGCAGCGGGGAGGCAGAGCTGCTACTGTAAACTCAGACCCACAACATGGTGACATTGACTACCTGAGCTCTTTCTTTGAGGTTGTATTTGGCTCGGGAAGTACGTGAGCTGTAGCAAAGAACTTTAGTCTACTTGTGATGTAACTGTCAGTGAGCTGGCACCACTTCTGGAAGTTAAAAACAAGTAGTCCAAATCCACTTTCTCTTCTCCTGACTTACAAAAGACTTGACATTCAAGGAGACGCCAACTTGAGGACAAACAACCGCAATCTTTTAGCAATTTCTTCATTTTGGATTTGTCACACTCCGAGCTCAACATGCGTCTCAGTGTGGGTGTGCTCGCTGTGGGGAATTCACATGTGTGCAAGGTCACTGACGTGAAAGTGCTGCTCAATGAAAAGAGCCTGTAGCCATAAAAACAGATATGATTCCCTTTTCGGGCTAATGTATTGCTGGCTTGCCCTTGTCTAAGGCTCATATAGCACGAGTTTTCTCTCATATGGATGTTAAACATTAGGAATGAGTCATTTGTCTCCCAGCTCATACTACAGTTAGTCACCCCCTCTTCTAATAGCAATCACACAGTGCAGTCATTTCTTTGAGGAGCAATGCACCAAACTGAAAGGAAGAAAACGGTTTCTCATAACGAGAACAATATGTTTGAGATTTCAGCCAAGGAAAACCCACCTGACCTTAACCCCACTACTGTACAGCATGCGTTTGGTTTTAGTACGTTTGAAAGTCCTATTCTGAAACATACACAAAATGTCTTTTAAAAGAATTGCTGATTGACGTAAGGGAGGAGAGGAAATGAGGATAGCATTCAGTCGCCTTCCATTATGTGCCACACACTCATACAAGCACTCTCACTTTGATGTGCAAGCACAGACAAGCTCTTCTATGCCAAAGCAGAGGACATGACAACATTAGTCATTGTGCTGCCTAAAGAGCCTAATGTGTCATTAAGGCACCAGAGGGACGCATAGGATTAAAGATGCTCGCCGCCAAAAATAAAAAGGGGGCTTAACTTGAACCTTTTCCGAGGACACTTCAAATATATTCACATGATTTTGTGTATAACTGACAGCCTTAATTGAACAGCAAGAAAGAGAAAATGGTCAGGCTGCTCGTGACACAGGCAACTCTCATTAAATAGACACACTGCTGAAACTAAATTTGTGTGCTTGTTTTTTTTTTTTTTGCTTTTCATTTTCTGGAATCAGAAATCCCTGCTGTTTTACGTCTCAAAACTCCAAACTCTTTAATCTGACTTAAGGAGATTAAAACAGCGCAGTGATGTCAGTCTAAAGGGGGAAAAAAACCCATCACCTGTTATTCTGACCTCCCATCGACGACCGAGGAGTAGCTATTGGCGAGCGTATTTTCTTATATCTAGCACAGCTCCTGTGTATAATCTTGTATCATTAAGATCAATGCAGCATGTATGACAGTTACAGTAAGTCAAGAAGGCTACCATTACTAAAAATATGCTCCCCCTTATACTGTAATTACGCTTCTGCTTTGATATGTCAAAACTCCTTCAGCACGCCATAAAAAATGTATTGCTCATGTTGGGTTTTCTGCAAAAACATAAAGCACCCAATTAAAAACACTACGCATGAATCCCCCATCACAATCTTTATATACAAGGAGGTCCATGATGATGAATCATAGGTTAGTCAATGCGTCAGGCTCATATTCAGCCCGGGTCGGCCCAAACTGTGGTCTCTGATATATGTGCGTGTGTGTGTGTGAGAGAAAGAAAGTGAGGAAGACAAAGCGAGTCGCATTATTGAATTTGTGTGTCTATGGTGTTTATCTGGGAAACTATTTGACTTCCCTCCGTTCCCATCCAGGTGTGCCCTGTATGTGCAGGCAATTCCGCTCTCAAATTCACAGCCATTAAAAGCTTGACAACACAGTTGCCTGTTGATTCAATTGTCTCCCATACAGAAACATTGATTGCTTAGTTTTTGACTGCCACATAATGGAATGTGCATGTTCGGTTTTGTCTGGTAAACACAAGTCCCCGTGGTGTTTTGCAGACAATGTTCCCAACTGTCCCCATCCATTATTTTCCACCCCCTGGTGTGCACTCATTCATTCTCAGTTGGGGAGAGGAAGATAGAGGAGGGTGCCTGAAAATAAGCATCTAGTGTGCAGGGTAATGGAGGCAGTAGCATGTGGAGTTATTCTTGCCCGCTCAGGAGAC
>JAPZEB010000020.1:11761351-11776990 GCA_029783705.1 Chaetodon striatus | reverse complement strand
ATGCAGACATTAAAGGATGACTTTTTTCCGTTGGTGTCTGACACTGGAAGTCACTGCCCAAGCACTGGATTTCGATGATTTTGGGGTGAGACTGGGTTGGATCCTTCTTTCAATAGAGGCATGCGAGAGAAAAGCTCTCTTCAAGAATTTAACATAGCATGGGGTAACTAATTGATAAAGAAATGGTCATGTTGGGGGATTAAGTTTTTTCAAAAATCCCTTCTCTTGACATAAAGAAATATTCACTGCTGCTTGGAAATGCCTGGGCATTTTCTGTATGGTAATAATATAAGTTTATCTCACAGGGAGAGTAATGGCAAAGCACATTTACATAAAAATGTTGTTGATCAAAATCAGGAGGCCATTTTACATACTATTTATGGCTGATTGAAAGAGTGAAGCAGACTTGTGTGCAGAATTACTGGCTGAATCCAACCATTAAAGAGGAGAAAGCAAGGAGGCCTGAAGGAAAGCAAAAACGGTTTCTTGTACATAATCACTGTGGCTGTATTGCTAACAGAGTTTTTGTTGTGTGTACATTTCAACTCATTTCAATTCAAGGCTCAGGATGTGGGACTTAATACGTCACATGTGAAACACAAGGCCTTTCTTATAACACAAGGTTCAGCTGTCCTTTGTACTACTGCTCTCTAATAGAGTTTTATTCAGAGTTCTAGGCTAGGGTTCTTACCTTACCTTGCAGTAAGGACACTAAGGATAAAGGCACAAGTAATTTTCAGTCCAAATTTACAAGTGTTTCAGCCTTTTGCATCAGAGACTCCTCCGCTCGCTGCATTCTGCCCTGCTTCATCCCAACATGAGAGAGGCTAGTGGACACATGAAGGATGTAGAGGCTTGTTTGGCTCTGGATGAGGCAATAGGCCAGGGTAGTCAGGGCTATCAAAAGTGGGGGCATGCTGCTCCAGAGAGCTGGGTTTTGAAAATGGGCTTGGTGGCTCTCAGTGGGATTTCTGCGTCATCTGACAGCAGAACAAAGTTCCTTTGGCAGACAGAGCCGAGTCACAGGCGCTGCTTGATGCAGCCTCTGAAGCCAAAACATTAGAGCCAGAACACAAATGCATAAAGAAACACACTAAGAAAAAATGTTAAAACACGTAATTCAATTAAATACTGTTTATGGAAAACCCCCACACAACAGCTCGCCAGATCTGGGTGGAAAACTGGCTGTGGCAGGTAGCTACCAGCCGTGGTGGCGGGTGAAGAATTCTGATCTTGTTTCTGTATAAAAGCATGTCTAACACTGAGTGTGACTGCTGTGTGTAGTGACATGGCAAAAATCACTGCCTCCCTCTCTCTCAACAGGGAACACCTCGCTTTGGACATAGCTGGAAGCGATTTGGACTCATATTAATTTTCTCTTTTACACACACACACACACAAAATTGCTCTTCTACTGGTGAATCTCTTCACAATCCAACGCATAAACCTTCGTAATTACTAGTTCTCTTACTATTTCTTTTTGTAAGCATATCAGCTACAGTGTCTATGTCAATTCTTATGATTGAAACTATTCCTAACAAGTGCTGAATACATATAACTGATGTAGGGCAAAACTAATTTCCAAAGACAGCGATATCTAAAGGTCAGACAGTGGAAATGGTATGGTTTTTGTGACTTCAAGATCTCATTTGTCCTTTTTGTCGATGATACGGTGGAAATGGATTGCCTTCTATAGATTGCTAGTGAAGTAGGGATACTGCTTTTCCCACCGGTTAATAAACTTGTGGCAACACAACTACCACTCCTCTGTTAATACAATGAATCAGTATGATATGTATGACCTCAGTCATTACAGACAAACCTCTTATGGCAGTAACGATGAAGGTCAAGAAACACAACATGCCACTTAAGCTCAAACTGGTCATGCTGTTCCTCCACAAACGTCAAACAATGACCCTCTACCATCTGCATCTGTTGCTCCCCATCCCTATTGATACCAGTTCTTGGGCTAGTTTGCTTCCATAATAGGTCCTTTAGACTACTGGAGAGAGTAGCATTTGTTGACAGTGGATCAGTCTGAAACTTTACAGGGATCAATGGAACAAGAGGCAGCTTAAACCAAATAACGTCAAATAGGCACTTTTGTTTTGATACCAAATTATTCGCCATCATCTTGTCGGTCAGCTCTTGTCAAATGATGAGTGAAATCTGAGGAGACACTTTAAGTTTGTAATTTCAGCGTCTGTCATTTGACTAATTGATCAAATCAGGCAAAACAATGGTGGGAGGGGTGATGGGCTAGTGATGCAGATGGTGTATATAACAATGACTACTGCGGCAAGCGTAGAGCAAAGGAGTTCAAATACCTCAGGGTCTTATTCACAAGGGAGAACGTGACGGAGAAGGAGATCAAAATGAACTTGCAGCATCAGCATCAATGATGTAATCAATGTCGTATGGGACTGTCGCAGTAGAGGCAAAGCTCTCATCTATCTTCTGATCTCTCCTTTCAACCTTGTTTTTCCTACATGTTAGTGACAGTTACATTTTATATATTATGATCAGTAATAAAATTACATAATTAGGCTATTCAAATGATTTTAACAGTGTCAGGATTACTGACACATCTTCTCTAAGCAATGTACACTACATATAGGTTTGTCTTTTGGGTATTTTATTCAGACATCTTTGTCTAATCCACAATGTGCTTTGGTAATCTAACTAAAAGTGGAGTATTTGACTTCCCAATCAACTGTCTACATTTTAATTAACTAATCCTACTTGTCTGTTGTCTATCTTTAATTTCTTCTGTCTGTTTCTGTCGATCAGAACTACATGCTTGCTTGCCATTTTTTTTATCTTTGCGCTTTTCTACCACCATTTCTTTTTCTTGCTTTTTTGTTCTTCCACTCCTTCTGACATAAACACTAATGTTTTCAGGACACGTACAAACATATACACAGTAAACACGTTATAAGGAACACATAATAGTCAATGCAACAAGCCAGGTCCTTCAAATAGCAAATAATGTCACTGCAGCTCAGAGGAATGAGGGTCAAGAGGCACAGCTACTCTTTAACCTAACATTACAATTGGACTGATTGTCTGCCAAACATGGAGGCTTCGGCGTCTCAGATGCAGCCACCCACCTGGAATGTTTGAACACAACGGTGTGTGGAGTGTACAGAGAACAGCCCAACAAATGAAAAAGAGTCCTGAACAGGTCTGTGGGCACAACAGCATGTCAGTGAAAGAGAAGGAAAACATGTTCAAGGCAACAGGGAGGCCATAAGTGCACCGAGCAGCTGAGTACAACTGTAGTATGGAAGGGAGCGTTCCTGAGAGTGCAAGCAGTTCATCAAACCTTGAAGTATAGCGGTAATAGAACATTAGCAAAAAGCTTCATGGACGCATGATCACAATAAAAAAAACAAACCTGGTCTAAAGATTCTTGATTAAAATGAAGTATTGTGAGTTTTAAAGGAGTTATGGGTTTTAAGAAAAAAGAATACTAAACAAATAAACTATTATTTTCACCATTTATACTTCCTCCTTTACTTTTACCTCTGGTTAAAAACTACATGTTCTAACACTACTTATGCAACATATATCCTAAAATGTGGAGATGTTCCTATACCAGCATCGGAAATTCCTCCAATGCTGCCTAAAATGGTTCTCAGACGGTGTGTCGCGGCACACTGGTGTGCCATGACGCCAATCTAGGTGTGCTGTGGGATTTTGTGATAACCACACATTATTATTCAACTGGGCCTATACCAAATGTTACGAATGCATTTTTAATTGACTGTATCAGTATGTTGTGCGCACCCATTTCCTAATGAAGAGGCAAACTCCGGCTAAAAAATGTAGTGTACGAAAGCCCTTAGCTCGCCCTTGGCCGAGGACGTGCTCGCCAATAAGCACACGGAGCAGCACGAGCTTCAAGTGGCAGCAGTTCAGCAGTGCGAGCACTGCAATTAAGTTTAGCACGGACAATTAACGCCTTTTTCCTTCTCCCCCTTTTTGATGTGTGTGCGTGAATGATTAAGGTGGGAATCCACCCATGTTTCTATAACTGTAGAGCAAGTTTAATTTCAGTTAACATGCCTACTTTTGAATATTTTCAAGTTTGCTTTGTTAATGAAGTGCTGCATCACGACATGTGCTAGCTTAGATGATCCTGTCAATAAGCTCTCTTAGGAACTTCTACCAAATCTTATCGTGAAAGAAGACTTGTTTATTAGACTTGTTTCAAGGAGTAGGTGTGGATGTAATGATTTCAAAATGTAAATGTATATGTAATAAGAACTGAGTTTAAAGACCACACTTACTGCAAGTGTTGTTAACTTATTTTTATTGTCTTATGTCTTGATAAGAGTGATAACAGACATTACAGAAGCTATACATACAGGTGTGCCTTGAGTTTTTGGCATGTCCTTTGGTGTGCCTTGGGCACAAAAAGCTGTGCAGCTACTAGCAACTACTGTTAGAGAAGCGAAGAAGAATTCCTTTCTAAATAATGTAATATTAGCCATTGGTAAAATGCGAGCAATTTGGTAATATTTTACAAGGTTTCACTAACTGGCCAAGCCACACGACAGTGATTGCCATCAATTCAGATCAAAACATGGTTAGGAGTATGTAGCTGTTATTGTTGTTTTTTTTAAACTCAGTGGTAATGGATCGTGTCTCAGTGTTGGCTGATATGCAAGTTCAGGTATCAGTATTGATATCAGGAAGGAAAAACTTGTATTATTTGTATCTGTTTGGTTTTGAATATGTCAGTCACTTAGAATGCAGAAAGCAGAGGACACATCAACACTATGCAGAAGCGACTTGGACACAGCGATTGTAAGATTCTTTGCCAAGGCCAGTCACCATTGCTTCATTGGAACTTTTGAAGAGGCGATGCCTTTCATCCAACCCAAACTTAAAGTTTCGCTGCTCAAACTTAAAGTGAAAACGTAGCATTGAAGAAGGTGAAGAGGCACAAAAACAGCTCTACATGTCTTAGATTTGAAGGATGGCATTTAAAAAAAAACAGCAGGGGTTTTGAGACACAGCACAAACATTTAGTTAAAGTTTTAAACATGTTGTGGCGGCTTGTGTTAAATAAAGAAAGTTGAAAAATGTTTTATCATGACTGTCCAATTTGCACAGAGCAGAACGCTATTTCTGTGGTGGGAGAGAAACATAAAACTAGAGGCGATTTAAGATCATGCTGCTTCCAAAAGCCACCCCCAGATTTATTGGTACACAGTTTATTTCCTACCACAGATGATACATGCTCTTTTTACTTTACCCACTTTGGACGTTTTTAGACAGATTCTTGTTGTTTTTCTTTCTAGATGTATACAGTATATATGCAGATACTCATGTTCATATCACCAGGCTTGCCTTCCATCTTGTTCTATATATCCTCAATCCATACATCATCCTAAACTTTCTCTAACCCCCTAAAACCTTAAACATGGGAAAATCACGAGGGTGGCGCTACACTGATTTTTGTGTTTGTCCAGTCAACTGTGCCTACTGAGGCAAACTTTGTATCACATAAAACATGCTTCAAGGAGCTGTAACCCATAGTGACAGCCATGTTCACCCTGTCACATGCTCCAGTGGATGTCATGATGGCATGTTTGGTTTACCTCAGTTGCAGTCAGTATGAACTCCGTAAAATCAAAGGAAGATGGAGATCTTTCTCGTATACTGTGCAGGAAACCCTATACTAACGCAACCCTTCACTGGGTTACTGTCTTCACACTTCTGATTTAGTTGATATATATCTGAGATAAGACTGTGATGGTGATAATTAGAAATGCCCACGGCTATCGCAATTTATCTTTGAGTACATTTCCTCTGTTCCTCAGTTCATCCTCAGTTGCTGATTATATAATGGGATTATGTCATCTAAAGTACCAACGAGGATAAAAAATAAGCACTAAAACTGAAATGAATAAGCTCAGTGTTAACGCTCTGTCCACTCGTGACCCTCTTAAACCGAGAGAAACCTCCATCTGCTGGAGGTCGCACTCAATTGCAGATGCAGAATCATCTCTTGCTGTTTCCTCACCGCACCGCTGACAGCCGCTCTATGGCGTAAGTGTCTGCACCGACCCCCACCACCATCCTTTCCCAGCTGCCCATCAACATTATCTCTGCAGCGGGCCAATTAGTCATCATCTGCCTTGTTTTGTTGGGCTCGCACAGTCAGGCGTCCTCTGATTCGATAAATGATTTAAATAATGGGCCTGTAATCATAGATGCTGATAATTTTGAGTCTTATTTGATCCCTCGAATCCATTCAGTCTGCTGACAATACACCACAACCTCTGACCATTTTATCATAAAAACTATCCAAGACTATCAAATAAAATGATCACATAATTATAAGGACATGAAATCATCCTTTATAGTTTGGAAATCCATTTAAATTTTACAGGCTTGATTACACACCACAACAACAACAACATACTTGAAAGAAACTAGGACGTGCAAAACCGCATTGTTGCAAAATGAACTTTTAACCCATGGCTGCTCGTCTTCTGAAAGTCAGACACATGTAGGACAACGTGTTGAGGGTGCTGTGCGATGTTCTCTTTCCTAAAACAGGTCAAGCAGTGGTCAGATGGAAAGCGAGGGATCATGTTCTTGTCATCACACTTATAATCTTTGTAAACAGATATCTGCATATATATGTAGCCAATGAGACAAGATTCAAGTATCAGAAGCGTTCTGGTTTCCATTTGTAGCCCAAGTAGTATTGACGAATCAAGTTTTAGTGGGCGGTAAATCAAAAGAGGCAGAAGGCATTGGACCAATGGCAACTTCAGAACCAATCTGCAATCATCTATCATATCATCCAATGCAGCTTTAAAATAGCTTTTTTTAAAAATGCATCTGCATTCATATTGAGGCCAGGTATGTGTACTCAATACCTTTAAGGTATTGACCGAAATAACCAAGTATCAATTAATATAGAAACTTCTCGAGTCAAACAATACCCGTACTCTAACCTTTTTGTACCCAGACCCAAAAAAAAAAATTGACTTCTTGTATGGTTTTGCTTGCAGCAGATCATGGCAAGCATTCTTCAATTTCTTCTGACCTGTGATTGGCCCACTACCACAGCAGCTACAACCTATACAGTCTGTGGTGTGGTAAAGTCAACACAGTGTATTGGACAGAGTTGGCAGTACAGCATGCCGAGATGCCACCAAAATGTAAATATGACTACACTGCACACCTGTGCTGTTTGGAGGCATTTTATGCACCTGAATGCTTTTATTCACATGATGGATATCGAATGAAGGAGGAATAAAAGGTATCAAAAGAAGTACTCTATTGATATTGGTATCACTGATCACTATCACTAATGGTACTGGTACTGGTATTGTAGTTCTTCAAACCAGTGGCTCCCAACTGGTTCAACCACAGGGTCCAGATTTCTCTTAGTTATTAGTTCAAGGTCCACGCAGTTTAATATATTCAGCGTCATACTTGCGTTTGGCCATGTCTCAAGTTAGTTTGCTGTCTCTATTAAGTAGCTGTTCGCTATTCACTCACTCTGCAGCAGGAAACAGCACTTCAAAATAAAAGCTCTATGCTGGAAATTCACTGTTAATAAAAAATATGTGTGTTTTTCACAAAGTTGATAGCAAATCACTTGCAGTCCTTTCAGAATTGACCCCCAACCCACTTTTGGACCGCGACCCATCGATTGGGAACCACTGCTTCAAGCGACATAGAGCCCTTATTCACATGCATAAATCTGTATATCGAGATTAGGTGAAACAACTGGAACATGAAGAGGAAGTCTTGGCCTGGATAACAGGCTGGCTAAACCAAACTCCCATAATATTGGCCATTTACCTCACAGGCTTATTGTCGTCAAAATAACAGATATGAGATTGCTGCACCCCCCACTTGCAATTTAATTTTTCTTCAAATATACTACACTTGACCGATTTAATTAAAATGTTCTTGTTTCAAAATTGATTGCTTACTGCTTGCTACAATAATTACATTTTTCCGTGGCTAGGAGGCGTGTTCATGGGTTTCAGGTGAGAATAAATTCTTTGTAACATATCAAGATGTAACTGGAGTCACAGGACTTTCACCCCGCAGTTCACCACAGAATCAAATGGCCACACCTTGGAAGTGTGTTTTTGTTGTTGTAATTAGACACAAATAGTCAGAGTGTAACATATGAAATACTCTTGGATTAAAAAAAAAGTGATTCTGAGTCATGTAATAAGTCAGAAAATGATGCAACCCTGAAATGCATCAAACAAAATTTTGCGGTGAAAGCTCAAAATCCTTTTTATGTGCTAACAGCTTTATTTTAAAAAACAGCCCTTTCTTCCATTTCACAATCAAAGCCACAGCTACTTACTCAAGGTGAAAAAGATACTGGATGATTTTGTTGACATCATTTTTTATTATTATTATAAGATACGAAAGATGATGAGTTACAAACATAAACCTTACACTTAGGGATGATGTATGCTAACAGACAAAAAAATGAAGGTTACTTAAAGGTCACAAAAAGTTTAGTTGAGACAGCTTTTGATAAATGGTGGAAATTTCCGTGTCAAAATTCTCCAAACTTTACCTTGATGCAGAAAAAAAAAGTGCACGTACTACTCCCCTGTGAGTGAATCCACAGTCATTCTAGTGAAATTAATTGATTTCTCTGTTTTAATTGCTGGTGTGATGTTCCCCCCATCCCTCTGTGCAACATGCAAAGCTATAAAGCCCCAGTTTTAAATATGTAGTGATTTGATTGAACACTTTTAGTAATATGCAAAATGCAAATTTAACACTAAATTTAGAAATAGTAGATCCTCTTTAAGACACAACCTCAGATAGAGAGATGCATGGACGTGTAATTCAAAGTACAAACTGCTCAGTTTTCATTCTGTAATCAGTGGCTTTTTTATTTTATTTTAATGTGTAAAAACACTGCTGTGAAGCACGATACATACAAAGTGAAAGGAGGTCAGGGCAGTGACAAAGTCCATCACTTTTTAACTCTAATTGTTCAAATTATAAATTAACCTGATTCTTTAACATGTACTACTGGACCTACTAGCATTTAAGCACTGTATATATACAGATCAGTTTACTTATGGTTCACAATGCAAATTTCATGCAGTAAGTTTTTTTTTTCAACAAATAACTGTCATAATCCTGAGTTTTGTTAATATTATGTTATCTTGTGGATGTTGTTTAGGGGCTTTCTGTTTGTGTTCTTCCTTGTTTTGTTATTCATAGGGAAGCATACAGGTGTATATATACACCGAACTAATTACAAGAACGAGACACAGCTGGAGAGAACACAGGTAAAACCAGTGAAGTGAGGATTGGCAAACAACAAGGGTGTGGCAGGGAACACTAGGGTGAAGCAAACAAGATGAACACAAAACAGTTGTGAAGGGAAAACTCTGGGAACAGGGAAGGACTAACGAGACAGGTGTGACAGAGAACAGGCGGGAAAACACACAAAGACAGGAAGTAAAACCAGACACAACACATGGGGAGAGAATCTACAACATGAAACAGGAAACAGATTAAACATGAATGAATAACATGAAACAAGGAGCACAAACAGAAATATCCAAAACAAAGTCATAAAGGATCACAGGATATAAACAAAAACCCAGGATCATGACAATGACAAGGAGAAAGAAATCTTTAACAATAACCAGAGCATGCTGCTTCAAGAGAAAATGTAAGTACAGGTCTTCATGTCTTCATCTTTCTTCCTCCGGTCACTGACAGAAACACATAAGAAACATCACTGAGGAGCAGGGCACCATCAATCAGTCAGTCAATCAACTAACCAGTCTATCAGCTCAGTGCACAGGTGAGTGTCTCATTATGTTTGTTCACCTACACAACGGATGTGATCTCTTTTTACCACGGCATCAGTGCATCATAATATTTGACCGGGATCCTGGTCGTCCTGATCGCAATCTGTTTGGAACAAAAACAAGTCCAAAACTTAAATATGTTCATTTTTAATTCAAAATATCAAACACAGTTTTTTATAGCATTTGTCAAATTGTTGATGCTCAATATGAACACATTATTGTAATGTGCTACTAATTTTAACCAAGCCATGGTTTCACACAGGAGACATGAGCTCTTACTTGAAACGATGGTTTTGTTTTTTGTTCCGTTCCTGTTGTGGCCTCTGGAATACAAAAAAAAAATAGCACAAATAACCATTTAATTGATATAACCCATGTGATGTATACCAAAATCAGACATAGCTGTTTTTCAAGGCGTAGATTCTGAGGGAAGGGGGGGTTTCCTGTTATATTGAAAATGATATGAACTTAAAGTCGAGTAAATTTGGTCTTACCAAGCGGACACTTCCACATTGCCTTCTCCAAATACAGTTGACCCCTTGTTTATTATCATGTTGTCTGTTCATTTTTCCTTCTTCTGCCTATAGAACAAAATAACAGTTACTTTAAATCTGTCTATTTGATATTAAAAAAAGTATACAAACATTTGTAAACAGTTTATAAGACACTATAATGTAGTTGTAAGCAGATATGAGTGTTTATTGATGTATTTATTGTAACTAAAGAAAAGAAAAAAAGAAAAGACAACAAAGTTGTAATCGAGGACACAGAAAGTTACTTTCAGTCAGCGACAAGAAGAGGATTTTCTTACCAGATCAGGAGACGGTGGATCCGTGGGGGGAGTTGAGGCTGTGATGAGCAGGAAAACCTGCAGGCACAACAGGACCAACAGCAGAGCTCTGTCCATGGCTGATGAACTGAAGATCTGACACACACACACACACACACACACACACTGATCTTTATAAACTCACTGCCAGTAATTAGGTTGATGATCCGAAATGGTTTGTTTATCCACCAGTCCATTTTAATCATCACGCTGTATCTCTGTGTATCTGAATGATTTATCTGCTTCCTTCCCCTGTTGTCCCTCCTCAAACATTTGCTGATCGTATCAGTAAAAATATGCTAACAGATTTACAGTGAATCAGTGTTTTACCATCAAACAGTCCCTCCAGGATTTCACAGGCTGTTTTTGGGATTGTTGTGACCTGAAATGTCTGATTTCACTGCAGCTTTCCTGAAAAATTGGGATGCATGTTGTGATGTTTTTGGTGTTTTCTTGCAATAAAATTGTGGGGGAAGGTGAAAATTGAAATGTGATGCTAACATTTAGCCCTGTCACTGTGTACATGTCAGAGTAAAAAATAACAAAATATTAAACTCACTTTAGGTAACGCATGAAAAACTAGAACTGCCGCCTTGTCATTTGCCCGACCTCACGTTGTTTTCACTGGACGCGACTGACAGGATGGAAATGAAAAACTCTAACCTGAAAAGTAAGTAAAGCTGTCAGACATGTAGTGCAGCTAGAGGTGCAATATTTACCTCTGAGTTGTGGTGAAGTAGAAGTATTAAATAGAAATAAGTAAATATAGCACAAGTACCTCAAATTTGTACTTTGACAGCACTGATGTACGTACATTTAGATTCCACCACTGTCTCTCTGATTGACTTTCAGATCAGAATATACAGACATAGAGCATGAATGCTATCATTATGGAAGCTCATATGGTGTTGCACTACTTGTGTATTCTTCTGATTTCAGAAACTTTATTTTGTTTGCATCCAAGCACACAAAGTGAAGTCCTATAGTATATTCAACAGCACTTTAAGTGAGAGATTACCTCATTATTTATCAGAGCATCTTTACAGACAAAGTGATTTTAACTGATATAGGTGCCAAACAGATTTCAAACCATTCAAATCAAATTTGAGCAAAACTACAAATCTTTAGCATTATAATGTTAATGTTCCTCTGTCCTGTTTGTTTCATTGCTAATAACCTACAACAGCCATCAACATGACCTAGAGCAGTGTTTTTCAAACTTTTTGTGCACACCAATGGGCAAGCCAAAATCTCAAGGCACACCTGTATTTATATCTGTGCACAATAGCCGCTATTATCACTCTTATCACAACATATATGTTTGTTTTTATTTACTAATATCAAATAACAAGCACAAAATATTCAACACAATAATTTAGGAATTCATTTTAAACTTTTTGAAAAATGACATCAAAGCACCAATAACAAAGGAAATAATGTTGGATGCGATGTGTTATGCACTTAAAACTGTCACAAATGGTGACCAATAGGTTCACCATGAAGGTTTTAAATCAAATTAAATTAAATTAAATTAAATATTTTAGCTAGAGTGGGCCTCTTTATTAAGAAAATGGGTATGCACAACATACCGATGGTCAATTAAAAATTCATTCATAATTTTTTGTACAGGCCCAGTTGAATATTGCAATAACAATTTGTGGTTTTTACAAAATCCCACAGCACCTGGATTTGCATCACGGCATACCAGTGTGCTGCAGCACACCATTTGAGGCCCGCTGACTAAGAGTGAACACAGCTGAATTAACCTGCAAAGCACACACATATTGAGCAAAGAGGGGGTGGATGAACCTTTTATTTTAATTACAAATTACTTGGGTTTTTTTTTTTTTTAGTTTGTCAGTTTTTCAGTTTATATTTGATATCTTAAAAACATTTAGAGATGTGAGCAGAGCTGCACCCAGAGCATAAAATAACAAAACATTAAACTAGCTTGAGGTAATTTTTGAAAAAAATCAAATTAGCAAAAAAAATATTTTCTGTATTATGCAGAAAAAAATGAATATATGTTATATTTCATGGCCTGCTGGCCCTTTTTTTCCTTGTAGCACAGGACTAAATAGAGTATTGACCCTTAATACAGCTTCTGGGAGCTTCAGCATAGAGGCACAGAAAATAAAGAAGATGCAGGTTGTCTGTCTTCAGTTCTCTGCTCAGGCTTGTGTAGTTTTCTTCTTGATGTAGAGCAGGAGAAAAAAACATCTCAAAATGTGTGTAACAATTGAATGAATTACATCATCACCAGATTTGGTTTCTGTTTATGTCAGTAAATCACTTAAGTGTTTGATTAGATTAAATAAATGTTTTACATGTTTACATTTTGTTCACTTATACGATCTCCTCTCACTTGAAAATATCACAAGACAATAACACAGATCTCAATCACAGATCACAGATCACTCATCACAGATCTGCTAAAAGTCATCCTCAAAATATTAAAAAACATTTACATTGTTTGTCTGAAACCAGCAATTAAGGGTTTGGTGTAGTTGGAAACTGTAAACAGGGAGAAAGAGAGTCTTAAAGGAGAGAACGTTAACTTCAAAACAGATCGAAAATGGTAAAACAAAAGTAAACAGTGACATCACATCTTGCTTTGTTTCTGTCTGCTGGTGCAGGCAGCATGATTGCAGAGCTGACCTTCTTATTTGTCAGTATTATTCTTTTCCACTTATTTCCAGTAAACACCTTTCTTTGTCCATTCTTTTCTCGGTCGTGAACACTTACTCCCTCCATCTATACCAGACTCCCAGAGAAATGGGACATTGTTTTATGTCTACAGCTCTGATGTGTACTTGTATTCAAAGATCTGTGTCGTGACTCCAAACTGCCAGTGCAAACACAACAAAAATCATCACATTTCACAGGTCTCTGTCTCTCTCAGAAACATGTTTGACATTTAGACTGAAACACTCCTGTGAGAAAACACACACAAATCAAAGACTTTACAGCTCCTGCATGGATCTTCTTACCAAATCTGGAGACTGTTGCTGGAGATCATCTCTCACCAGAGTGGCTGCATCGATAGAAGAAGTGCCTGCAGACACAACAGGACCAGCAAAACCTTAATGAACTGAAGTCTGAAACACACAGATCTTTATATACTCACTGTGGACAATGAAGAAGGAATTATTTGTATTTTTTAGGAATTATTTCACAAGTCCAGTATCATCTGAATACTGACTCCCTGAAGTTAAGCTTCAGATTTTGGCACAATTTTAATATAAAAAACTTTGTAGTTTTAATAGTGAACTTATTTTGGTATTTGATTTTGTTTAGCCTACGTGACTGATATCTCTGCTTCTTCTCACCTGCAGTCTTGGGCATTTCCTGTTCATCAGTAAAAGGATGGTGGAAGAGGTAATGTTATTTAAATCTTTAAAAACTAGAAATGCTGCCCTGCAGTTGTACACACTTTGGGTTCTGGATTAATGGAGAGAATAATCAGCAGATTAACCCATAATAATAATTATTATTATTAGTCAATAATTCAGAATGAGCTCCACCTCAACCAGCTATAACAGTAAAATCCTGCTTTTACATTAACGCATGAGCCATAATCATCTTATGAGATCATATATAGTAGCAGACTAAAAGCAGGAATTTGACTTGTAACAGAGTATTTTTACAGGGTTGTATTAGTTACTTTTACGAGAATAAAGGATTTAAATACTGATCCAGCTTTTGGTCAGGGTGAAACACTCCACTCACATAACATACCTGCTGCTGTCAGAGAGCAGCAGAGATAATAACACACTGCTAAAATCCCCAAACGCAAGCCCAGCAAGAACAGGAGGCCAAAAGAGGTCACTGTGGAAACCATCTCTCGGCAAGATAGTGAACTTATGTTATGACAGCAGGAACAGTGGTTACACACTGTGGCAGCATCAAAACCTTGTACAAATGAGAGGAGAACATGAGCAGAGACAGGTAGCAGCGCATGTATGGGCTCTAACAGTGGTGACTGTGTGTGCATAATGGCTCGCAGCTGACAGTGTGTCACTGGTTGCAATGAGTTATTAAAAACTCAAATCACATGTATCACGCCGACAGAACTGAATAAAAGCACACGGCGGCGCTTATGATGCTGCTGTACATACTGCCATTCCTTTGAGGAGAGCGGTGGACAGGAGGTCAGAGGTCAGAAGTCAAGCCGCTGCGATATATGCGTCATCAGTTTGAAAAAACAAAATATAACTTGTCAACATCTAGGAAAATATGAATATTTAAGTCCTTTAAAGTCATCTGTCTCAAGCCATGAAGTCAAGTCTTTCTTCAGTATTAGTCAAGCAAGTCACAAGTCCTCAGACTCGAGTCAAGTCATGTGACTCGAGTCCCGCCTGAATAACTGCTTAATAATCCAGAGAAAACAAAATATTTTCTTCCTGTGATGAGAAGCCCTCAACAAAATGACTTTGTAAATCAATTAGTCATACCCTCCCTGTTACTTTGAATTAATGAAGAAAACTTTGTTGTTGGTTTTGTTTGTTTTCTTGCATGCTTCCACAGATAACGGTGAACGCATTGATTTATTGATTAATTGGGGACCATGTTTAATAACAGCAAAACTATATCAAAATATTCATTTATACACTCACACAACTTGTGCAGTATAATCCAGGTCTCATTTATTCTGTTGTATACTCAGTGCTTCACAAACACACGTATTTTCACTAAAGCCTTACTATTCTAAACTGAACTGAAAGTCTGACTTATCTCTGCTATCTTCAAAGCCAGAGTCCACTGCTAAGGTTTTTTTGTTTGTTTGTTTTTAAGTGAAAAAGAAGTGTTTGTGAATTATTGAGCATGTGACTGGATGTTTTAACAGATGTTTTAATATAAATTATTCATATTCTGTTGCCATATGCTTTTCCCAATTGTTCAATAAATTGTAAAGCTTTCTGCTTGATTTCAAAGTAACACAGCCTTACTTATTGACTCGTTTTATAGATAGAT
>JAPZEB010000020.1:11710448-11722061 GCA_029783705.1 Chaetodon striatus | reverse complement strand
CACACACACACACACACACACACACACACACACACACACACACACACACACACACACACACACACACACACAAACACGCACACGGACATGCATCTATCTCTAGCTCAGTGCAGACGGCAGTGGGGAAGCACTGACCAAAACAATCTATGTTATGTGAACCCCCCATCAAACTTTCATAGGCATAATTTCTGCAGAAGGTAAGAGCTCCTGACAGCCTCACCCACACACTGGGCCTTAAGGACCTGCCGAAAAAGGGCAAAAGCGAAGCCAGAGGTCTTTTTTTTCTTGCTGCACATGCCTCACATTAAGATAGTCACCTGCAGGAGTTAGCGTGTGGAAGCAGGTTTGGGTTAAGTGTAGAAATGCATGAAGCGCAAGATAAATAAAGAACAGTGAAACAAAGAGACAGATCCGTCATCTTCATCCTTCACATCCATAGCACAGTTATACAGTCTGCAGTGCGGTGGAATGTTATCCACTTTGAGCTTGAGTTTATTCAATAAGCCTGTATACACATGCATCATTCATAGCTGATAGAGCTGCTTGAGAACATGATGCAGGACCCGCTTTCTTTACTGGCTTTGAAAACAAAGCTGTCTATAATACAGAGTGCTGCATCACATTTCTGATCAGTTCTCAGTAGAGGACAAAAGCACAGAGGTACAACTGTGGTGCAGTGGGGTGGACGGGTTGGATAGGTGTCAGGTGGGCGAGTTTCATACTATATCACAACCTTACACCTCTTGTCTAACACAATGTTTTCAGAGATGATGCTGACCTGATACTGGACAGCCAACAGTAAACAGCAAGTACTGCATTGCAATTCACTGTGCTCAGGCAATGGGAGGACATCTAGCATGACCAATGGAGGCGACTGTGCAGTACAGCACAGATCACAGATCTTCTCTGTTAGAGCTACAAACTATTGGAACTCAGCAGCAAGTAAGAAAAGACGGTGCAACAGCTTTGTTGGTTTTAAATGTAAGATGATGGCTAAAATCAACCCAATCATGTTCCCATTACCTCAAAAACTGTGTCATGAATATGTTCTATTTTGTAAGTGTGTTTTTTATATATTAGTGGGTTAGGGTTAACCCTAACCCTAACCCTTAGAGAAATTGTTCAGGGACTACAGATGAAAATTAGGTTATAGCTAACTCTGGTGCAGCTCAGCAGCTGTGCACTGTTCCTGGTAAATAAATACATAAATAAATATGGTCTACTAATAACCTATAATGAAATGTGTAAATGTATCATATCATATAGAGAGGGATGCTGTATTTGTTTGGAGGAGATCAGTATTGAAAGGTGAGGCGAAGAGGGGAGGAAAGCACAGCTGTACCCACCACTGCGGTCACTGAGGTCTGGCCTCTCTATTTTCTTTGAGGTGTACATAACAAAAGACGTGAAATATAAAATAAATAATACATAAAGCCAAGGTGACTGAATGAGTCATCTGATCATTGCCATTGCTTGTCTGTTGATAGGTGGGTGTGTGGTGAAGTGGATGATCTTGTTGTCACTCCAGATTCTTTACTCAACACTGGTGTTATTTGATTGTGGCATCAACGTGAGGAAACCAGTTAGGCAGCTGAATCTATGCGAAGTGTGATACAGGTAACTGGAGAACTTTACTAATGGACTGCTTGTATTTCAGACATCATGTGAGAAAAGGTTCCTGTGCAGTCAGGTCACATTAAACAGTGGTCATCCATCATGGCGACCAGCTAGTTAGTTTCAATGTCACCCCTACATGTTGTTATTTTAACTAAAAGAGTGTCCTAGTATCATCTACATCTAAATACCAACTTACCCTTAGTTTACTTCAGTGAAATGGACAAAAAATTGACTTTGTCAATCAACACCGAAGGTAAAGGGAGAATGAAAGAGAAAGGGAAGTGGTGCGGACAGGGTATGGAGACAGAGAGAAAGACAGAACAAGTAATGGAGATGAGAGAGGAAGAGTAGGTACTGTCCAGGATAGGAATAGCATTACGTCCCTGTGTTGTTCAACACCAACAGAAACTGACCTGATCCAATTCAAACTGGGTCACTGGTACTAAGATATGGTCTCTATCAACTATAGCGGAACCTATAGAGTGCTGCAGGGATGAGATGTATTTATAGGCCTGCCCAGGAGTTAACGTCGTAATAGGTCATTTTATGACATGTATATAAGACAATAAATGAATTGAATATTAAATTGTCTGTAGCCTTGTGTCGGCAATAATTCCCTAGCAAACTGGGATTGTTTTATATGCATTAAATGGCTTAAAAAAACATGACAAACTCAATAAGAACTTATTGGTTTCAGTAATTTTTAATGTGTACAACAGAAACAAATTTGTTATTCCTAAGTTAATGTCTTTGTTAACATGAACATGAGCATATCATTGGCTAAAAAGAGGTCTATTCACTGAAATATAAGGAACATCCTTTACTCATATCTTTTTTTTTCATCCTCTAATAGTGAAGCATGCTGAGCCTCATTTTCAGATCTGACTAGAGCTCAGTGTTACTCACCCAACACCCCCAACCCCAGCCCAAGCTACATGGCTATGTTCTTTATTAGTTACAACTGAACCTAAAGAGTGCTGCAGGGATGAGGGTTATTCTTAGGCCAGCCCAGGAGTTAGCATCGCCCTGGTTCCTTTCACAAAAAGCCAATGGGATTTTGCTACTGGATTTTAGATTATTGCAAAAAATAAGATCTGTGGCAAACAACAGTTTATGATGCTTAGATGTGTTGTAGAACAAAATGGAAAAGTTTCTTCAGCTTGTGATAACCACAGACCTTTCCATCAGGCATCTAACCAAAAACCCATAAAACAAAACAAAACAAAAAAAACAAAAAACAATTGACTTAAAAGGTGAGGGAACCAGAGCGCTAAAATGCCAACTCATTTTAGCCTTTTAGGACTCATCCCTGCACCGCTCTAGAGTCTCGGTTTAACAGCAGCCCAAACACCTAGCATAATTCCATTATAATAGTAATAATAATGTATAATGGTATGAATATATTAATGTATAACAAGCAGTTTGAGACATATTTTTATAATTCAAGACCAAAATTATGCAAACACAAAGAAAATAAAGAGAGAGCCTCCAATTAAACAAGTCCCAGAGAAAGGGACAGGCAGTGAATACAGAGAGTGAGAGGGATGGTCATTAGACTGCAATGGTGTCTGCGGTGTGAATTCCCTTTACCTGAACACTTTATTAACATTGTTGACACGCAATTTTAGATTTGTTGTGGTCAATAATTTTCGCCACATCTATATTTACAGATTGCAGTGTGGATTATTCATTGCAACATTTAACCTGGTTCAGTATTTCACAGTATTTCCAAAGCCCTGCATGAGGCCATGGAGGGAGGAGGAAAAGGATACTCATTACAAATGACTTGACTGGTTGTGTCTACCAAAAATAATCAGACAAAAAAGATAATACGATACTTTAAGTAACCATGTTAACGTCAGTCAGACACAGCCCACAGCCGTTTGCCTCTGTTGCTGGCCTGAGTGGGACTCAGACAGAGTCCTGACAATGGCATATACCAAGCACCGGTGCCTGTGTCAGCATCACGCAATGAGCTCACAGAGCAAACAGAGAAAATTGACAACATCAGTTCTCTCAGCTCTCAGTGAAAAGCTTTTAGAGGATTAATTTTTGGATGCATCACACTTCCGTATGTCCACAGTGTAAGCAATGGCAAAAATAACACCATTGGATTTGGATATGCAACAAGTGCATGGCTACTGTCGTGAGGAAGGGAGGATTATTAACAGCAACTGTGATGTCATTCTGCTTGGCACTTTAACTGGCTGTGTGAAAGAAATGTAAATATGGTTGTTTGATCATCTGATCGTTAAAGCTGTTCTGTGAGAGAGGCATTCAGTGGAGGGAGACTTATCCAGAATTTTAGCAGACAGTTGGTGAATGTGATGGAGTTTAACAAGTCATGAATCACTATAGTTGCATATTTAATATTTTGGAGTGCTGGCGTCTACACCAGTTACCACAGCAGTGGCTTTAGCCTCTCATGAAGAAGCTATCCACAAAGATGTTTACCGACAGGAGCCAATTGGTTACCCATACCCTAACAGCCTATATTTTAACAAAGCTTATACAATCAGTCTTGATTCGGGGTATTCTGGCTTTGCATTTGTAAACACAGATTTGCGGATATTTCTATGTTAAAGATCCAGTGTATTACATTTAGCGACATCTAGCCATGAGGCTTCAAAACTGCATTTTCTCGCGTGTGCCAAGCCTGTAGGAGAACTAAAGCAAAATTTATACTTCCGCGTTGAATCTACACCATAGACTGACATGCACCTGCCCAGATATGGTACTATACGCTACGGTGACACAGACCTGTCTATTTTTGTAAGCTGAAACCATTTCCCTCACTGAAAATGAAGCTTTTATTTGCTTTAATGTCACAGAAAAGAAGACAAGACAATAAAGCCTCCACACAATAGCATTTTAAGCCCTGTCTGTGATTTATCCTGGCTTCATATGAGCAGAGGAAATCTCCACTAGTTGCTAGGCTAATTTATACAATGTAAAATGCCATAGGCTTGTGCTAATAATGTTAGCATGTTATATTTGTTTGGAAAACCTGTTCAGTATAAAACAGTTGTTTTCTCAGTGAACCTTGTGAGTTGTAATGGACCTGAATTTTTGTAACATTACCTTTATTAGATACTGCGGTTTCTCCTGGCTTCACATGAGTAGAGGAAAAGTCTGCTAGCTGCTAGGCTCATTTATACAATGCAAAATGCTTTAGACTTGTGCTAAAAAACATTAGCATGTTGTATCTTTGGGGAGAATGTGTCCAGCAAAAGACAAGTGCTTTGTCTGTGAATCCTGTGACTTATAATGAAGCTGATTTGTGTACTTGTGTTTGAAACTGTCGCTATTAAGCCATGTTTAATGTGTGTTCTGGGTGTGTTTCAAGTTTACAATACTTCACAGAAACCCAACTAGTGTTTTGGAGGTGTAACTGCAGAGTGACACAGACACACCACCGCACAAGTATAAATGCTCACAGTGGCATAGGCTCTGCATAGAGCTGACGCACAAGTAAAAATCCGCCTTAAGTGGACAAACGCGGAAACACTAATGGCCCCATCTAGAGCCAGTGTTTGATATATCTGTTCTGGGCTACTGTGGAAGCAACATGGCAGACTCTGTGGGAGAGGACCTGCTCTGTATGTAGATTAAAAAAAAAGACAGGAACACAACAGTTGTTATTGTCAGCTGATTATAAACAAATGAAAACATAGTTATGGACATTATATACCATTTCTTCCAATAGGTGCCCCTAACTCCTACACATTGGACCTTTAACAGGACACTGTGACCTGTGTCTGACCTTACAGTCAATGACATCCAGTATTTAACATGTAGGAAAATTATTCTGCTGTGAAGGGGTAATATCTCACAGCTTACTTATGAATGATTGATGGAAAGGACAGAAGAGCCTCTAACCAAATCCCCATAGATCCATGGCTATTAGTCTGATAACATGACCTGCTATGGCACAGGGAGTTCTGTCTGTCTAGACCCCATTCAAGGAGTAAAGCGTGGGCTCTTTGGACAAATGAACAAAGCTCACTGACGGTATTTATGTGCTACAATGAAATGAGCTTGAGAGGGGCTGTGAGTCATGGCACCGGATCAGTGTTACTAATGAAGATGAGAGAAAAAATGAATGAGTGAATGAATGAATGCCCATGACCTTAGCTAGCATAACACCAGTACATAAATACTGAAGTGGAATTTTTTTTGCAAAAAGAGTGATCGAGAGTGTGAAGCTAGAAAAGAAAGTTAAAAAAAAAATCTGACATTAACAAATGATAATTGTTGTATCACCATCCTTTGAGGATCACTGTGCAGGCAACAAGGATCCTGAGACAGATGGAGGCCCATCTGAGCAAACCCACAAACCAAAAGGGCCATCAATCAAAGTCTGTGAGTTTTTATGGGGATGGGCTGTGATGTTAGTGTTAGCATCTCCCTGTCTGTCATCAGGAAAACAATTTCACAAACCCACAAAACACACTCACAAACACAGGAGCTGTCAGAGCAACCACCATGTTTAAGAGAATGTTGGACGACTGGAGAGTGGAAGACCAAATCGACCCCGTAACCTCAGCAGGCCACGTTCAAGCTGCACACTCACCCTTGTCTTAAAAAAATATTCCAAGTCTCTCATCCATTGCATTCCGGCTTTTACATCTTGAAAGGACCCTACCATTAGGCACCCACCAGCTTTTGCAATTTAACATGTCAGCATCCGTGGGGAATTGTAGAGAGTTGTTCAAGTTTTGTGCCTCGCTGCCTGGGGGGTTGGGGGTTTGGCAGTGCTCTCCAGTTGACTAATTAAAGTCTAAACAAGTGCATAAATAAATACAGATGGGGACTGCAATTCATGGGCAGCTTTGGCTCTAAATGGACGGCTGGACGTACAGTAGAGTCAGACCAGTCAGACTCATCCAGTCACATGAGAGACTGCGAGAATGTGTGTATGTGTGTGTCTGTGTGTGAGTGCGTTTGTGAGAGGAAGAAACAGAAAAAAAAAGAATACATGAGAGAGAGAGGAAAAAAGAGACAGAAGTGAGGGAGAGGATGAAAAACTAGCATCCCACGATGCATAGCAATGATTTGCACAGCCATATTTAGCCCAAGCTGCATGGTATCTCAAGTCTGAGGCAATAAACCATGGTACCCTCTGAGAAAGCTGTAAAACATCCTGCAAACATATTGTACCTTAGGAAATGTTATCTGGTGTTTTCATTTATTAAGGCCTCTGTGAGGTCTGTGCTCCGGTGTAATCAAGGAACAAAAACCAGCCATTTGCATCTGCATCAAAAGTATTTCTGACTCTAAATAAAATCTGCCTGCACAGATATGGACAAAATGATGACGGCACCATTAGAGGCTAAACAGTGCACATAAATAAAAAAAATAGTTTCATGTTTTGCGAAATACGCTGAGTCATTTTCTTGCAGAGAGTTGGATAAAAAGAAACCACTCTCCTGTCTCAATGGTAAATATGAAGCTACAGCTGGTATATGATTAGCTTAGCTTTAAGACTGGGAACAGGCAGACACAACAAGCCTGGCTCTTTCTAAAGGTAGCAAAATCCACCTACAGTACCAACACCTCTGATGTTCTCTAATTACCTCCGCCAGGCATAAGCCTGGGGGGGATCATGTGTTTGGTTGTGTGTGTGTGTATGTATCAATCTGTTTGCAGCTAATCTCACAAACTGCTGGACCCATCAGCCTAACATTTTTTGTGCAAATTAATGACTGTACGCTCAAGGATCCCTCATGGTTGCAGTGATTTACAATCGTCAAAAAAACTGTTTTGCTGACTATTCTATAACAGCATTGACTGCCGACTCTTCACTCTTCTTAACTGGGCAGTGGGGGCCGCAAGCTTTCCGGATATTGGCTCAGCTTAAAACAACAAGCCTTACCGTCTGTTGCAGGCCACATGTTGGCCTTGGTCATGGCTCAAAAACATCCATCCATAAAAAAAGTTTGGTCTAATTTTGAACCAGAGCATCTGCAGATTAAATCCATGCCTGATATGTTATGATCCATTAAAATTACGCACAATACGAAATAAATAAGTCAATTGTGGACTTGCAGATTTTGCTAATCTGGTCATTTGTCCTTGATATTTATGCTTCTACCAAAACCAAGTAAGTGGGCGGTTAAATGGCTGATCTAATTGTGTTCATTGCTGTTATTAGCAACTCTGTTGTGCTGTAGCCTAGAGACAAAGTTAAGTCCGTTAAAAGTCCAGTTACGAACAACGTGGGTCAAAGATTTGCTATGCTTTAGTTGTTGATGATTCATTCATCCTTATTATGCTGTATTTATATTTCACATACAGTACATACTAGCAACTCAAGCTGCTCTTTGCAACACACCTCAGCAAGGGAGTATATTTTGATAGACTTGTGAGACACTTATGACATGGGCTGTGGAGCGTCTGCTGGAATTGTGGCCATGATCAGCTCAGGCGGTTGCATTGTGGCTGGAATGTGGCCACCAGGCAGAGACTTGCTCTCTACTTGGTGCAGTTTTCAAGAAAACATATTTTTGTGTGTGTATGTGTTATCCATATAAAAAAAAGTTGTGGTTTTACAGGAATTTATATACCACTATTTCATGGCTGGGCACAGTAATTTCCTGTAGGACTTTTCCATTGGCAATGAAGCCAAGCTAAGGAGGTCTTCAAGCCATTGATCAGTCCTCTACTTTTAGATGTCATTGACTCAAGATAGGTGCGACACCTTAAAGACACACCTTCAAACAGATAGCCCTGCTGTACTTGAGATGCAAATCCCTGCCATGCTAAACTGACACATTGAGTCGAACTGAGCCAAACCAAGTCAAACCAAGCCAGCACATGTGTCAGGAAAAGGTCCACCGCTGGTCACAAACTCATTGTGATGGCAAGGAACATTAAACACCTCAAAATATGTTAGTAAGTGATCTTTAAAGTGGCTGGTGGGTCGATTTTTTTACCTTTTGACAGAGCTGGATGCTTGTCATAGCATCATATTTTTTGTTGCAGAGTGGTTTTGGTCTTTTCATCTCATTCTCAGCAAGAAAACAAATATTCCCAAATTGTTACACTACTCTCTAAACTATTTAAACTTTTTTTGTTCTACCTTTTTTTTTCCTTAAAGCCGTATCAAATAGACATAATACAGAAATGACAAACCAAAAGAAAACATGAGCCTTAACTGTTGTTGCCAGTTATATGTGAGCCTATTGAACACGATGCAACAGATGTTCACACAATTATGATCCAATAAGCCACAATAGGCATAATTTGGATATCCTATTACTGTAAGCCACTGCACAGACACAATTTCAGTCTAAAGCTCTTTATTAATAAAACAGCTGCCCATCTCTGCGTGAGTGTAACCTGCCGACTAAAGTGTCTATATCTTCTAAGGCCCATCTCTATGAGAGACAAGATATGACACAAGCTAATACCTGACGCTTGTGTTATAATGAGCTCGTTAAACTATATGGGGCCTTGTTTCCAACAAGAGCCACTAACCAGCCTCTGCAACATGTACAAGTCCATAAACTTTTATTGGTTCCCACCCATTGAATCCCCAGCCATTAATTGTCAGGGTGGGCGGTGTGTTTCATTACTAAGTGCAATCTAACCTTGTTCAAAAGTAAATAGACCAAGAATATAAAACAGGTCTGATGACTCACAACACAAGTTAAGTGAGAGCATAATTTAGAACAGAGGATATTGAAGTGCACGCAGTTATAACTTAAAAATCCAATACAATTTCATTCCTCATAGCTCACACACCTATTTTATTACATTTAATACCCTATACATGCTGGCTTCACTTTGATAAATTAACATAATCAATTAAATTTTAATTGCTGTGTTAACCACAGCATATTTTGTTTGTATGCTGTGAACGAACTGCGATGTATGGACAGAACAAAGGGGTCATGCTGGGAAAAAATCAATGCTATTCTATAGGGTCTACGGCACCTAGTGTTGTGTGCTCTTTGATCAATGGCTGTGAACACCTTGTACATGTTGCACCACGTTTGATTGTTTTGATCCTTAAGGGCACTCGTTTACAGTATGAACACACACACACCTCAGCTATCAGTCATGTTACAGTAACGGTATTGCATACCATATTTAAATAGGAAAACCACTTCAAGAAGAAATTATATGGAAAGGTCTGGTCATTTATTTAAATTTCACTCTCATAATTAGTCCAGCCATTGTTCTTAAGGGATGGTTTAGACTTAGACCTCATTAGTAGAGTTGTTGGAGGCACTTATCCATAGTCAGTGCATAACCTTAAGTAGATAGCGGTTGGTACACTGCCAATTTGGAGAAGCAGTCAAACAGGCAAAGTTACCACAACAGAAGCTAAGCAATGTACTACTACGGACGGAGGCAGCAACGAAACTTCTTCTGAAGAAGTCAATATCAGTTTTAGTGTAGGCTATACTTAGAATATGTTCAAGATGTGACCTTGCCTTTAAACTGCCCTTTCAGACAAGGAACTGAAGCTGATATATCTCTTTAAAGCCAAACTCCAGTGAGAAAAACAATTATTTACCATAGCAGAACACAGGAGCTGCTTGTGACTTTGATGACAGGGAACTGATGCTGTCAGTGACTTCTATGCCAGAAAGGACTGTCTGCAGCAAGGTAAAGCGGTGAAAATATTCACAATATAGCCATTGATTTTCATCTGCTTATCAAGGGCCGAATCGTGGAGGCAGCAGGCTAAGAAAAGTACTCCCCTCTCCCCAGCAATGGTTTCCAGTTCCGCCTGAGGGATCCCGAGACATTACCAGGCCAGATGAGATATATAATCCCCCTGGTGTGTTCTGGGTTTACCACAGGGCCTCCTACTAGTCTTCATATAGTGTGCACTTAAACTAATATTGATTTTATTAGGTGGCTAAAATGTGTTTTTCTCCTGCCCCCATCTACAGCAGTACATTGCTTAGCTATCATGGCAATACTCCTGCCTGCTTCTCCCAATCGGGGGCATGCCAACCAGCATCTACTGTACGTAATACACTGACTATGGATAAGTACCTCATACAACCCAACTGAAATCCAATTAATACTGAAGACATGTCCCCTGTGTCCCCATTAAAAAATCTACACCTATGTGCATGCAGTCATGTGTGAATGGGCGCAGGGATTCATATACAGGGAAATCTATACCGTTAGTTCTTCTTCCAAGACCTAGGGAAAATGCTGGTATGGCTGTGGTGTTAATGAAAGCAGTAACATTGCAGGATCATGGAAACATAAAGGGTTATGATGAAAGGCACATACACATGAATTTGAATGTGTGTTTCTGATTCAAGTAGATCACAAAGACTACCTGTCGCACAAGATTTCCTCACTAGCATTGTTCTGAAAATAATACGAGACGACGTCTTCAGCCATGTACACGTAAATCTGGTCTTGCCCCATCTTCTCCTTCTGTTGGACTCACGGCAATTGGCATGTGTAAAAGTTGCATTATTGCCATCCGGTGGACTGTCTCTTGTGCCATCTATTCAGGCATTGCCATGGCATGTGAATGTAGAGCATGTATGGATAGTGAAAATCACTAGCAATGCCTGGGAAGTTATCCCAGTAATTTACACGGAACTAAGTGTAAAAGAGGCTTCAAGAAATTCAAAACGTTTTCCAGTATTAAAATAACCAATTAAGATGATTGTGTGGCCTTGGTGGAGATATGCACTCTGAGTGCCTTCTAGCTTCACTACATTTATTTAAGGTTTGTTTTTGGAGTTTGTACCGCATTGGAATATTTATTCCAAGTACCATATCTTTGTCCTTCTTTTGCAGCCTGTCATTTGCATCCACTGACTTGAATACAGAATCATACTTGTTAACATTTTAGCCCTGAAGCATGGGAATGACTTGTGTGTGTGGAATGAATACATCATTCACTTCTGTCTCTGATAGTGATTTATGGCCCACAGCCTTTGTGGCTGACAAAAGATAGACAGCTCACTGGCCTGCTCCCAACATGCCCCCCCACCCTCACCCTCCAAAAAATGC
>JAPZEB010000020.1:11696857-11710348 GCA_029783705.1 Chaetodon striatus | reverse complement strand
AGGGTGTACCCTGCCTCTCACCCAATGTCAGCTGGGATAGGCTCCAGCCCCCGTGACCCCTAACAGAAGCGGTTATGGAAAATGAATGAATGAATGTTCAAACTTTAAGTATCACACATGGCCAACTTGTTTAATCAGTCAATGAAATAAGACATGTTGACTGTGGGTATTCACCTGGTTAACAAGCCTGCACAACCAGGTTATGCACTAATTATGACAGACAACTCATCTCAGGCTAAATCATCAGATCTAATTTACATCAAGCTTTACAGTTTGAAATGAGGAGGTGGAGCAAAATATTGTGATGCCCAAGGCCCTAAGAAGCCACAGCAGGTGGCTGAATCCTGGCTGAGATTAACACAAAGGAAAGCTGCATGTTAAATATATTTTTAGATTAATTTATCCCAAAATGTGTGTGCGTATGCTCCATCAAACACCTTTCCCATCAGCAGCAACACTCACAGGATATTGGACTGTGACTGGAAATTATATAGTCATCACTCACACCTGCAGGCATCACACGCCTGGCACTTTCCCACTGCAACGATATTAAAGGATTTTTACTGTTTACAAATACTGAAATTAAATTTGTTTAAGACTTGCGTGTGAAAACGGTAAAAAAAGAGCTGATTTTAAATTGCTGGAAAGCTGTGAGCTATTTTCAAGACGGTATCGACCCACTTATCTCCATTATCTTTTTATTTTCCACCTCAGGTTAATGTGACTTTATCTGCCTGTGGGCTTCTGGATAACAATGCTGCAATGAGCTAAAAACTTAACTGATGTTAAATAATGTTCAGTTGTTATAAAGGTTAAAGACTGTCAGTAGATCAGCAGTCTATTGTGGCATCCTGCTTTGCACAGTGAGCATTTATTTACAGTGTTTCATAATCGTCGCCGAAGGTGCTGTTCCTGGGACCCTATGTTCATTAGGTGATGTCTGTTGCAGTCTTGTTGGCCAGCCCAGTCGCCAGCTGAAACTGTCAGCGCTGTACGTCCCTGCAAACCAGATTTGTTACAGCTGTACTTTTCATATGTATCATATCAACTTTTCTAAAGTGATGTAGATCTGATTACATGTATATGAGCTGACTTTGTAATCAGAACATCCAGATGAGCTGGTTGCCACGCTGCAGACCACTACAGACTATTGTATGAAACCAACAACAAAACTAGATGTTTTAAGGGACACATCGGCAGCTATTATGCCACCAAAACTGTCTGCCAAGCTGCAGACCACTGTTTGAGACCAATAAACACAACACCAGTTGTGTTATAGCAAGACATTGGCAGCATTTCCAGTGGTGACTGTGCCACCAAAAGTGGGTGTTTTAAGCCAAAACATGTTCTTTCCCCAACCATGACCAAGCGGGTTTTGTGCCTAAACCTCACCATATGTTAACCACAGTGTTGCTGAGAAGTAAAGACGCTGCAAAGCAACATACAAATATTACATATCCATGGTTTTGCAAAGACATACAATGCCGGCATTTATTCTGGCAACTAGGTTGTTATGGCTGCCAATATTTACCATTTAAAACAATCAGCATTGTTTCAGGAAGTTTCTATGTTACATAATCATTGTGCTGTGTTTGGACTCCACTTTACCTTGGTCATCTTTGCTCTGACATCAGACTGTGGCTCTGCTTTGAATTTGACAAACAAATTAATATTAAACTCAGCATCCGCACCCTACTTGACTTCAAGTCTCCAACAAGCATGGCCATACAATTCAGGCATCATGTAAATGAAATACAAGTATGATGGGAATTTAGATATCTGGTGTCATACTGTATCAAGCTACAATATCATCTGATCTAATCCATTATTTAAACTGTTTTGAATCCAGAGTATGACCAAAAAATAGCGCCTATTTTGCTCATTCGGTTAAAGAGGTAACAACTGGTCATGTCACTGTGCATAAAAGCCAACTCAGCTGTGTGTAAAAGAGCTTACCGGTCAACAGAGTAAGAAACCGACGCTGCACACAGCTTTCTCTCTCTCTCTATCTCCTGCACGTCAGCGAGCACTGAACTTCAATGCACTGACAGTATTAATGTGTGTTTTGACATTTAACTGTATGCTCTTTTGGAGCAGCTGTCTGGATGAAACGTCTCCAACAGGGCTAGGCGTCCAACTCCGTATCATGCAATTGGCTTTAATTTATGAAGGACAGCCAGATATCTGATTTCACGCATATCAGGCAACATTATGTGATCTAATATATAGCTGGTTTTAGGCCATTATATGTAATTCGGCTGCGCTGTGAAAAATGTTGCAGCGCTCAAGCCCTTCAGCAGCCACAGAGCTGGAGCCTGAGTCTGGCTCCGTCAGTCAGTGATAACTGTTTATTCAAAAGATCTTTATTATTACAATGTATTATGTGGAGATGTAGAGCGGAGGGAATAACATCAAGGTGAAGGTCCAAAAAATATTAATAAGGCTCATGAGGGTCTTGCATTTTTGCTTTTTTATTTATAGAATGATGAAATATTAGATCAAGCCCCCCCTCCCAACAGCAACAGCTTCCTACTGCTTCTTATGAATAATTAATGAAGTTACAGTTGCTGTGCCACACACTTAAAAATGCCCATTCTTAATTTGCAAAACGCACTTGTTGTTCCTGCTGCTGTGTGATGGCTACAGGTACTTAATAATTAATAACAAACTATTATTCAGTGACATGTTAACACTGACTCAGCAGAGTGAAAGAGATGTTTGGTGATTTTGGAGAGGTCTGTGAGTGTGTGTGTATGCCTCCACAAACAAGAGCCTCAAACACTGTGGCTTTTACACTCTCTGCAGTGTTTATGGACCAATCTCGGAGATGGAATTTGGAAAAAAAAAAAAAAGCCTGGTGTTGTTAAGTTACACAGCTAACTGTATATTTTATGGCTAAAAACAAAGATTATTGAGAGCTCACGTTTTTAATTTCAGAACACATATTATTGTTTCTCTCCATGACACCTGCCTGGCTCCGTAGGAGTTCACATGCTACTTTAGCACATACTGTATGTGCTTATATATGGGAGGCATAAATAGTTTTGTCACCAGTTCACCACAGGGCTATCAGACACCCACTCACACCAGTATACAGGTAAACACTCTCAAACTCTGGGAAACTATGGAAACTACACAACCAAGCAGACTGAGATGCAGGTACTGAAAAAATATAGCAGTCGGTTACTTTACATACACAGATATCATGAGTGTGTTAACTATATGAGCACATACAGAGGGAACAAATGGTGAATTTACTTGTAATTAATACAAGACAGATCATTTATTTATTGCTAGAGATGGGAATTTATACTAGTGTCAGTATCAGTTCTGCTTATTGGTTTGGTTATGGATTCCCTTGTCAATTACAGATCAATTTTCTGTGTGGAAACAGGTCTACACAGGTTTAAGCATCAGTGCTTTATTTTGTCTGCTTCTGAACACAGTGTATGTGAAATGAGAGAATATTTATAATGTACCCTGGGTTTTTAATGACCCCTGGGTTTAACAGATCTGGGGAAACGGCATTCTTCAATCTTAAAAAAAGATCTAAACTTAGAAACCCTTAAATCAATTGATGAATTTAAGGGCATCATGACAAATGTGGTGACAGAGACATGTGTTTTCTTTTCTTGAGAGGCCACTTTGTTTGAATAGTTATTGTTTTATTGTGGATTTTTGTATTACATGTTGTATTTGTTGCATTTTAAATGTGTTCTGATTGGCTGCTACCTTGGCTAGGTCTCTCTTGTAAAAGAGATTTTCAGTTTCAATGGGACTTCCTGGTTAAGTAAAGGTAAAATAAAAGCAGCACTGTTTTCATTTTACCTCTTGAAATGAAGCCTATTTGTTGAAACTTATCAGAAGCGCAGACAAATGACGGTGTACTTCTAGCAAAAAGTTGAGTGTAGAACTCCGGACATTTCTCACCATCAATGGTCGCCATCTTGGCTACATAGCGGAAGGGGAGGGACCACCAAACTTTGGAATGGGAATTAATGATGGCATTGTTGCCAACGCAATTATCTACCCTGCTTATTGATGTGACTCTTTCTTGACCCTCTTCTTGATTTCTTAGTGGAAAAAAGTAGGCCTTCATAGATCTTCAGCACCAGTGCAACTAATTTAATATCTCTGAATCTGAACACAGTGTAGAAACTGATCAGAAAAAGACATGCACGTGACTGAGGTGTCCAAAAGCTCAAGTGTTTAACTGTTTTCTTAGTTAATGAAAAATGACATAAGCATGCGTGCATGCGTGCTGGCATTGTCATAACAGGGGACATTTAGTGTCAAATACATGGCATTCCTGGAATTTAAGCTCATGTTATGTAGAAAGATGTCTCAGCATATTGCGGATGTGTTCACCTTGAGCACTGAGTTGAGTTACTTGAGTTCATCATTTCACAGACATTACAAGCAGCACCGTCGTCATCTTTCTGCGTGAAAGGAAGCCACACTCTGAAACATTTCTTTGTCTCCGCCATGACTCCTTGTTGCAACTTATTAGAGGCATAGACAAATGGTAAATGGTAGATGAACTGCACTAGTGTAGTGCTTTTCTAGTCTTCCAACCACTCAGAGTGCTTTTACACTTCATGTCACATTCATCCATTCACACACGGGTGGCCGAGGCTACCATACATGGTGCCACCTGCTACTCAGTAACCATTCACATGCTCTTACACACAGATGGAACAGCCATGGGAGCAATTTGGAGTTCAGTATCTTGCCCAAGGATACTTGGACATGCGGACTGGAGGAGCTGGGGCTAAAACCACTGATCTTCCGATTAGTGGATGACCTGCTCTACCTCTGAGCCACAGCCAACTGTAATGAGGTTGATGTCATTGTTTTGCAATGTACAACTGTCAGAGAAACACGCCGGCATATATAAAAGGGATTGATAAGCTCGGAGGCATACGATTCTGATCGATTGGACAATTTTGGGCAAGAAGATTCAAACAAGAAGACTAAATTGCTATTTAAAACCTATACTGTTTTTACATTTGAATCAATAGTCAGACCTTTTTCATACCTATAAGCTAGAGGCTATATAAGCTACTGTTTGATATTTATTAAATTTGATCACAAGTAATTATTTGACCTGAATAGCCCGCACATTAACATTTGTTTTTTAAGGCTCTCAGATCATTATCTCAGTCAACTGCCTACTCTGAGTCATGCATCCTACATAATCGTCCTCTGTTTAAGTAACAACAGTTATGTTAATTTAGCACAAGGTATGTCTGCGTTTGGGTTTCGCCTTCGCTTCTCTCGCTGTTTTGAAATGGACAGGTGTCCACTGGAGAAAAGGTGTTCTCACATACGTCAGTGTACCAATAACTGAGCAATATTTGATTCAAAATCTGATGACAGTTGTGTGTTTGTTTGCTCATGCTTCAAGGCCGCTGTCAATCAAATCTGATCAAAGCCAGACGGTCCTTAGAGAGTGAGCACTGTCTCACTGCCCTCTCTGGTTCAAAGTCTGCGTCGCCTCTGAACACAGCCGGCATCACTGATGGGTGCGGTTGGGTGTGATTGATACTGTAACCACACCCAACAGATATCACAGGATCCTGGATTACACATCACTGCAGCAACATGAGAAGCTAAACCACTGAAACTAAACAGATTGTTTCACTACTTTAACTTTTTTCTTACTTAGTCATATTTAATGTTATCAATTAAAAAAAAAAAGATTTAAAACCAGGTTTCAAGGGCTTTAATGACTGTTGTGTGCTTACATGAAATACCATCTTCAAATTAAATTTCCCTTGTGGGGCAATAAAAATTAATCAGAATTGTTATCCATGCTCTTAAATCCATAAAAATATATTTGGTGCTGGAGCCTGTAACTGAAACTTCGAGGCAACAGTGCCAGCAAAGTGAAAAGTGACACCAGAGCTGTTAAACACTACTTAGATATACTTACTTTATGATACATGTGCACATATGGGCAACACATACATTATTTGCACATTGTTTACATAAGTGATTCATGTCCTTGTAACGCTGAGGGACACATAGATGGTGATAAATGGCATAATGGAATATTTCACTCTACAATGCTACATTATGCTGTGTTAAAACATATGTGCTGACATTTATCATACATTTACATCGTGTTTATGAACATGGAGTACATTAGTTCTTTGTCAATGTAAAAACAAGAGCCAGCAGTCCAAAAAAGTCAGCACAGAGCTGCACCCCCTGCCCTCACCCAGCCACCTAGAAGCACCAGTAACACTCAGAAGAATTAAGGGTGCCATTCTGAGCAATTACGGAATTTAGTGGTCACATTGTCAGAATGATTTGGCCAGAGAGGAATGATTCAATTAATACATCATGGGTCATTAGCCATTTTCTCCTTTGGCCAGCGGAAGAGGCAGTCCTGAAGGTACCAAATGACCAGTAAAGTGGAGCGTAATGCAATTTGATTTTAGAGTTATTAGATGATGAGAGAGAGAGAAGGAGAAAGAGACAGGAAGACAGACAGATAGACTAAGAGAGACAGAGAGGAAAATAGGAGGAGACAAATTGTTTTTCTAATTATGTTTTTTTTTTGCCTTTCCTGTTCCGTCACTGCCCTGTTTGAGATTTCATTCTCTGTGAGTATTTGTCCGTAGCAGGGAGGGGCACGAGTGGAGGGATAAGTGTCTCATCATATCAACCGCTGTATTGTTTTGCACAAAGTCACCACTGAATCACAGATAAATAATGCCAAAAGGAAGATAAACTGGACTGTCAACTCAGCTCAGACACACTGACGGGGACTAAAATACTACGAGTCCCCGATGTAAATAAGGTAGGCAGGAATCCTGCACCTGCATATGCTTACACACACATTCACATGTGCACAGAATTACTATCTCCCTCACTCTGTCTTAAAATGCTAACAATGACAAACGCAAGCACAGCTAAAACAGAAATAATTCAAAGTGAATATCCACCAGTGACTGCTGTCTCTTTACAATAAATTGCATCCACTATCTTGCATCTTGTGGCTGTGAGGTGAGGGCATATCTATGCTGATGGCAGCCATGCTGCTCCCTGGTGAGAGTTCATTAAACTCTGATTACCCTTGCCCCAACTGTTCCCCTCGCCACCAGGGCAGACAGAGAGTCAGAGGAAAGAAAGCATGTTTACTGACGAGGAGTGAGGGTGCTTCCAAGCCCGCAGGAACGGAGCTGGGCTGTGAAGCGATTTTGGCGTGGTGCCGCACGGGATATTGCAACTTCACATTCATCACTGGCCCAAAAAGCTTTTCTTTTTTTTTTCTCCGTGCACTATCATTGGAAAAGGAAGGGCAGTAAAACGGTGAATCCATTTTTCTGAGTGTCACAAACCCTCCGAAATGACTCTTTTTATTATCTGAATATGTAATTCATATGATTCATTTATTTTATCTCATTCATGTGTCAGAGGAGCCAACAGGAAGTCAGCCGGCTTGGCCAGCGGAAGTCTCAGGCGAGCATGCTCTCAACCGGCTTGGCAGGAGACGGGCTCAGTGCACATGCTCTTTGGGACCAAAAATGTGGAAGCACGAGGAGGCCAGCAGAGACTTTTTTCAGCTTATGCGCCCAGTAAGCAAAATTCACAGAAGTGAATGAGGTGTCACCTTTAAACTTGGCATCCAGCTGTGCTTAATACATCCATGGGTACTTCTGCTCCGTCATAATATGAAATCTTATGTACCGATATATGTGCAGGCTGTCTGTTAGATGGTGGAGCCACTGGCGCTCTGGTTTGTGAGTGGGTGCAGTCTGCTGATTTGTCTGTTTGATATGAAGATGCATATGTATTACAGTGTACTTATTGTTATTTAGTCCAGTGGTTCCCAACTGGTCCAGCCATGGGGTGCAGATTTGTCCTTACTCATTAGCTCAAGGTCCACACAGTTTAATATATTCAGCATCATACTTGTGTTTGGCCATATCAGTGAGTTAGTTGCTGTCTCTGTCAAGTAGCTATCGGTTAGTCACTTCTTCTACAGCAGGACACAGCACTTAAAAATAAAAGCCCTGTGCCAGAATTTCACTGTACTTCAAAATAAAGTTTGCTTTTTTACAATCTTGACACGTTTGTGAATCACTTTTGGTCCATTTAGAATGGGCCCGCGACCCATTTTTGGACCGCAACCCACCTATTGGGAACCACTGATTTAGTACAAATTGTCTGTTTTTATTCAGTGCACTGTGGATCCTCTTTGTGTCCCTAATAGAGTCATTACTGTACTTGTTTTATTGATGAGGAGCCGATACAAGTATTTTGGCAACGTGCTTGACCATACACTTAAATGGGACCTGTGGACTGACGTCATAAGCACTAAGACACAACAAAGAATGCGCTTTCTTAAAAAAAAAATAAAATAAAAATAAAATGCTCGGATATTTTTTTTGTGCTTTTACTGAAAGTGGTTTATCCTCCCGCATCATCTGCTGGTTTGGTAATGCTACAGACGCACAGAAAGAGTGCTGTAAAAACTGTTGCAGCCACCACTAAACTATTAGAATTTGTTTACCATATACAGAGACAGAATGATGACAAAGGCAAACAGCATTGTGGGTGACTAGAGGCACCCCCTTGCCTCCTTATTTAAACAATTGCCATCTGGACGACGATATTGTCCTCCTCTGTTCACTAAAAAGTTTTTATCTGTTGCACAAGCCATTAAGTTTTAAAACAGGCTTTGCAGTAGGACCTTATCCCATGCACTGTGGCCACTTTGTTCCTGTCCTAAAAGATGTTCAGCTGGTCTGGTCTGTTCCCCTTCTATTTGTATATTTGTAGAGGTATATGAATAAGTTCATCTGTTATCTCTACGTATGTCTATCGAAGATTTTTTTGTGTCTGACTCCCATACTTACATTATTTAAGTGTATGTTTATTGTGACTTTGCAATTGTGTGATAAAACGCCTTTGTGATTACACTGCAAACCAGTGTCCCCACAACGACAAATAAAAGTCCATGTTCATGTGGATGTTTGCAGTCGCCTGGGCTCTCATGTCTGTTTTGCAAGTACTGGTGGTGCTTTTTGTTGCTGGCTGTTGTTGATGTTGGTGGTGTGCAGCTGCGGGTCACTAATCAGGATGAGGAAATCAACTCACCGGTCTGTAAACACGCCGGCTGACTTCTGCTTCCTTGCTGCTAGCTAGCCAGGTCAAGGGTTTCAAAACAGTAAACATCAAGGAAGATGGGGAGGATGGCACTACCTGCTCGCCATTGTACAGGTGTTGGAAAATAAGCTAGACCAGTGGTTCCCAACTGGTGGGTCGCAGTCCAAAGGTGGGTTGCAGGTCCATTCTGAATGGACTGCAAGTGATTTGCAACTGTGTCAGGTTTGTAAAAAACAAACTTTTTTTTAAAGTAGTGTGATTTTGAAGTGCCCTTTCCTGCTTTAGAGTGAGCGACCAATGGACAGCAAACTAGCTTGATGACATGGCCAAACGCAAGTATGACGCTGAATATATTAAACTGTGTGGTCCTTGAACTAATGACTGAGGACAAATCTGGACCCTATGGCTGGACCAGTTGGGAACCACTGAGGTGGATGATCTCCGTGCCGCATAAGTTTCCAATGGTATATCAGTAACTGTAGTATCCTTTGATTCATCAAACTTTGGCTAAATCCTGGGCAGCACAATTCAACAAGAAGGCTGTTTTTTTTCATATCTGACAGAGCAGAGGAGTCTGGTGAGAGACGAAGAGGAAGGATATGCTTCACAGTGAATAAGGACTGTTATGTTGGTGGAAATGAGAAGCGCTGTCATGTTCTTGCTTTGGATCACTGCTATGTGCCGTTCAGAGGAGGCCGTCTTGTTGAGGTCAGGATGTGTGGACGATTAAATTATTCCACAACCAGAAACCACGGATTACCAGAACCATCCGGAAACATGGAATTATATAGCAACAGCAAACAATGTAAGAACACGCAAAAACGGACTTAATTACAGTGCACAAGCTAAAGGAGCTGATGGACTCACCCTTAAACTGTACCTTGTATACTTCCATGTAACAAATAAATGATTGATTGGCTGATCATTATTAATGTACAGAATGTCCCTCCATGTATAAGGTTCAGTACATGTCTAAAACAAGGTCATTTATTTCATGTATTTCCTGTCTTCTCCTAGCTCCCTAACTCAATGCTAAGCCTTTTCTAATGGTCTTTTGGCGAACATTAAAACCTTTAATCAGCGGTTCACTCTTTCAGAGTCTCAAGATGAACCTTGTGTTTTTTTTCTGCATCAATACAAGCTGTGAAATATTGTGATGTCTCACTCAGAAACCCGTTTGACCCATCTGAAATTCCTGGGAAAGTTTCCAGTGACGACTTCAACAGCAACGCCATGCAATATACATAAAAAGAAAAATCCCTTTGAAGTCAAAGTACTGTAACCGACTTCTTACAAGGCAGACCTATATGTCCTCAGATACCTCCATTATGAGCGGAAGAAAAAGTCTTTTATATCAAGTCAAAGGCCACTGTGACCTGACGGGGAGCTCTTAGTGAGGGGGCTTTCAGATTGAATTACATGTTACATTCACTTAAAATCACAGTGTTCGTACTGTATATGCAATTTGCCCTATTACAAAGACTTATTTCATATGTACATGGCTAATGTTGTAGCTAGCTGAGCCTGTAATTGCAGGAAAGAGCTGGCAAGCTCAATTCTACACATAATGCTTTATGATAGACAAAAACAGCCATACTCCAGGACTACTGTCCTTGAACAGAGATAGTTACCATCACTGTTGGGTCCTTTAAATGTCTTAAAATAGTGCCTTTGAGCAGCAAATTCAGCTATTCATTGGGCAGCAAACAGGAACTGAGAAACTGGCAAGCTTCAATAAAAAATAATCCAAGCTCTGTATCGTACACAGTTTTTAAGGCAGCCAAATGTGATTAAAGTTGGAAAAACACGAGGCTCTACTGAATATGTTTTTATTTCCTAAAACTGAACAACAATTAACACTGAACTGAAAATGGAAGACGAGCTACAGTTTTCACTTTGTGGATTTGTTCTAAACCTTTTTTCCCCCAGTCCTCCAGAGTCAGGTGCAGGAGAGATGAAACAAAATACACGTTAATTTTCGTCAATCAGATTTTTAGTGCACCACCACGAGTATGTGAAGGATAATTAAGGTCTAGCTGGGCTCAGGCTTCAGCACACATGGGACAGTTAAGCGAATGCTTGAATTTTCAGGCCCACTGAAACCTCTAATTTAGCTCCTCAGTCTAATGGCACTCTACATCTCCATCTCCAGAGCCCTCCGAGGGGTCCTGCTGGAGCAACTATGATTAAAAGAAAAGTAATCTTTCGTCAGGGTAGAGTGAAGACTATCACAAAAGCCTGCTTAATTACAGACGGACTGTGGACACATGGCCAATTTCAAGCTATAGCCTCCCTACTTACAGGCTTTCATTTTAAGAGCACATCGTCGGGAGGTTTGTTGATGTCTGTGGTTAGAAAGGCTGCAATGACCAGTGATGACAACCCCCCTCCTCCACCCGACAAACACATATCTCTGCCTCTTGCCCCTGGAGCATGCCAACCTAGCAGCTGGCAGGGAGCTGATGAATGGCAGACGACCAGCAGCTGAGGCAATGCTGCTCCTCTTTCTTCAATCCACAAAGTCTGGCTCGGTTGTTTCCCTATTTCTACTTAGTCACCGCTCGGCACTGTACTGTAAATGTTTCTGCCTCTGATCGAATATTTTATGTCCGTCCATTCTTACGGCTCCAACCTCATTCAAGGATTTAACAAACATTTAACGATGTGTTGCTGCATCAAAGGATTTGTTCCAACTGCTGCACCCCCACGCTCCCCACACCGCCAGCCCATCCATTCTCCTGTTAAACAGTCTGCCCCCTTAGCCCTCTCAGTTGGCAAGTGTCCTCCATTTCCTCGTTCCTTCCTGTTTCTCTGTTGGGCCTCCATTCCTGCTGATGTCTGTGGTTTCGGCCCGTGGCGCAGCCCCCTCACAGCTAGCTGCAGCTCAGCCATCACACACATCAAATCAGAGTAAAGAGCAATCGATGGCGTGCGGTCTAATGTTTATCAAAGCAACACACATCCATCTGTGCACGAAGCTGCTGCACAACACTGCAGTGGTTAACGTACACCGAGGCTGCTCCTTTCTTTTTTTTTTTTGCCTGGTTGTGGAAATGAGAGGGAGAGAGATTGTTTGAAATGCAGAGAGATGCTTATTTTTAATTATGCATTTAGTTGGAGCAGGGAATGCATAATGTGGGCTGCCTTCATGAAGGGAAAGTATAATGACAAGTCAAAATGTATTTACTGCCCCCACACAGAAGAACAGATTTGTACACAGGGACTAATTCACATTATACCCCCCTCATTTCTTTTGAAACTGCAGTGCTTTGATCTTGTGTAGGGGGCAATTTACATTAAGATTATATCCTCGCGTTTCTTTCAGAACAACAATGCTTTGATGTTACGTATCAGTAAAGATCGGCGTTTATGCCCGTCTTTTATCTCACTTGAAGCTGCGGACTCTCTTGTCACTATTTGTCGATCATTGTAACTCAACAACAACCATGCCTTGACTTACAGCATTTTGACAACATTACTTAATATAATCCTAACAAATATCAGCTGTATCATCAATAAATGATCTCAAAATTTGAAATAAAAAAGCAGAAATATCTGGTTGTACTGCACAGAACAAACCACCTCACTCTCTAAGCTCTGTCAGCCATGATCCAGCGTCTATGGACATGAGCCACTGTGGCAAAAGCACACATGGATTTTCAAGTGCTACAACTGGAACTTTGTATTCTGCTAGCCTGCTTACTCACACAGTAGCCTCCAAACCGAGTCTTATCGAGCTTGAGAGGTTCTAGGGGCTTTATGAGAGTGCTTTAACCGCATTTAAAGCTACAGCAACACAGAGAGACATCTCTTTCTTCTACATTGTCTTTGCATGCAGGAGGGGCAAAGGCATGTGAACAGAAACACCCGGCAAATGTGTGCATTAAATGAGCAATAGTGCAGCAGCGATTCTTTGAGTAACACAATCAAGCCAACAAAAACAGCAGCCATGGTAGTGGTGGTGGTGGTGGTGGGTTGCAGCAGGACACAAGCCCCTGGGTCCCTGTCAAGTATTATTACTTGCTGCAGTATGCTGTCTACTGGCAGACAAGCAAATAACCATATGAGAACTGTTAAATCTGCTCTCCTGCATGTACTTCTCATGCTCTTTTTATGCTCCTGCAGATTTCTCTGTGAAAACTTAACAACAACGGTGTCACAAGCGCAAGGGAGGGGGGGATGCATCTGTGAGAAAGAAGACAAGCAATTGTGTTCGTGTGTGTGTGCACGTTTGTATGTGCACATGCACACATCTGTCTGTACACCGTTTGTTAATAGAAATGCCCAGGGCTCACATATAGTGGCAAATAGGCTTTGTTGCAAGATGCAGAGAGAAAGAGAAAGAGAGAGAGAGAGAGAGAGAGAGAGAGA
>JAPZEB010000020.1:11685710-11696757 GCA_029783705.1 Chaetodon striatus | reverse complement strand
AGAGAGAGAGAGAGAGAGAGAGAGAGAGAGAGAGAGAGAGAGAGAGAGAGAGAGAGAGAGAGAGAGAGAGAGAGAGGTATTATAATGAAGCATGCAGATACACATTTTTCAGGCGGCGCATGACCCACATGGTGTGGACCACTTTCTCAACAGCAGACAAAAAGCAATCATTATTTTAGCACTAGGGCGGATTAGCAAGGCTTACCAGGAATTTTATCACTCTCCCATAATGTGCTGCATGGTATTAGCATAATGCGAAAAATGATTAGACACCCTTTATCTCTGAATCACATAGGGTAACTATGCAATTATTAATAGGAGCTGTCCCAAGCACGCCCGCTATATGTGGAGCTTACCATGTTATTTGATACAAAAGTATGTTTGTCGCAATTTGAGGACTGAATCAGATTGACATGAACTGTTTTGTAAGATCCGCTGTGAAGCAGGTACATACACACCCACACTGTCCCCATTACTGATCACAATTGGATGCTGCGGTAGTTTGGTGACACTTTCTATGATGCCCATGTCTACAGTGCCTTAGAAACATCCTCTTATGTGTTACGATTATAATAACAAGCACTCATAAACCACATTATAAAGCATTTTACAATGACTTATAAGGTCAAGTATCATATTTGCTGGTCACTCACTACATTTTTGCGTGAGGATGTTGTACAAAAACATTTACATTTCAGTAATGTAACGTAATGTTTCCCCCAAAACTCAATCTAAAGACTCAGTTTAGTCAAATTTTAGATAACACCCGAAACAATTTCTACTTTACCTGTTGCTGTATTTAACAGGTCTTAACAGAAAAGAAAGTGAGCACTGATAAGGTACTTCAATTTGACACAACTGAACGATGGACACTTGTGAATGTCCTTCATTCAGTTGTTCAACATTAAAAAGCTGTGCCCAAATGGAGTATGCAATTTCTGTGGTTAATTAAACAAATTAATTTTGTACTGTTTTGTGTGCTGTTCTTGCAGAGATTCACTGATATTTATTGTATTTTATTTAAATTGAAAGGTGACCACTTGGAGTCAATTATAATCAAGTGGCAGCCTCCTGGCCTGAAAAATGAAGCCTTAATGAAAGTGCCCAAAACTGCAGTTTCTCTAATGGCCACTTGAGACTGGCTCCAGAAGCGAGTCAGTCCTAAAAGACCCCAGTGTTAAAACGCCCAACTTTACAGCAGAAATTAACATGTTTACAGCTTGGTACAAAAAACGGGTTTGGCTTTTAAAGCTAAGTTCCACCTTTGCGACAACTGTTCAGGGGGTGAATTTTTAGAGAACTCACCCGTTTACGGTTTATAAACGCTTAAAGTCACACACAATTAAGGGCACGCTGCTTTGAGTGACAGGCTGTCCGCTAATAGTGTCCTCAGCTTCACAGTCAGGCCTACTCCTCACTCCTCCACAGCTCCAACCTCTGACAAAATATGGTCACTTCAGGCTCCAAAAAACAAGATGGCGACAGTCAATATGCCGGACTTGAGGCTTCAAAACAGAGGTCCACAAAACCAATGGGTGATGTCACAATAACTACATCCATTACATTTACAGTCTATGCTTATAACCAGTGTTACTGTATTATATCTGCCTGTACCTCAGGAATTTCATTACTTCCCCGACAGACCCCGATGACCCCTTAGTGCAGGGGTCAACCTTTACTGACAAAAGAGTCAATTTTGGCCCAAAAATAAAAAAAAACATCAGTCTGTGTTACTATTATTATGTGGCTCCAGTCTTTTAAATCAATTTAGCCTCTCAAAATTACTAATAGATCTAAATGAACATTCAGAAATAGGCTCTTGCACAAGGTGGCTATTATGTGGTTTATTGTGTGGTACTTTACACTTGCAGTGTTGCCAATTAAATCAAACAAATTTGTCCAAGCACTATCAAATTCTCTTTTTCCCCTGAGACTTTTGCCTGTCTTGATTTGGAATCCATAGCTAGCCTCACTAGGGAGACTCAACAAACATATGACAAACGTTTTAGTTGACGTAATAGAATTTTTTTAAATTGGTGTATAGGATATGCATTTTTACAACTGAAGAATGTAAGAATCACTTCAGGCCACAAGTGACCTTGTTAGAGAGTTACTTATAATCACATTATAATGCTTTAAATAATTGTTCTAATGTATTACAAATATGATATTCATAGTGTTATGATTACTGTAATAAAGCATTATTAAAGCATTGTTATTAAATATTTATGCATACTACTGTCATTATAAAGAGCTATAAGCAGATCATAATGCATTATAAGCATGTTTATAATGCATCGTAGACATGAAGATGTTGCAGGACAATTTTAGGCATAAAACACATGACACAACCTTGAAAATCAAAGGGACTTTTACAATGCAACATTACAACCAAAACACCAGTGGAGGCAGAACGACATGATTTAAACTATCTAATTCATTTCCACCTCACAGCGCAGCAATGTCATTGTCTGCACTGTCTGTTCGTAGTGTCCATTGTAGGGATTAATCTCTGATACATATAGAACCAGAGATAAGTCCCCTGGTTTATGGACACACAGACATCTTAATATTATTGGGACAGAAGATATGAGTCTGTCAGTCGGGATGGTTGATATCACTATAAATCTAAAAACACAAACAAATAGTTTTTTTGCAGTTGTTCCAGAATAAGAGACCAAACAGACCAATGAACAAAGAGGCTGACAGCCCATCTATTAGCTACTGATTTCCACTAATGAAACAATCAAACTAAGACATTAGGCAAAGAGTTAACTGCTATAAAAGGTTTCTTCAGGGTGCCAGCATGGTTGAGCGTGAGTCCCATGTAGGCTGAGCTCTTAGCAGTGGTCCAAGTTGGATTGTGACCTCCAGCTCTTTGCTGCATGTCATCCCCTCTTTTTCTCACCCCTTTCCTGTCTATCTTTAGCTGTTCTTTCCAAACAGGCAAAAAAGGTCCCCCCAAAAAGGGTTTCTGACAACATATTCTCTCTCTGACCTCGTCACATATCGACGTTTGGTCATGGACTTGTCACGTGGAGATACAACATGGAAAGTACCTTGGGTGCGTTGGTTGTTGATGTTCTGGGACGCCATGTGAACTTCTGCCTGTTACACGCATTGTCTTTTCTCAAAATACACTACACCATTTTCACAGGAAATGTACGGTTTGCATACAGTCTCTTTTGATATAAACTCACTATGTTGGTGCAACGCTGCAAATTGATGGGGTTTTTTTTTGCTTCATCAACAAACACAGGTGATTATGTTTAGCCAATACACACACACGTGGTTGGGTTTAGGTAACAAAAGCATATGGTTGGGTTTAGGAAAATCTTGCCGGAAGCGAACATCAGCCTCCCAGGTTACGGTGGTTGTTAGACCCATCAACCACCACTCCCACCCGCCCTACTCGAACTTCCACTGCCTTAACTTTTGTTATTGTCCAGTCACGTTTCCCCCTGATGAGGCTGGGCACTGTTAAACAGTAATGGCAAATGGCACAAATCATGCAGACGTGAAAGGACAGCTTTTTTTTGTCGGTGTCTGACGCCAGAAGTCACTGACCAAGTGCCTTCAGAGTGAGACCAGGGTGGCTCTGATGAAGGTCTGATAGACTGAAAGCTCAATTATAAAGTGAAACACCGCATAGATGTAAGTGTGTGGAAATCTTCCCCACCAGTTTGGACGTCTTGATGTTTCCAGCACCTTGCCAAGACCAAGCTGGGTGGAGCAGTGGTGGTCCTGCATAATTTGCCCAGTGTTTAAAAGGGAGAATCAAGGTGGGCACACTGGCCACTTGTTGAAAGGCGGAATTGAGAAAGAAAGCAGACACGTTTGTTGTGGAAAGATGGCCTCTTGCTTCAAGAAAATATTCCTGTATTTACTCCTTTCTCAGCTCATTTACTCCTTAATGGCTTATTCTCTGCACACTATTTATCATTCAACTAATGCAATACTCAAACTAACAGTATACCATCAACGGTGATGCAGAAGTAAAGACAAACAAGAGTGTAGGTGAGGTAAAAATGTAGCATAATCAAAGAAAGACTGCAATCCTGTAAATTTAATTAATAACTGAGTAATTTATTTATTTATACCCGCAGTATGTAAATTTCTCTAGTTCAATGACCAATTGTGTTACTTGAAGTGTGGCCCTTTATCAGTGCTCAGCTCTTCCAATCAGATAATTGCGCTTGACATGATCGATATGCACGATCATGGTATATCGGTCACTCAACTGGTGGCAGACGTGGTCCTGGAATTTAAGAGTATTGTAAAAGTTTATCATGCTGCTTCAGAAAATCCACGGAGGACAAATGACTTAGTAATGCTACTAATGATCAAATAAATCATTGGGGAAAGTAAAGGGGATCTCTGTGAGGAGCACGCATCCACACTGGGATCCGAAACAGCTGGTTTGTAAGCCCACAGAGGCCGACAGTGCCGTTGCTTCATTTATGGGTTTGGTCCAAACAGGACTTTCTGCTGGCTTGCTTTGATTAGTGTGTGACCTACTGTGAGCCTGGGAACTGCTGACTCTTTGTGGCAAGAATTCCTTGTTATTTTGCTCCCTCAAGATGACATGTGGAGAGTGTAAAAATTTTTTGACGGCTTGAAAAGATAAACAAAGAGAATGGAATCAACAGAAAGATGCTTTCTTTCTCTCTCAACTTCACAACTCCAAGACCTGCTGTCTACCATCCTTTTAAGTAGGGCTTTTACATCCCAACCCTACACCCTTTCACACACATAATTCAGTCTTTTTTTCCTGAATTCTAGCTGACAGTGCGTCTGTGCAATTCTTGCTCTTCCTTGCCTTGTTGCAATTTCATAAAGAAAGATTTGAAACAGAGAGGCTCTATGTGTCAAGTGAAGTGTCACGAAGAAAAAAAAAAAAAAAACAGCAGGGTGACACTGCCTAAAATCATTGTGGCAGCTTCAAACATGTGTTTGTAACCGTGAAATGGAGCATAAAAAAGAAATCAAAACACATGCTGGATGCTATTCTCACCAAATAAATGTAACAAACACCATGAAAGGAACTTTCGGTTGACTAGGAAAATATTGGAAGTGACAACATCTGCTGACGGAACACAACTTCATTAGCATGTCTTTCGATGATAGCAAGATGACAGGTCACAAGAAATTGTTTTTTTTCCCCGTCTCCCCCCCCCTCTATGTGCTGTGAATGCTGATTTTGGTGTCTTTCAGCGATTCCTTGAGCTTAGCTTTCATCAGTGCTGGGCCGTCTGTCTGACTGACCTGTTTGAGTAAAGGTGAGTAGCATCACATAGGGCCCAAGGCCAGTTCCACTAGAACAGAAATGATTAAAGAGGTAGGGAGGAAGAGAGATCCACCAGCAAGCAGTCTGCAGCATCACTCCTCAATTTCTTTCTCTCTGTCTCCACCTCTTAGTCACTTGTTCACACCTTCTTCCTAATACCTCTCTCAGCATCTTTCTATCCGCTGGTTAGATCTACAGAATCCCTTTCTTCATCATTTCTGCACCTCCTCTGACTCAACCCTTCCACCCTCGTTCTGTATTTTCCCTCCTTTGCTCAGATAGAAGCACAGATGGTTTTCTTTAGAGATTATCAAGTTTATTTAAGTGTGAATCTCGCCTTCTTTAAGCTGAATGTCAGAAAATGTGGAGAATGTTTTTTTAGATTTGCCCTTAGCAGAGTGTTCCAATGCAATATGTATATCTCCATTTTATGTATTATATATACCTATAGAGCAAATCAAGCAGGGAGAACCAGAGGGGCGTAAGTGATGCTTGACCAACTTTACAGGACAGCTAAAACTATAAATGACCATATTTTTGTTCCTGAGATTGACTTTAATCTTTAATATCAAAACATCATAAACATGTGGATGACAATACTCTTTGTGAACAAGATAGACTGAGTCACTGTGACTCGGCACTAACAAGAATCTCTTCTGAGAGGAAAACTGGATAATAGACCCTTTTACTGTTGTTAAACAATATGATGTTTTTGGGTGGGCAGGGCTTAGCTGGAGACAAAACAATGTTCCACAGACATTAGCCAGCACTAGCCAGCGAGTTCTGTTGGCTTGTTTTAGACACTGGAGGAAGATGATGCGAGTGGTACATTCAGAAATACTCATTCCGCATGCCAATCTTACAAAGGAGGACAACTCTTGACTGGTTTCCTCCGGTTTCTTTTGCTATCGAAGCTAACCTTAGCTAATGCATTAAAAAGTAAGCGCTACACCCCCAGTTTCTGATGAGGTGGACTTGACAACCCTTAATACACATAACGTTACTCATCCCTACAACAGGAAATACTTTTTTTTGTAACGTGATATGAAGTGTGCTGCACATGTGAGCATTTTTAATGATCAACTCCTTCCAGTCCTTTCGTTTTATCGCATTTAACCATAGTTTGTCCTTGTTTTTTGTTGATGGGCAGTGGCAGCTGGTAAAATTTAAGTCTTCAGCCATGACTCCTTCTATTCTGGCTCCCAATAACACAGCAAGACGTCATTTTAAGACTCCTTTAAAGCCTACAGTTCTGAGAGTCATGTTTTGCCTCCAGGTAACAAACTGAGGTTATCGTGATGTCGTCCCAAAAGGGGTCTACTGATTTTAATTGCAGAGATATGTAAAATTGACAAACGTATTTCTGTTGTCATTTTTATTTTCTGTTGTTTGTCATTGTACATGTTTAAAGATATACAGTTAAAAACAGTGGTCTGACCGAACTGACATTTCTGCTTTGCCAATGTTTTTCAAAAAACAAATCTACTGGCATGGAAGCAAAGCAATGAACTGCTGTGAATGGGGGCCACAGCAACATGTATGTTAGCCACTTAAAAAGACCCACCTAAAAAATCAGTATCAGTTTGAGTGTACTTTATATTTAGATATTTACAGTGTTTTACCTGCTTACACACAAACTATTCGAGGCAGCGGTAGATCAGCAATTCGGGATAAGAGCCTTAGTTTCCCATCAGAAAAGGCTGTCGGCGAAAATATTCTAAATATAGTGTACATTTACAACAATGTTTAATTTTCTATGTGGGACTTTTTAATGTGGCTAAAAAGTAACCAATTACAGCAGTGTTTGCTCAGCACCATCTCATTTTATCTACAAGATGCAAGGGTTTTCTAACCCGAAATGATTGTAAATTTTGTGATTTGGTCTATTTTGACAGTTATTGAAAAACACTTTTAAGAGAGTAAGCACACTTTTTGGCCCTGAATACTTAAGTGTGTTCAGTGTAAAGTCTTTTGGTATGTGATTAATAACTCTGGATTGGTTTATAATTCATAAGTACCCTTTTGGCAGTAGAAAGGGCTCATAAAGAGCTTTCATTTGATATATATAACTCTTCCTTTGCCCAAAATGTCACCTATACCCTTCTGGTTCTCACTACTTGAAATATTCTATGTATACCATGATATTAACAACAGTGCATACAATCAACACGTCATTAAAGATAAATAAATTCAATTCTCTTGGTTCAACAGACTATACAAAGTAGTTAGCAGCAGTATGTCTGTAAGCAGCAACAAGAATTACTTAGGTCTATGTGTCATGGCTCATAAGGGCAATAGAAATATTAATATAAACATAGTGCAAAGAAAAACAGCTCTTAAGTATAATATAGTAGTGCATAGGGATTTGCATAGGTTAGTCTGGGGCTTCTGAGCTTCACATTATTACAAGCAAGGCCAATAGTTTGCTGTGTCGCATCACACCATACCACCCTTGACTAAACATTGATTTTCAATATTTTCTACACTCATGCCTGTTGCTGTGCATATCACATGAGTCATATCATGCTGATGGTAGCCTTTTGGAGGAGTTCCACTAAAGAAATAGCAGTACAAAGACAACCTCCAACAACTGGGTACAGTGCTGGATGACAAGGTATGTTTTGAACCAATGCAGAGGCCTTTCATCTTTTGTTAAAAGAGATGATATCCTTTAATGTGTTACTCAAGTCTGCTGCTATTTTTTGTACATATGTTTCACTGAATAAGTTCTACTTTAATTTTGCTGTGTTAGTCATTGAACCGAAGCCATCTGTGCTCCTTAAATTTTCAGTACCCTGCCCAAGAAGGATAAAGAGAGGTAGCTTCAATTATAGAGATGATATAGAGTGATGTCTTAAGTAGATGTTGCAATAAGTTGAAATAACATATCAGGCAAAGTGTAAAATGAGATCACTTGGCTGAAGAAGTCTGAGTTGAAATCTGACAGTGGATAGGATCATTTCCAGAGATATTTCCTCTATCTTGACATCTCTGTATGTGTGGGTTTGTGCTTTCTATGGCACAAATGTCACTAGTTTGCTGCCAAAATTCAAGATTCAATGCAAACATCTTGAGAGACTACAAGGCTTTGAAAGATTTAAAAGGTAGTATGCATTTTTTTTTTAGCTTCCCTATAGTTCAAATTATCCATGGGCAAACATAACATTCTCCTTAACACAAGGTACAACAAGTAACACTTAATTTTGCACATTTGTTGGAGGCTTTACATGAAATCTTGTTGCTAGTTTCCTGGCATGTTTTCTAAAATTAGCCAGAGGGAAGGAGACAGTGACGAGAATCTAATTACATCCAACAGAATTTACTTATCAACACAGAGTGGCTATAAAAACCACAAACACTGCTACGGGTGATGACTGGAGATAGCCAAGGGTTGCAAGAAAGTTTCAAATAAAACAGATCTATAGGCACAGTGTCTGGGGACAGCGAGATGGTGGATCTTGTTATTCCAAAACAACAATCCATATCAGCATGAGCATATACATATGGTAAGAGATGTCCCCTGGTTGCTCCTATTATCACTGCAGCAAGCAAAGATGAAAGGCAGGGGAAAAAAAAGAGGGAAAACCTCCATGACAATGGTGCAAGTTGGCATTTCAGATTTAGGGAAAAGAACAAACATGCACATCAAGAGATAAAAACAAAAAGCAGGAAGAGGTTTGAGGAGTAGTCCCGGGTGGATCTAACAATGTATGGCATCAGAAAAATCTGAAAAGCAGGCATAAAGCCTAAACAGAGGACCCCACATGAACATCGATGGTGAGGTAGATACAACAGCGAATAAGGGGAGAAAACAAAAGACGAGGCAAAGGAAAGGGTTTGAGTGGGAAAGAGAGAGGGAAAGATTTGAGACAGACACAGATAGGAGACAGAGATGAATGAGGCGAGGCTTTACAGAGAATGGTTGAGTATGGATCAGCTGATTGATTAATGTCACTTTTGGGGTATCAGAGAATATGGATGAGCGCAGGCTCTGAGGCCATTTGGTAGTCAAATGTAATGCGATTATCATGACACACCAATATATTACTGCAGTTTAAGCAGAACTATTGGTATAGTCAGGGAAAGGAGGAGAGTCAATTTCAATCAAGACGGGAGTCTAAACTACGCAGGCCTGTCTAGCACGTGTAACTCTGACAAATTGTGTGACAGTTTTCGCAGACACGAGTGTAAAAACCTGAAAACAGTTCATTTACGAGCTGTTAATAAGGACTGACGTTTTATTTAATCAGACTGTGTTCTATAGATGCCATCGTCAAAGCTGGCAATTCTTTCAGCCTCAAAACACGACGTATGACAGGCTGGAATTACTGAAGGAGCCTTCGTTGCACGTGCACTCGCACATGGCCTCAGGCAACTCTTAAATACAGAAGATAAAACTGACCTTAGATGAGTGCTGTGAAGATAAGGTATAAACAACAACAGCAGTTAGCTAAGTCAGCACTCAGCAGACCTTGGACAGCACTAGTCGGAGTGTCATCCACGCTGAGGTGGAAGGAAAGGAAAAACAGAGAAAGATCGTCCAATTCGGGACCACTGGAGCATGGAGGAGGCTGTATAGAACAGCTTACATATGGCCCAGTGGCCATATGGTTGTTTGCATGCCTGTATGTGTGTGTGATAGAGAGATAGAGGGAGACACAGAGATGGGGTCTGGCTCTGTCCGTAAACTGCAAACATAATGATTTCCAATGGATGTCTAACTTCTGAGTCGCTACAAAACCAGTGAACTGAAGCTTTATGTAAATGAATACAAGAATGTTGCAAACCTAAAAAAACTGCCTACTAAGTTATTTTCCCAGTAAATTGAACTGTGTGTACAGTATTGTACTGAATGTACTGTATGCGTGTAGTATATAATAATAGTAATTAATTTACCTTTGATATCTTTTCTCTTTACTCTATTATTGTAAATCAGTATCCTTTATTGTGTTTTATATTTTATTGCTCTGTAAAGCACTTTAAATCACTCTGGAGTAACAGTGGCTTGCCATGTGGAGAATCTATCATAAATAGCATTGTCGTTACATTGGTACAAAGAAACAGAATTACCGCTTTGCTGTTGTACGTCTCTGTGAACTAATCGAGCTTCACTTACAGTTTACAACCATGTCTGTGAAAACATGGATGCTTCACACACATCTTCCCACTGGCAGCACAAAAGATCTATACAGTGAGCAAGGTTTCAAGGTGGGCACCCAAGAATAGTCACCAATTCAATATCTGACCAAATGTCTCCCCTTCTGTTCCTGAGATGTGATGTTAAATAATAGCCAGAAAAGTGCTTCTGCGGAACATTCGGGTGTCACAGTGAAACTGACCAATCGTTCAAAATTCAGCAGCTTAACTTTAGACCAAAAACAAAACAATCCTCAAATATCATAGTTATCTGGCTTCCATGCGTTGGCTTATAGTCTCTTTTAGAATCCAAGTACTTTTAATGACGTATAAGGCTCTCACTGATCTGGCACCGGAGTATATAACCGAGTTTCTCACAACGTACTGTCCAAAGAGGCCCCTCAGGTCTGCCAGTCTGGGTCCTCTTACTGTTCCAGAGCCCAGGTTAAAATCAAAGAGTGATCAAGCCTTTTCAGTCCTTGCTCCTCAGCTTTGGAACAGCCTCCCACTGAGTATCAGATCAGCCGACTCTGTTCACTTCTTTAATTCTCGTCTCAAAACTTACTTTTACAGACTTACCTTTCCTGACAGTTGATAAACTTATTGCGTGTATGGTTATGTGTA
>JAPZEB010000020.1:11655877-11671920 GCA_029783705.1 Chaetodon striatus | reverse complement strand
GTTGCGCATGTTGCTACACGCTAACATCAGCAAAACATGTGATCTTGGATGTCGATTTTGTTAAACTGTCCCTAGTTTTGGATCATATTCCTGCTTAAAGATGTCCTGTTGTGTTTGGAAGTTTTGTTGGTAGTTTTCCATGGTAAATGCTGCCAATATTCCCTGTTACAGTCATTCCCCATTGCATTACACTGCACTTGCATGTAGCTACATGCTAACATCAGCAAAACATGAAGTCTTGGTTGCTAATGTTAAAGTCTCCCTGATTTTGGATCATATTCCTGTTTTTGAGCTTTTATAGTTGATTTTTCACGGTGGAAAGTGTCGCTATTCTCAGTTACAGTCATTCCTCATCTGTAGTCCACTACACTTGCATCTAGCTGCATGCTAACACCAACGAAATGTGTAATCCTGGTTGCCAATGTTGTTCAATTGTCCCTGATTTGAAATCATATTCCTGCAGGAACATGTCCAGTTTTGTTTAGAAACTTTTACTGATGACTTTTCACAGTAAAATGTGCAGTTATTCTCCGTTTCAGTCATTCCCCGGCTAAAAATATACCAGACATGCATGCAGCTACATGCTAACATCAGCGAAACATGAAATCTTGGGTGCTGATGTTAAATTCTCCCCAATTTCGGATCATATTCCTGCTGGAAAATGTCCAGTTGTGTAACTTTTCACAGTAAAAAGTGCCGCTATTCTCCATTACAGTCATTCACCGCTTGCAAGTGCACGAGAAGTGCATGCAGCTACATGCTAACATCAGCGAAACATGTAATCTTGGATGCCAAAGTTGTTAAATTCTCCCCGATTTTGAATCGTATTCCTACTGGAACATGTCCTGTTGTGGTTAGAAACTTTTAATAATGTCTTTTCACAGTAAAATGTGCAGTTATTCTCCATTTCAGTCATTCCCCAGCTGCAAGTACACTAGATGTGCAAGGAGCTACATGCTAACATCAGCGAAACATGTAATCTTGGTTGCTGATTTTGGATCATTTTCCTGTTATTGAGCTTTCATCGTTGATTTTGTCACAGTGGAAAGTGCCGCTATTCTCCATTACAGTCATTTCCCAGCTGCAATGACAGTGCAGAGATGCTAAGATACAGAAGTCCCAGAAATGCTGACCAATCTCAGCAGAATAGGCTCTTTCAGGAGGGAGGGTTAAAGGGACAGGCGTAAATGGAGCCTTCTCAGACAAGGGGTGAACACAGGTGTTAAAGCACAGACAGTCTAAGGAAAATAAAGTGCTTATTGACCGTTACTGCATGTAAGCATGTTCTAGTAGTAACCTTGAAAATGAACATGATAGATCATGATAGTGTTTAATGTTGTTTAAAAATCAGAGTCATGCAGAACTGCAGAGTTCGTTGTCGATTTTCACTGGGATTGGCAGTATTACCCGCCCTTTCATCTTATGGAGTCATTTGTTTTAATGTTCATATCAAAAAGTATCCCTTAATGTAATGGAGCTTTTAAAAACTCAAAAATCAGGAGTGGCAGCCATTGATGTCTTAATGGACCATAGGGGCCTTTACTTAGCGGGCTTACTGAAGTTTCATCTCTACTTCTTTAAACTTTAATCTCAGACATAATTACACTCTTAACCCGCACATGAACCACAAAGCATCAGTGGCTATGTTTACTTTTCCTCTCAGTAAACCTTAGTCCCAATCATTAAGCATTACAGACTATGCTCAGACAAAGTGTGATATTCCATTAGCTGGAAAGATTATTAATAATATAACCTCATCTACTGTCGGCTTTCTATAATGTCACCATAACATCTTCACCCAGGCAATTTCAGACCGAACAGAGAGAGAACCCTTGAACATCTAGAATTGGCTTCACTGATGAAAAAAAAAAGACATTAGTTTATATAAATGACATTTCAATTAATGACTTGTGAATACTCTGTGTATTCTGTAATTGCAGAATTTTCACATGACCAAAATCCTGCAGTCCAAAATAATATGGACTCCAGAGACACTGCCTACCAATTATCTGCCAGTAAATTGCTGGGCATGATGTTCGTGCTCCCATCTAGAATGATGCCAGAGACGACACATCTTTAATGAGAGCACCGATGTGCTTGGTGTGGGAGAGCATACTGGCAGCCTCCTCCTGGGGCCTTGGCGGTCTTTTTCTTGGCTGCAACCTTGCTTTTAAGTGAAAAGTTCTAAATCAAACTGCTTTCTTTCAACTTCGTGAGAACACAGTTCTCCGCAGGATCTAACAGCTTTCACCTGCTTCGTGATCTCCATCCATGTCATTTTACTGTGAGGCTGTAGAGATAATGCCTCTGCTGCAGAGTAGTATGCTGTCTTTTTTTTTTTCCTTTATTGCCTGTAACTGCACATTTAACAAAATACACTCAGGGTGAACTGAGCGTGGGTTTAAATCACAAATTTGTGTACTGTTAGTCTTGGGCATTAAGTACATTGTACTGGAGGCAGCAAAACTATCTGGATAGGTGACCAGTTAAACTCAGGAAGGGCAGAAATAATAACTCACACTCGTTTTCACTTCTGTGGCAAATTCAGAGAGTCAAATCCACTAGATTTGTTAAAATTAGGGAATAAAAGACGGCACTAGCTTCCTGAGAACTCTTGAACAAATATGCATACTGAACAAAGAAACCCACACATGAGCAAGACCGTAGGCTGTGTAAAGTACAGGTTTCTGAGCTGACCTCTACTTGAAGCTTTCCATACTTTTAATGTAAGAGAAGAGGGAGACGTGATTGCAGGAGACATAAATAGAACATCTAACTATTCACAGTCTCACTGTGGATAGACAGTGGCCATATTTCCTTACTTTACTGCCTTTGCCATAGGAGCATAGGAGCATCCCTCTATCTGACACATTGCTGTTTCAAAAACTTAAACTTTATATGACAAAAGAAGTTAATTTGATCTTGGGGCCATTTTGGCTTCTAGCAGAAAATTAGGCTGCATTTAATTTGACCACAAGGACCTCCACCATCTCCAGTGTCAAATAGGGGTGTAACAATTCATTGATCTGGGTCGATGTATTGATTCATTGCTCAACAATCCAATATCATTGATGCAAAGAGAAACCATCTATCTATGTCATCCTCTTTAAAATGCACCTTTTTTTTTTTAAATTCAAATGGGACATCTGTGTCACGGTCAAACGACGCCAGGCAGATGATGGAAAGCAGCCAAGAAAATGTACTCCCCTTTACCCCTCTTGGGAATAAATCAGGTGTGCAGAAATATTTTTGATTTGGGGAGAAAGACGGGTCAACAAAGTACAAGCCATATGCAAACGATACCGTTTTGGAAAAAAATACTCACAACACAACAAACTTGGCCTGAAAGGCATCTCACTCCATGAACCAGTTGCTCTTGCTATGGCAACATTAGCTGCTCTGTCTCAACAATGTGAGGCTAAAAAAAGAATGCATGTTCATGGCTGAAATTCAACTGTGCTGTTCTGTTGGGAGACACACTGACATTAACCAATGGTGAGTTTGAAACAGTATAAATAATACATGTTATTTGCTAACACTATGAGTAGAGGAAAAATCTGCTAGCTGCTAGGCTAATTTAGGCAGTGTAAATAGACTTAAGCTAATAATGGCGACTAGGAAAAACAATTGTTTTGCCTATGAACCTTACTGAATTGAATTTTAAACTTTTGTTGGATGTTCTTGTGTTTTATATGTGTTAGTGGCAGAGGTGGGACCGAGTCTTTGTTTTGCAAGTCTCAAGTCTTTCCACTAAAATCCTGGGCCAAGTCCCAAGTCCTAAAGTTTGAATTTTGAATCCTACACAACTCAAAATATGGTCTTCAACAACTGTAATGCTATTTTAAGAACAGAGTAATAATGCAGATACAAAAATCATTCATGCTCTTTAAAATGTTTACTTACTGGTTAAATTTTTTGATTTTATTACTTTATTTCACTAAAACAAAACTCAAGATATTTTTAGTTAAACTTTATGTAATTTTTGACCCACATGTCTTGCATACTGCAGTCGATTTATTGTTAACCACAGCATAGTTTTTGTATGTGGACACAATAATCTTTAGTATAATTTTTTCCAACTGGCACTCAGTAACATAACTAAAGTTCATCAAGGTTCTCTCCTGCAACTTCAACAACAACAGGATACAGTCAGGTTTCTTCAAACAATGAGGATCTGCAGAATTGTCAAGTGTCAACTTGCTGGGAATAAAAAATGCTAATGTTAGTTGACTCAGGAAATTAATTGATTCATGGCAGAATTTTTAAATGACATACTTTTTAATTTTCCGCTTGGGGTAAGGTATCAAGTGTTTTCAAGTTAAAAGGCTCTAGTTCAAGTGAAATAATGTCACTGGCATACAAGTCAATGTGGAGTTGCAAGTCTATTTTGATGTGGTCAAGTCAAGTCTTAAGTGGTTGCAGTTATTAATGTGTTTTTCTTTTACAGTCAAAAGCAAAAAAGAAAAAGTGTGGCAGCGTCTTCTGTAACTGATTGTGTTCAATGGACATACAATACATCTCATATCGATTGCAGGCCCCTTAATTGAATCAAATCGATATCATATCATGGCATACTTTGTGATATCAGCAAATATTGTGTTGTTGTCCAAAGAATCAATGTAACATTGTTATGAAACTAGTGAATAACACCCAAAGTCTCAAACTCCACAGCATTTTTACTTACTGGGAAATTGCTTAAAATACAATGGCATGCTCAAAACTAAGTAGCGCACACAGCCATGTATTATAATCTATCTGTGTAAAGGCCTTTGTTCTGGTCAAAGAGAAGGTCAGATCTAACAAGGCCATGTTCACCATGGCGACAGAGTAATCCCATCAGTGTGCATCAGCCTGTCTTATTGTGTTTATCTGCAGGGTTTTCAGCTCTGGAACACTCCACATTGATTGCTGTCTATGAGCAAATCCTGGTGTCACAGCAAGTAACACAGTGTAATATCACCTTTATTGTTGGGGGGGAAAAAATAAGAAGGAACCCCAAACTATCAATAATGTCACAACTTTTGTTTTTTTTGCACTTCAAAACTATTGCTGCCTCTTTGTGGGCATCATAATTGCTTTCTTGTTTCATTTATGTTTCCCCTCAGGCAAAAAGATACCTTGAGGTTGGTGGTTTTGCTGTGTAGACTTACAACGGCCTAATAAAAATGCATGTGATTATGATTTTTAATATTTCTTTGTGTGCTGTTAGTGCTGTCAGTCAGGTTAACTCCTGTGGTGCAGGCTCAACCGGGCTGCTTGTTGTTGGATGCAACCACGATTTGATGACATGAAGGAGACGTGCGGTGACTTCATTGCATGTCAGGAGAGAACATCAATTATTCTTCGACTCCTGAAATCCTATGCATTCATATTTAACAGCAAGCAAATGACAGAGCACTCCTTAAAACGAAGTCGTCCTTTCTTAAATGTCATCTAAATACTATAAGGAAGAAAAAAGAAATCATTCTTAAAGCTCTTTTTTTTTGCCATGTCTTGCACCGTTAATTCAAATCCAAACGAGGCCTTTCAACTCTCCAAATTAAACTGCGGTATTTAATAAACAAACTCATCAGCATGCACCCAAAGTGTGTATATGTACCATCCTATTAATTAAATATTTAGGCCCCTCATCTATACGCCTGAGTGCTCTCGTCTTAATTGCAATGAACACGAGCGTGAAGTCAAGGAGAGGAAAAGAAAAGAGTGTGACAGTCGTTTTGATTTTCAAAGAATAAGCATGTAAAAGTGATCTTTGTGAAATTGGTTGCAAAGGCAAGATTAAAGCCACATCAAGACCTCTCTGTCTCTTTCTTTCTCATAATATGCAAAACACTGTAAAAGCAGAGTAAAAGCTTAGTCATGGCTTAAAACATCAGAGAAAGTGAAAGAATCTGACACATGGACTGAAGAATACAGACTTCCTGCACACAAAATAACTACAGTATGTCTCCTACCATAGTGAGAGACGTAATAATCACCAAACCTGCAAGATATAACAATTTAATACCAATGTTAAAGCAAATTTCCTTTATTCAACGAGTGTGACAGTGAGGTGTTCACATACTGAGACTAATATTGTTAAGGCCATGTTTCCATAGTGAATCGTGTAGGGCAGATCAGTGTTACAGAAATGCTTCTTATAGACATTTTAACACATGATGTGCTACAGTGCCACCACATCTTGTGATATCAAAGGTGTTTGACAGCTGATAAAAAAAAATATCTTCTGAATCACCAGGGTTTATATTTAAAATAACTTATTTATAACCACTTCAATGTTAATAAGGTCAAGACCTGTCTGTTGAGTCCCTAATGACATCAGTTATGAAGCTGAGTTGTACTCAAGTGCCAAACTCAAGTGCAACCTCTGCGGCTAAAAAATGAAGCCAACGTAGAAGTACGAAAGACTGCAGTACCTCCAACGGCCACTTGAGGCTGGCTCCAAAACGCAGTCAGTCCACATAGACCCTCGTGTTTAAATGCCCAACAATTTTGGTCAGTTTTGGGGGGCAGTTTTTTTTTAGAACTCACTAGTTTAAATTTTATAACGCTTAAAGTCACACATAATTAAGGGCGGGCCGCTTTGAGTGACAGGCTCTCTGCTAATAGTGTCCTCAGCTTCTCAGTCAGACCCACCCCCCTGTCCTCAACGGCGCCAACCTCTCGCAAAACATGGTCACTTCTGGCTCCAAAAAAACAAGATGGCAACGGAACTTGAGGCTTCAAAACAGAGGTCCACAAAACATACCATCAATTGTATGTAATGTGTTATATCTGCCTATACCTCAGGAATTTCATTACTTTCCCAATAACCCCTTAGAGCAACTTGTGATCGTATTAGAATGCTTAATAAAATGATTATAAAGTAGTACAGCTATGAGATTCATAGTGCTATAATTATTGTAATAAGGCATTACAAATATTTATGCATATTGCGACCATTATATGGAACTATAAGCAGATCGTTATGCATTATAAGCATTTTATTAAGGCTTTAAGTTAAACATAACAATAGAGGGGCCGCCTTGAGTGACAGGCTGTCTGTAAGGCGTCACCACAGTCTTTGAGTCAGATACACCCCTTGCTCATCCACAGCTCTGCCCTCTATCCAAACATGGTCACTTCTGGCTCCAAAAAACCAAGATGGCGACGGCCAAAATGCAGAATACCAGGCGTCAAAACTGGAGTTTACAGACCAATAAGTGATGCCACATGGTAGGTAAGTCCATTATTAATATACAGATCTACTGCTAATGTACTGTGAGTTAGTGTAGCACTAACAGTGGCCTAGTAGTTGACGCTTACCTACATAAAGACTAAACAATAATCCCACCCCCACTCCTCGACAAAAATGACAAAATAGTGAAATATTTGCATTAAAACGTCACTGAAATTGATTAATTCTAATCTGACAGCTGCAGCTAATATTTCAGAGTTCCAATACCTTTTTAAACATCAAATTCAAGGACTTTTCAAGTGCTTTCAAACTCAGGGACCCAACACAGCACAGTGTGAGACAGGGATCCAGGTTAATTACTGTAACAACACTGAGAATGTTTATAATGAGAAGTAACAGACTTTACAGAAGCTCACAGACAACAATTAAAAAGAGAGAGAGGCTTGGATGTGTGAAGGCTTGTCAAATGTGCTGTATTACAGTGATGTCAGACTCTTACATTCTCAAACACAGCACAACAAAACAATATATTCTAAGTTGTGTGACTGAGACAGAGAATTTCTATTTTTGCATCTGTAACGGACACTTTTTTCTCTCAAATTGACAAACGTTCAAGGGATTTCAAGGACCTTTGAGAACCCTGATGTTTAGACAAGGAAATATGGAGAGCACATGCTCATGCTGTTTCATGCAAAGGTCATTACTCATGTTAGGTAGGTGAAAAACATCATAAGGATCAAAGGTGTCTTTAAAAATACCCTTTACAAAAACCCAGCTGAGCCAAATAAACAAAAAGATTACCACAGGACATGAACAACTGCTACCCGAGTGCTCCGTCAAAAATCTGAGTTAAGCACCTTCTTAGCTCGAGTGTGGATGTGAATAGATTTTCTGCATATTTCCTGACACACTTTAAGAACTTTATATAAGTAAGCCATTGCTGCATCACATTGGTTTTAACCAGTTTTGTTAGGTTGCACATGGCTTGCAGGGATGAGTTAAAAATACAAAGCAGCTCTCATTTTAAAAGAAGGCCAGTGGATAAAAGCGTCTCCGTCACAGAGAAATTTGAAGTCAGGTGGAGCAACCCATTCATCTTGGCTTTCACTGATGAATCCCCAGATTTGTGGCAGCAACAGGCATAACCATTATTCTTCCTTCATTCTCCAGTTAACATGATGTATTACTGAGGCAAGGGCCAGTAACTGAGCCCAGTGTGTTTCATTAAGAATGAAACATGGAGTTTTACTTTGTCCTGTGAATGATAGGAAAGAGGAATTTCTGGAATCAAGGAATCTTTAAAACGATAATGTAAGAACCATCACGGGCGATATGTATAGAAGATTTATTTATACAGAGGGCTTTGATTAATGCAGCAAAACTAGGTTAAAACGTGGTTTTAATATGCAAGCTCTGATCATTAATTCCACCTGTGTATCCTGAATACCGAAAATGCTTTCTTCCACAGAGCTGTCTCAAATTGACAGACTGGCTCAAGAGACACGTGTGCATTAACTAACATGAAAAGTACCCAAATATTACCATAATTAAATAGATCATAAATACAGTTCATTTTAAGATCTACTTTTTTGCATGTATTAGCCAGGGAAGGTCCTTATTGGCAACATTCATTTAAATTAGACCAAATATCTGCAACTGACACGGCTAAAGTTTAGAATTACAAATCCAATTAGAGCTTTCCTGTCAACGTGTGCACGTTACTTCTTAAAATCAATTTTTAAACGCAAAAATGCTTTTTTCTCATGTTTATATCTGCTAAGATTAATAGCACTGACTATAGTGACTTATATCTGTGCAAGGCACTACAGAGGTGTATTTACATTCCCCTACTAAATGGGGTGATATCTGTGCACTTCCCTAAAATCTGAGATCCAAACACATGCCAGGTGGCCTAGATTAGGTACGTCACTATCATGAAAGCCAATCACTCTTATACAGGCAAAACATGCTGACATGGGAGCAGACGTTAACACAATACTGGCAAAGAAACCTAAAATCTTAATGCAGATCAGACTTTTTTTAGTTCAGAGAATGAGAGTTTACATCAGCAAAGTGTAAGTTTTGACAGCTAACGTGGCACAGTGTGCAGTTTTTGGATGTAAACTGGACCCTGGAGCGTCCTTCCACTATTGACCAAAAACCCTGTTGTAGCAGATATTATTTCACAAACACTAACTTGGTGTCAGCTATTGCTAGTTAGCCTATAAGCTAACAAGCCAATAAACAACATATACAAAAGATGCTAACTGCACTTGACATTCTGATACGTCTGCGAGTGTTGTAATGAAACAACACTCGCCTGTGCACATGCGCTTTCTTCTACAGAGCGGTGATGTATAAACAGACAAAATGGCAACTGCACGAACGTTTTTCAGGGTTAGGGTTGCTAGAGAAGCGTTGATAAATTCAACAGGGTGAGCAGCACAAACAGAGCTCGGGAGTCCACCATTGTTATTGTGATGGTCGACTTTCTCGCACATGTCTAGTGACTGGAACCATAATGCGCATCTGTGAAAAGTCTCTGTTTTCAGAGGAACTGTATATTGGAAGTTTACACGACCAAGGAGACAATGCTGGTTCCAAAAAATGCACTCTGAAACCCATCTTCAAAATGTTGCGTTTTCAGGCACCCAAAACGCCACTGTTACATAAACAATCAGCCAAAACGCAACGTCAGTCTATCGTTTTTGGTTGAAATTGTTGTTGTATACACAGGACCTGAGTCTGGGTCTAACTGCGGCTGAAACACATTTAGCTGACTCTCTGATCTTTCCACTAACGCTAACATTAGCCATCTCCATGCACACTGCCATGGGGTGGCAGTAGCTCAGTCCATAGGGACTTGGGTTGGGAACCTGAGGGTCCTCGGCCCAATTCTCCATCTGGACCAAATATGGAGTGTGAACTGATGGCTGGAGAGGTGCCAGTTCACCTCCTGGGCACTGACACAGTGCCCTTGGGCACAGCACTGAACCCCCGACTGCTCAGGGTGCCTGTCCATGGGCGGCCCCTCACTCTGACATCTCTCCATTTAATGCATGTGTAGGTCCTATTTGTGCATGTGTGTGTATTTCGGGCCTGTGTGTACATGACAACAGAGTGAAAAAAATTGAATTTCCCTTCAGGGATTAATAACGTATATCTTCTTCTTCTTTTATCAGTCAAAATAGCGTGAGCAGTGCTGAAGAAAGTGGAAGGCAAAAGCGAAACTCACAACAAGCACATTTCTCTATGAGGGAAAAAGACTCTGCTTCTAAGCCCTTTTTGGACTTAAGAGGGTTTTTTTTTCCTTTTTACTGTCATGTGTGAAAGCCATGTTAAACTAAATATTATTACTTGTATAAGTACATACTTTAAAACCAGTTTAAAGATGTTCTTTCATGTGATGCTTCAACATTTTGACCTCCCTTTGGTGTTTGACCTTGGTGTTTCTCACTCTGCTTTAGAATCCATTCACCAGAGAAAAATGTTGGCTTTGCATTTTTCTGCAAACCAGGTGTGTACATGTTACAGTTTGTTACCGACTCACCCTTTGTCCCCTCTAAGGGTGGGGGCCTTGTGGGTAACCTGTGTGAGGGTGTGACGTGTGCTTTGTGTATGTGGAGGGGAGCAGCTCTCTTTTAGGGTGTAATGGCGAGGACAGCAGGCGGCAAAGTGTGATGATAGCGGTAGAATTAAGTGTTTAGATAGGCTCAGGGCTACTGGTCAACCTCATGTAAAGGCCATGTTTCATGAACCTTCTTTCTGCAGAGTGATCTGAACCGTTAGAAGCTAGTTACCAACTAACAACGAGCCAAGCTAATTTAATGTTAATAAGACAGCATGTTACCCACTACGGTTCAGAGCCGGTGAGCTGTCACTGAGAGAGGTAACAAGTTTTATGTTTCTTATGTATCATTTCAAAGTTTCTAAAGTGTTGTAGTTCTGATTACATGCAAATGAGCTGACTTTGTCATTGGGAGGCGGAGGGGGTGGTGAAAGGCAATGACACCTAAGCGAGAAGGCTGCCAAGCTGCAGACCACTGTTTGAGAACAACAAACAACAAGACATCAGCCGCATTTCCAGCTGTAGTTTTGGCACCAGCCCAGGTATTTTAAACCAAACTGTGATCTTTTCCAAACCATAACCAAGTGATTTCCATGCCTAAACATAACCATGTTAACCACAGTGCTGTAGAAACTTAGATTTCAACATATTTGCTACATAACAATGTACAAATGTTACATGTCTGCGGTTTGCAGAAATGTACTACATCAACATTTATTCTGGGAACTGGGTTGTGCTCTCGAGTCTTAAAATAAGCAGATTTCCTGAGGCCTGTTTTTGGATCATCACTACAGATCTTGTTTGGACATCGCCTCTGTGTGAAACTCTCTCATTAGCCACTTATGATCGGTGTGTTATTCCTACATCAGTTTGTTGAACCCACACTCCCACAGAGGTTCTGCCACTGAGTGTGTTATGCATCACAAACCTCTAAAGTGGAGCTGTTCCTCGATGGCAGGGCATGTTGATATAAAATATTCTGCACATTTACAATATGCTCCTGTTGTCTCTTGTCACCTGCTGTAAACATGTATTTGTTAATGAAATGTCACTCGTGGCGATTGCCGCAAATGCTGTTATTAGGTAGAGGCGACAGGAGTATCAAATATGAATACCTGTGATTCTAGCTGGATGCCAACCAACAGGCTGAAAGTAATTTTAATCACGGATTGAAAATAAGAAGAAATTATCACAAAATCCTATTAGGTGTCAGAATTATACTTCCTCATGCAGACACGGTTGGACAGTTTGCCTTGAAATATGAAACAATAACTTCTGGACCAAGAATAAACAATTCTCGTGACACTCTGTTCTCTTAGCAACATTAATGTTTCTGATTGATAATGCACAAAGTGTCATACGCCGCCTGCCTGATTGTCACATACACAGGTGCAGGTATGATGATAGAGGTGCTGAAGGGAGTAGAGACTCCAAAGATAAATAAACAAGTATAAAAGAACAGCTTGATCTCAAAGAAGAGGGAAAAAAACATACAAGCTAAGAGTGTTAAATCCAGATTAACTTTCAAAGCGCATTGTTTTCAGATACTTAATAGAACCTGAGTGCTTTTTGACTTAGCTGGAGAATTGTTTGAAAAATACATCTTTAGGGTTAGTGTAACAGTCATTACTCAAGCTTGACCACTCATATGATAAAAATAATACAATCTTTTTTTGCTTCCACTCGTGTTGTGATGTTTTTCCCCTTTGGGAATGTAACCAAAAACAAAAGTCACACTCTGAGACTTTCTAAGGGACACTTTTAGGATAAGGTCTTAAAATAAGTTTAAATATAATGTTTCGCGTGGAAACTTTGGGCTTAGGGAGAATAACTTAGCAGCAATGTATTAAATAACCACCGATGCAAAGCATACTGAAAACACCAAAATAAAAGGGCTGTATATGGTGTATAAATTCACTAAGTTGCAAAGTGACAAAAATGATCCATTCATAGAAAGATCAATTTATATGAAAAGGCTTTTACAGGCTGATCAAATTGTTGTGGGTGGTTATTTTCCACTATCACCTAAAGAAACAAGCCATCATATTGCAGTGCAAAGATAACTGCTGCACAGTTATGCAAATGACTGTAAAGATTTATGTACCTAAGCACCGAACTTGACGTGATGTACATAATGTTTACCTCAGGGCCACACAGAGGGGTACCAACTGTCTCACCTTAAATGACTTAATTTGTCAGAAGTCGTCCTCATACTCGCTGTATTTATTCCGTGTTCACGTTTAAAACAAAACAGCTTCTGCTGAATGGTCAATGACTTCAAAGTCAAATGAATACTGGACTTACATACAAACTAGAAAAGTGCAGTCAGTAGAGTGCAGATCTCCACCAGGCGGCTGCTCGAGCTGATCAACGCCACTCCAGACATTTTTTTATACAATTATAAAAGTACACGCCTCATGTATTTTTGACGGAGTCACAACAGGTTACATTGAGCAGATCAGATGTTCCTGCTAACAGGCACTGTATGTGAAATACAGATACAATACAACTGTGAAGATTTAATGCATTTTTAATAACTAAAACACAGCTAGAAATCTTTGATCCATATATTCATAACTGGACTTTGAACGTCAGTAACTTTGTCCGTAGGCTACAGCACAACAAAGTGGCAAATAACAACAATAAACACAACTAAAACAGACAAAAAAGAAATTGTTTAACTGCCTATTAACTCACTTGTGGCAGAAGCACAAATACTTAAGAAAAATTACCAATTAAAAATAAACAAGCCAACATTTGGCAGTCAAAGCAATACACTTCTGTAATGCTCCCAGTATGGTGTGACGCCGTGTGGTGGACAAAACAAACCAAGTTGCAGGAGTGCGGAAAGTTGCGTGTGGTGGAATTGTGCAACCTAGCTCCCTTAAGCTGAACACACAGCAGCACCATGGTGCAGCGTAGCGCATCATGTGGAGTGCGTCAAGTGCTGCCCCTTGCACACATGTGTTGCCCTGCAGCTCATTAACAGCCAACTTAAGTTATTACTGCTTTTACTGAAATATCTGTGTTTCACTCCAAAATCATGTGTGGAGAACCAATGATTAAACTTGATTTCTCACCTGCAGAGCCAAATTTCCAGAGCTATGACTTGCCAGGCAATATATTTTGGCCATTGTCTCTATAATGACAGGGTCGTTTAGCTCGGGATAACTGCTTGACGTCAACAACGTGTCTCTCCTCATATATTCTTTGTCACACACAAAGGAGGAAGTGGAGTGATGAGGGGGGGGGTGTTCACACACTCTTAACGCCTTTGCTCAAGGGGATGCGTCTCATCTGTCTATTCAGGGTCTGACAATTCCCAGTCCTGTCCAAAGCACACACAGAGAGAGAGACGTTCTGGTGTTACTGTATCCATACTGAGAAGAAAATACGTCTTGAATGTCAGAAGGAACACAACCCTGCATGCAATATGTGACATAAAAACCACCAGAGAGTTTAATTCTTGGCATGTTATCTGAAAATAGGAGGCTGCTTTTTTTTGATTCTGCACTTTTTACTACTTTATGCAGCCTCCTTGAAAACAAATCTGTATCATCACATTACAGCTATGTGGTAAACAGGTTTGACACTTTAATTAGCTTGTGTCAACAGAACAACGGGGTGTTATTGAGGCTTTGTCTCGGGAGAAAATGATGATCAGTCACCAAAGTGCAGTTCACTTTGTTGAAACAGTCCCTATCCAGAACAGCTACCACTACTGGGCTAAAAATTAAGCTGAAAAAAATGAATGTCATATGTTGTTTTTTGCTCTGTGTGCAAGTTTGACAGAAAAATACAGGTTACGCAGAGAGTTTGCAGTAAAAATAGCAGCAGGGAGGAGATGAGCTGACATTGTGGGATCAAGTTTTAACCTCTAAGCAGTAATTAAAATTTTCACAGAGGAACATGATGACACAGGCACAATGACAGCCTGTATGAGCTCTTCTTTACCAGCAGGTGGCAGTAAAGTCAAGGCTAACGCATCACTTTAAAGCTAAACTCCTTCCAACCCAAATCAGAACTTTGCCAAAGAGATATGAATACTTTGCTTGGCTAAAGGCTCATGAATGGTATTTTCATTGTAGTAAGTGTTGAATGTACTAAAAGTTTTCTTTGAAGGTCACTGGGTTACACAACACCCACACAGCAGTATTTGCTTCATATTAACATTTTATTCTTTGGTATTACTTCTTTTCACACTAGTTACATATAAACATGTTTAACAATGGTCCATTTCCACATTTCCGTTTTTTCCAATATTTGGCACGTACAACTTTGGCAACAAACTCAGCTTTAAACTTGTTGAAACAGAACCAGCTCTTCAGTTTGTCAGCATAGGTGTAGTATGAGGGTGCGTTTGTGCATCTTTGAGGGTGCAGGTGTGACGTGACATGATGTTGCAACCGGATGCGCGAGCCTGTGCAGGCTTGTATGTTTGCTTTTGCTCTATGTCACTCCTGTAATGCACATCCCTGAGCACCTAAACAGCACTGGCACACTTTGTGATAACATGGAGGCACTATTATAGGTTTGATCATCACACAGTCGCTGCATTTTCTGTGTGAAAATACCAACAGAAATTTGAACTTAACAAGTCAACTAAACGCCTACCGAGCCCTTTAAAGACTCCAGCAGTTGCGTAACACCTATACTGTACATCATTACATTCGCACACCGACAAGGTGCTGACAAAAGTGCATATTTACAGAGTGCTAAAAGGTCTGGGAAGAAGTAGAATCTTTGCAGAGCATCTCAGACAAGGTTAAAAGGCAAAACACAGTGGCAGATAAAACAATGTGCAGTTTAAGGACTGCTTATAGATTTGATGAAGGACATGATGTGATACAGTACTTTCGGCCAGTGAAGTACCAGTGTGGAGACATTTACAGCAACGTTACCTGTACATACACCTTCTTCAGAAGGATGCCATTAAAAAAGATCTAGATATTCTTACTTTCTACGTTGGTCAACAATAGTGTTTATTTTGAAAGCTACAACATGTAACATTTTGTATTAAAGGTCCAGTGTGTAGGATTAAGGGTATACACATGCAGAAGTGGAATATAATATAATATATATGTTTTCTTTAGTGTGTAGTCACCTAAAAGTATCAATCGTTGTATTTTCATTACCTTAGAAAAAGCCGCTTATATCTACATAGGGGGCGGGTCCTTGCCCATGGGGTCTGCCATGTTGCACTGCCATGTTTATACAGTGGCCCAGAACGACAACCCAAACACTGTCTCTAGATAGGGCCATCTGCATTTTTGCATTTCCAATGCAGCCTCCCCTCCA
>JAPZEB010000020.1:11630826-11646108 GCA_029783705.1 Chaetodon striatus | reverse complement strand
TATATCAAACAGAGACAGACAGATGGAACACACCTCAGACCTCATCCCTCTTCTACAGCACAGACTAGTGGAGAGGAGGTGTTAGTCATGCCCACAGAGGTCAATGCAGATACCTAGCACATACAACTAAATAATCGACTGTGTAACTTCAAAGCGAGAAAGGGAAACGCAACCTAATAACCCTAATACACCACATTCAAGATAAAGTGATGATTTATAATAATTATCTTGTTAACACGCATGCAAGTAAGATTAATTTCTGCTGAGTTAAATGCATGTATCCATATTCATTCATTCTCAGTTGTGGATGATTTGATGCTCAAGTCCTTTTTGAATGGTGCAGTGTTCCATCACACTTGCCCAGAGAGCGATGCTGAATCAGGCATTCTGCCAGTGTTAGCACTGAGCCAGATGACTGACTCCCATCTAATGGAAGCATCGCTTTCAAAACAAACTCAATATACACCACCCCTCTGGGACCCCCTCCGTAGAAAAAAGAAATAGCTGCCTAAAATCTACAGGGATACCATTCAGGGCCCCTCTTTCGATTGAATCTATAGTCTGATAGGCTCTGGCAGGCTGTATATTTCTTTACTTTAGACTTGGCCCCAGCATGGGAGATTGATATCCACTGAATATAATAGAGGCAGGATAAGCTATTCAAAATCCCTGTAAGGATTGTGATGGAGTGTCTAAACAATAAGTAACCAAATGGGATTCATGACAGTCTCACAACTTTGACTCACCAATTCACAGCATTGACTCTGAAATGATCTTTCATGAGAAGAATATCAGATGACTCCCAGTGTGTATTAGATGTATGAGAGGAGACGTTAACTGTCGACACACTGACTGTAATTCATCTGTTTTAACTGGTCCAAACTGCCTGTCTTCTAATGTTTGTATTCAACAGAAGAGTTATTCAACAACACAGCCTATTTGGTGCGTCCTTTTAGACTGTGTCACCCAAATTTTAACCTAATCGAAACCCTTGAGAAGGAAACTATTATATCAGTTTTATATGCAAAATGTTACTACAGTGCACTGCAACAAAACATATTAATTACCGTAAACCTTCAATTATTTGCCTGGGCTATTATTTGCTAAAATCACTGAACTCAACAGGCCTATATTTGGGACAGACGTCCACATCCTCCTGACACCCTGTGTCCTCATATGAGGATATCACATTTTGGGTTTACTTGACCTTACACTTCATTCTGCTTAACTTAGACCTGTTGTCCTACTTTGTGGACACATTTTTGTGCCATCTAGTGTTAGTAAGAGCACAATACACTAATCTATGTAAAAACAAGATCTCTGCAGCCTATCCTAACACAAAAGCGGACAAGGTCAAAAACCTGATCACATTTTATTGTTAAAACTTGTTTATTTTACCGTCCCATTTGAGGACACTGGGACTTTATTATTGTTGACAATTCTTATCAGGTCCTACTGATCCCAAATAGCTTGGAGAAATTTAAAAAAAAAAAAAAAAAAAACCATACCGAACAAAAGTTTGGGTCTCAGGAGGTTATCGGACAGGCCTTTAATTCATTTCATACGAAACTATTGCTCAACAGAGATGGGAAATACAATCAAACTGTTGACCAGTGCATCACTGAAGGCCACAGTGGCTTCATCACATGATGGAGGCAGACAAGAGGACACTGTTTGGCCTCGCGAATGGAACATTCACATTAAAAAACACCCAGATGGAAGTGTTGATAGGAGTACTGTTCTCTGTGGTTTCTGCAGTATGGCATTTTTGTACCATAGGAGGACTAAAAGCCTGAAAAATCACCTTAACGCAAAGCCTTTAGCAGCCAACCCGGAGGTCTGAGCTAGCACAGCCTCTGATGCTCTGATCCTGATGTACTTACATGTTAAAGTTCTGTCTTGCTTGCATTAATGACTTCAATCACATTTATTAAAATACATAAGAGAATATCCAGATTGTTAAACTGCACCTAGAGATACTAATGTGTCTGCTAATTAGCCTAATTCAACTTAGGCCCCTGGATTTACAACACTAACATGAGTAATATACATCTGAGCAGGATGAAGCCCTATTACCAGTGCACACACCTCATCTCATATTTTGCTCGTATTTAAAATGTGAGTAACAATTACTCTGATGATTTAGAAAAAACAGTCGTACCAAGAGATAGTGATGACTCAGCCTCAGTGCTGGTGGTCTGTGGTTCTAAAATGGTGTGCTGTGATCATTGTTGCAAAATTCAAGTGGACCTATATAAAAAGTTATAAATTAATTTTTAATTGACTGTGTCAGTATGATGTGTGCACCCATTTCCAAATAAAGACCCAAACTCTAGCTAAAAAATGTGATTCAATTTAATTCAATTTAAAAAAAAAAAAAAAACTTCACAGGGAACTATTTGTCGCCATTCATGTGTGGGAATTATAAGTGTGTGACACATCAAAAGCCCTGATTGGCAGCTAGTGTGAAGGATGATAACATTTAAAGGAGAAAGTCATGAGCGGGACAATGGATTGATTTATTGTACGGAGCAAAGTACAACAAAGCACCAGCGAAGACAACCTACCTAGCAAAAAAGCTACCTGTCTTATTTTTTCTTATTTTTAATTGTCTCATTTTGTGATACATGTGATAACACACGTCATAGAAGCACTGATATAAATACAGGTGTCCCTTGAGATTTTGGCTTGCCCTTTGGTGTACCTTGGGCATATGACTATGTCTAGGATTATATTTCTACTGCCCTTTTTAAATACACCAGTATGCATTTTCTTTTATGTTTCGTCATAATAAGTAGCATTAAATCAGCCACAGTGAAACATCAAAGAGGACCCAACAACATGCTCCATGCACATCAGTGAGCCTCTTTCTACCATACACACGTGTGTGTATTCCCCTGAAAATAATCATGAGGAGCTGTATTTTCCATCTAAAACCATTAGTGTGCCTCCTTTGTCAAATCTCATTTACAACTGGCAGCTGCGACCAAGCACCAAGCATGACATTCAAACTCTACATGGCCTGACGCACTTATCAAACAGCAAAGCATTGATCATGAAGCCTGACTGCTGTACCTCTCATTAAACAACCCATAAACATTAGGCTGTACCAGAGAGAGCTGTCTTACCTTAAACCAGTTTTCCCTCCATCTCTCTACATTAGCATCTACCATGTTATAAAAATCCAAGTCTCTGAATAAATCAATTTTTTTTCCTTACAAAAATCCGACTAACCTTGGTCCTTGGTTCATTCTTTATATGTCTTCTTACTCAAAGTCTGTAACTCTCTAGTGCAAGTTCAACTAGGGGCTACAGCTGCGCTTGGGAATGGGTTTTGAGGGTGTAGCAAAACCCTTGTGTAAAGGAGAAAAGACTCAGCATAAAGTCTGCTGGCCCACTTTGCACGGTTGCTAAAAATGTGTCTAATAAAGCTGCTAACAACAGATAGTTAGCATCATTAATACTGTAATGTTTAGTAATTCAATTAATGGCAACAATTGCTGATTCTGGTTGCTGTTATTGTAATGTGTTTGCAAATTTGTGAAACTGACACAAAGTAACACTCCCACCGTTAGTGTTTTCATGCTAAAATATTAGCTTGTAGCTTGAATGCAGCCTAGGTGGCAGACGCTGGGTTTTCATGAGATGATGATGATGAATCGAGAGTGTCATTTAACCCTTTGAAACCTGGAGTGACGTCACTTGTGCTGCTTTCAGACACCTTTCACAAGTATTTGAACATTTGAACGTGAGCTAATTTCTTTCAAAAACACGGGAGAAAATGTCCCACCCAAAAAAAAAAAAAAAGAAAAAGAAAATTATTTAAAAAACAAAAACTAGGGAAAAACTTTATTTCTAATAATTTTTTAAAATAATTTTTTAAGCACTCTTTCCAGGTCTTTTTTATAACTTAAAAAAAAATGTTTTCAATTTTCTCTTTTTACAATTTTTTTTGCTAATTTTTTGGGTCATTTCGTGTCTCATTGCCTTCTACAGTGTTTTTAAAAGAAATTGTGCCAGTTTGCTCAGGTATCAAAGGGTTAAAGAGGACAAATGGGTCTGTCTGGGCCGATGGGTGTAGTTGTTCAGATTTAGCCTTCAGAAGAGAAGCAATATTCAAGATCCAGCAACATTTAAAATAAGATCAGTGTAGCATTCTTTTAAGACAGTTCCTTAAGTACTTTGTAATCCTATCTTTGCCTGTGTGTGGTATCTTGTCTTTAACGTTTAAACAAGACCTCATTTCCGTTTACAGCTTAAAGTGAAGGACTGGAATTAGTAAGGAGATTTTTATGTAGTTTAAAAGTATCCTAAGTGGAGGAGAAAATGTCTGCAAGAAGCAGTAGCCAAAGAAACGTTTTCAAAATGCTAAGCAGCACTGGACTGAGTAAAGTGAACGCATTATCATGAGAGATGTGTTGAGATTTCTCACAATGACGTGCTGCAATCATGCCATCATTGTTGTAATGCATGTTCTCTTTGCCAGCAAAACATCATTAAGATTTTCCCGCTGTTGTCAGGGTTATTGATGAGACACATGTTCATGTCTTGAATGTTGTATAATTAAAAATAAATAAATAAAGGGTGAAAGGACTGGGGGTGTTTATAAGGAAAAGAACTGCATGAGAGGCAGGAATGCTGTTTTTGTAAAATTATTTATTTTTTTTGTAAAATTCCTTCCTACTTTTTGTCCCTCTTTATTTTGCATCTTGTATGCCGCTAAATAAAGAATATCAAAAGAAACCCCTTTGCATCTCCTAGGATTGCAAAAAGATGATGAGCTCAGCTGTGAGGCTGAGCCCTCAAGCTCTCTTGAAAAAAAATGGAGCTTCTACTCTTGAATATACAGTGGCTTTTAAATTTACAGGCTCCAATTCTTCAAAAACTAAACAAAACTTCTCAAGAAAATAACCCACATGCTGCCTTGCTGCAAGAATTCAACAGCATTTGGGCCATATTGGTGAAGGCCCCCATGTGTAAAAATGTTGTGTTATTACAGCATATTTCAAATTATTCTGAAGGCAGAATTTTTTTTTTTTTTTTTTTTGGGTAAAAAACGAGGCATTCCCAGTGGAAATTGCTGCAGTGTATGAGTTGCTTCCAGCCCGTGGAATCAACATCTCTGAGAGAAGAATTTAGATTGAAGAAGCTGTGTAATCAACTTGGCAGACATTTTTGTTTAATACTTTTGAGCGTCTGGTTATAATGATGGCTCACAAACATCACACGGTGAATGCACATGCTTGTTTAAAGAAAGCATTTAGGGATTAAAATTTCTGATAAAAATGCTGAAAAAGAAATTACAAAAACATGACAAAACGTTAAATACCAAAGTCATCATAGACTGGCACAGTGTCTCTACAGACAGAGAGAGGTGAATGGAGGGATGAGCAGATAGATAACTGAGAAAGACACTTACCTGTTAAGGTACGTTCAGAGTCCATGTCAAACAGCACATGTGGAAAAGAGGAAACAGAACATAAACAAAAAAAAATTAGCAAATAAAGTCGATGTTCTCAGCCCTGCCAGTCACATACAACTCTTAGTAAGCTGTCAAAGTCATGACTGCAATCTGTTTTCTTTTGGTGAGTGATTTCTTTTTACTCCTCATATCCACTCACTGGTGTCTGTAGATCTGTAAATACACAGATAATGCCTCTAGTGTCCAACGCATGGACGTGCATTTCTTTACAAACGGATAGAAACCTGATATAAACTACCTGTAGCCGTGGGGGAGAGTCCAATTTTGTCAGTTTTTCTCCATCCAGTAGTTTGGAATACGTGCTTGGAACATTAGCAGGACAAAAACAGGACTTGGCATGTTTTGTGAAATATTTAATTAAAAAGACACATGAATGGCTGAACAAGTCATAATAATGATGCGACTGTTTATAATGTGTAAGTATATTTTTGCAGAATAACAATACTCAAATTCAAAATGTGTTAAGACTAGGTAAACAAGTTCTTTTTAATCATTCAAAAACTCACTTGTCAATCAACACAGGCAATTGAATTGAAGGAAATAGCCTGTTAGCTAAGCTAGCACACTGTCATACGGTCTATCAGAAATCTACTGCAAAAGTTAAATTTTTTTAATATACTCGAGGCAAATTGCAGACCAAAATATTACAGAGGGGATGAGTTTCGCAGGCACATTGGATATCACAGAGATTCCCATAGAAATGAATGGACTTCCGGTTGACTCGTCTCCATACACATACATAAGTGGAAACGAGGTGCTAGGCAGATAGCACCCAGGTGTTCATAGCTAACAATGCTATTTACATCGTGGTGTATTTTCCAGGGTGTCCTAGCAATGTTGAAATATGATGTTAAGATGAACTGAATCAGCTACTCTGCTAAAATTTATGTACACAGTGTGCATTCAGCAGCTTTATAAATCCTAAAAACTCTAGAGGTATCAGACAGTTACGATTAATGGTTTTTAATACCTGCTCAGGACACCTTTCAACCAAATTTAGGACAGATTTTGGGACAAATTATGTTTTACCTATTCAAGCATCACAGGTAAGCATTGCAGGCAAGTGGTGTATACGTGGTCTTGTTTGGAAGTAAGTGTTATGTAGGAATATGGTTATGAGAGTTAAGTCAGTCTACATTTTATCAACAGGTAAGTGCAAGTATGACGTTAAATGACGGTATTATAGCTTTTTTTAAGATTTGTAACATTAGAAATTTGGATTTTTACATTGAAAGGCTTCACTCATTTTCAAAAAAAGAATTGGATAAATGACATTAGATAAAATGTTTGCAGAGGTTAAGACCTCACAAATTCAAATTTAACACCATTTAATGAATCTTAAGGCCTTATTGTTGTACATTGAATTCAAGACTTTTTAAGGACCTGTAGACACCGTGCCATTAAAACATCACATCTTACCTCCTCTGTGGACTGTGTTGCTCTTTATACTACGTCACCTGACTTTCTGGCAGCACATGTGCGAGTATTTTCTCATGAATTTGCCAGTTCAACCTCAGCAAATGTCAAAGATTGGCTAATAATAACCCTAACCATGACCTCTTTGCCCTAACCCTGACGACCTTTGACCTCCACACATTGATGTGATGAGTTCTAGTCAATCACAGTACGCAGTGGGATCCATAATAACGTGTCACAGGGATGGATGTAAATAGCCAAATAGCTGTGGTGTGGCTGTTTTCACCTGGGTGTAAACAGACACTCCATTCTTTTAATTACAGCATATCCTTTTACTTATTAGAACCTAACCATATCGTAATCATTACCAAAGTTCGGATTGCCTTATCTTAACAGAAACTTGCACCTAAAGTTGCGTTAATTACTCCAAGGGATGTTACACAGTGATATCTCAGATCAATATCAGTGAAGATCATACATGTTTGTTAACAGAATCTGCATTAAATATACAGTATTGAGCCTAATTCCATTAATGTGCATGCATAATATACTGTAATATACTGCCTCTCCAACTTGTTTGTGTGTGCAGTTTACTGAAATAGGCTTTCTATATGAACTTACATATTGCAGTGTTGGGTATTTCTTGTCTTTTTATGTATATTTTGTATTTATTATATTGTGCTTGTGTACATAGACGATTGTCTGTTTTATGTGGTACGCTATGGACCTTTCTCTGTGTCCTTAATAAAGTCATTACTATTATTATTCATATATATCCAGGAATCACTACTTTTAGAAAGATCACATGATCACGTGTGCCTTATCACACACAAGAGAGATCTTATGAGCACCTTCCTTGACTGTCTTAGCCCGCACATTTGTAATTATCAATTTGGAATTTCCATCACAGTTTTGGCATGTTTTGCAACATTTAACAAATGTGTATATTTAGTGATTTAGTACCTGTACATGTGTTGCTTTATTTACAGTCTTATAATCCTTCTCATAAATTACTGGATATCTCCTCTAAATTATATGGCAGAAGATTAAAAAAAGACGTACCATTTACAGTCTTTCAAAGTTCAAAGCCTGATATGCCTACAAATGCCAGAACAAAATGTCTTCGACAGCTTAATATTATGACTCAAAATTCATTGACTATAAATGAGAATACATTTAAAGAGCAGTGCTCAAAGGTATGAGCCCCGCTGTGAAAGCCGGGTACATCTTCCTACAGCATTACTGTGGCTTTACTCTCAGATTTTGCAATATATGTGATATGTCCTAGAGGAAGAAAAAGAGGAGGGGGGGCAGCACTGCATTAACGACACCAACAAAGCAAAATATCATCTGCCTTTGTTCCATAGTATCTCTGCCTCTCCTGTTCATGTCTGGGGATGAATGAACAGTCCACCCATCTGTTTCCTTTATTCCAGAGTTACTCATGATTGCTGATGACAGGTAATCACATCTTTCGTAAAGTGAACAGGAGGGATTAAAAATGTCCCCCACTGTGTACAACACAGAACAGTATCACTGGGTGGTTGCGGACAACTCCCACCACTGAAATCCCACACAATTACATTTCTCACAGCTCTCATTGCAACACAAAATAAATTCTAACTTTAACGCTGGGAGCCTATCTGCTGCTGTGATGTATGATTGGTGTTTTATAATGAAAAGGTCAAAATGCAGAGACATGTTTAGAGAAGAGGGTCACAATTTCAATATGCCTAACCTTTTGAGTGCTAACAAGAGACAGGTGGGGCAGCAGCTGTGGCCTTTTTTTTTTTTAGTGCAAAGCCTATCAGGAGTACAGCACTCAGTCCTGTGGAATATCTAATAGACTTCAACACTGCCTAGTTATATAACTGGTCTTATTTAATTCGATAAAACTGTCCAAATAATCAATCGTACAATGCATCTATTCATTACTCCGTCCATTGTTAGCCTCTGGAGACTCATTTGAAGAATGGCAAAATTTGAAACTTTTTCAGCAGCAGGGTGCTGATTAAGAAATAAAGCCATGATTTCTCAAGCAGACAGTGACAAGCCCTCTGTGACAATCTCACTGTTTTGGATGGTCTAATAAAGAGAACTGATTTTAGTAGCGATGACCTGACCTGGAATAAGAAAATGAGAGTGTAATCAAAATGACAAAAAGACGCATGAAAAAAATGCACCAATAATGACAAAAGTGAAGGGGAAGAAATTAAAGTGGCCTCAAGAAAAGATCAACATCCTCAGTATGCCAGTGTGTAAGTGTGGGTTGGAGAGAGGACACGAGTAGAAGTGCATCTATGGCTACAAATAGATATTTTCATTGTCTATTAATCTGCCAATTACTTTTTTGATTAACCGATTAATAATTTCTTCAATAAATCTCAGAACATAGTGGCAGAAAATGTCCAGCACAGTCTCCAAGAGCCCAAGGTGACATCTTTAAACTGTTTTATCCAACTACTAGCACCTGCTAACATCTGGCTTTATGGGTAAGGTTACAATCCACAATCACTCCTGGGACAAATGACTCTGTAGTTGTTATGGGTATTTATCAGCTCCAGCTCTGATCAGCTTTGATCTACAGTGCTGAAAATACAACACCGGGGTGAACACGGTAATTTTAGCCTCTTTCTGGCATCATGCAATGAAAGGCGACCACAAAACACCACCCGTCTCCATCCAAGCAGTGATCGAACATCACTCAAAAATGTTCGGCAACAAGTTTGAAAGAGAGCTTGAATAGATAACTGCAATTCAATTCAATTCGATTCGAATCAATTCAATTCAATTCAACAGAACTTTATTTATCCCAAAGGAATTTTTGTCCCAGAGAATGCTCCAAAGTACAGTTACCACTATTTTAACCATTCACAACCAGTAACAACCAGACAACCAGTGGGATCCCCAGATGAGGGTCACTCACTTGGCCCAGTTTTCAAAACAATCGAGTATTAAATATCTGGCAAAATATACAAATATACAAGATAGAAGTGTTTTCAAGGAGCAAAAGCAAAAAAACAGTGCTTAATAGAGTGACAATAGGAGTATGACATAAAAAAACAGAAATAAAAAAGAAGTAACCACTGTAACATTTTCAGTGGCCTCCATGCACTTCATACTGTTTAATAACCTGTTTTCCACCCATGACGCTAAATGTGACAGACCATTAAAAAAACAAACAAACAAAAAACAAAAATAAATATGAAAGTAGTCTGTCAACACTGGAGGAAAACGGTCAGAATAGTCCAAAACCCAACAACGTACTCACTTTATTATTATCTTAGATGAAAAAGAAGAGTTAAATCATTGTGTTTGTTGGAACCAGTGGCAACTTAGTATTTTTTTGCTTTCAAAGTAACTGATATAAAACATAAATGATATAAACAGTCGATCAATTTTCTGTCAGTTTACTTGTCCATTATAGAATAATTGTGTCAGCTTAAGCAGGTCCATATCTGTCTGGGCAAATGAAGAAGCAATAAACTTCTTATCAAGGAACATCGTCTATAATGAAAAAGTCATTTCTTTCTAGTTCATGAGGCAAAGTCTGTATTCAGTAATTATCAGACACATATAACTGAAACATGAAAGAAAAAAAAATCTAACCAAAGCAAATTAAATAAAGTCAATATAGTGTGAAAAAGCTGTAACTTCTTAGCTGTCAGAAACACAGACCTGTAATAACTCCACACAGCACTAAAGTAAGCTTTTATGTTCCACTATAACGTCTGTCTGAATGTCCAATAGGGCTAATTTATGTGTATATATTCATAAATATTCATTTTTCTATCCCCAGTTGTAAGTCGATAGTACTTGATCATGAATAAACATACAGTTAAAGCAAGTTTTGACATCATATATACGAACTCAGTGACCGCTTTAATGTAAGTGAACTCAGACTCACAGGCCTTACTCCTACCACATGACCTATAAGATCATGAGATCCCATGGGGGAAATTATGCACCGTTTATGGGACCACACAGGTGTTAACAAGAACTTATCAAGACCCTGCTCTGGCAGAGCACAGATTGTCTCTACTGATTCTATTTAAATTGTTATTCCTACCTTAGAACACTGGGCATCAGTGTTTTCACAGCATGTCTGAAGTATTAAGCAGCCCATGCATCAATTAACATAATAATTGGAAGGAAAGAGGGAAGATGTGAGACACCGTTCAAAAGCTAAGGAGCCATTTTGGCTGGGCTTCTGCAGCTCCAAATGAGGGTGGATCATTTGTAACGGAGCCAGATCATCTGGTTATGATCCAGTTATCCTCGCACTGCTTCAGTGAGCACAATTGAGATGGCGCTGTTTATCAGTTATATAGCAACTGCACTGCATTTGCACTGCGCAGTCCCGGCACCACCCTCCCCTCTCACTTCTTTCCTCACTCTCTCCTGTCAGTGTTCCATTTAGCAGACAGCGCAGTGAAATCAAAGGGAATATGGCTCTGGATCTGGGTGGGATGAGATCCTCTCCGCCACTCCTGTTTCTATATTCACATTTTCTTGTCAAACATTCATCACTTCAGGCTCAGCTTTAAAGTCAATATGGAGAATCAATAAGTTTCATATTACAGCTACTTCTCTCTCGCTTGCTTTTAATACAGAGTTTTGTTTTGAGTTTTGTTTATTCCTGACTGTTTTTACCACAAACAATAAAAGTGTGCTAGTTCTCCCAGTTTGTCATGATTCAGACATGAGACATCAGTCTTAATGGCTCCATTTCAGGTGTCACCCATGTATCTAAGACTGGATTTTTCCTTCTTCAGTTACTGTCTTTCAATTCAGTGGCTTCATTTCATAGCTTCTTCACTGCCCCAGCGTCAGACCATCTATTATGTATGCTTGTATCTGAATCAATGATTGGTTTACAATGCAGTGTAGGCCTGAGATCCTGCTCCTCCACACACACAACCAATGCATACACACAAAAAAACAAATTCTGAATTCAGCTTCGTAAAGCAATAGCAACTTCAGTGCTTAGAGCCAGCAGAGCCTTAGCAGACTTAAAGCTCCTCTGCCTGTTTGCGATGACAGCTCTGCCAGAAAAAAGGGGACATGACAGCCAGAACACAGACTTTATGAAGGCTATGGTAATTCCACTCCCACTTTACCCACAGCTGCTCCTGACGTTTAAGCTTTTGGCTCAGATGTCACACAACGGCATGTAACATTCAGCAGGTAGGTGTGAGATGAACAACAGCACCACCTAAAGGAAATTACGAGACAAAAGCAACAGCTATAGAAAAATAAATGCAGCCAGACGTCCTCTAATTACACTGAAGCTTGTTTGGATCATGCAGATCCTTGACTGATATAGACACACAGTGACTACAAAGCTTTGCATCTATATTAGTGCACTGCTAGAAATCTTAAACATTCAAATCATTATTATTTTTCCCAATATGTTTGTCCACTCTGTGTAAGAAAGGTCATTATGGATCAGTTACTGTGGTAAAGAAATGATTAAAAATACTTTGATTTGGATGATATTCTAAGGGGCTTTGCAAAAAGTGACAACTATCTAACACATTTAAAGGTACTGTATGTAACCCTGGAGAGAGATAGTTTATTTTTGAGTCTCAAGGTCATAGGTCATCAGATACAAATGCTTCGTGTGGGTGGTTGGACCGAATCACCATCCCAAAGCGCTGGTATTTGACAACCTGGAAGTGAGACTCAACTATAAACTGTCTTTTTACAGTTACATTTAGCACCTTTCAACATCCCCCAGCCTTTCCACATGGTATTATTATTGTTGTGCCATCACAAAGACAATCACATCGCTTCCAGTTTTCATCAGAGCGGAGCAACCACCAACAACACAGGACACACTGCATTTTGTATTCCATGGTTACTTTGGTTGTTCCACTGTCCGCCATTTCAACTACTTGTATAGTAACTGCAAAGGACTTACATTGATTCTCTTAACTAGCATAGGGGTAAATTTTAACGGGGGACATAGGAGACATGTCCCTCTTAATATATGCAACATTTCCATTTTTTGTCCCCCCAATAAATAAGAAAAAATAGCAGAAAACTTTAAATTTTGACAAAATGAATGACATTTACAGCAACAATTGATACAAAAATTCAGCAGAATGGAGGATTTTAAGTGTTTGACGCTGTCTATCCCTAACACTCACCCTAAGACACGTAGTGATCGAGCTTTTGTGGCCATAGCACCTAAATTTTGGAATGCTCTGCCTGCTACCTTATGACCTCCTGGCTCTGCAGTTTCTTTTAAAAGCCAGCTAAAGACACACCTGTTTAGCAGGCGTTTGGGTAACTTGTGTGTTCCAAAGCTGTACTTTTTCAAAAATTGTGTATTGTTGTTGTGTGGTGTAAATTCTTCTTTTTTTTTCATGTGTGCGTGCAAATAGTTTGCTAGTTGTGCACTTCTGAGACGTGGCTAACGTAGTCACTTTGTCTCCATGATTTCTTTCTTACTGTACATTGCCCTTGTGAAGCACTTTGTGACCTATGTCTGTGAAAGGCGCTATATTAATCATTTTTATTTACTTACTTAAAAATGCTCTAGCCAAGGACCCCAAACTCCCTGTTTCATTTGTGCCCCCCTCCACCAATGTTGAAGCAAAACCTATATGCCTTGGCTTGGGATATCTACCAATAGCTACCAGAAAAAAAGTGCTATCCTCGTCCTATTTCGGATGCGTAATGGTTCATGCATGTCCTTTGTGAGCTTCCATTTACCCATCATACACAGTGGCAGACAGAATTGCATAGTGGATCCAAGGCTAATTTGGAACCAATCAAAACAACGATGGCGTCATTATTCTGTAGCCACAGAACTTCAAAATGACAAGTTAAAGCAAAAATCGTGTCTATTTCCACTTGAATGCTACATGCCCTTGCTTGTACCATTAACTTAAGATGATGAGTAAAGTCAATGCATGAAAAAAAAAACAGCAACTTGAACATTACAATATTTTTCAAAGAAACTGACAACGTTGATGTTCATTAATTTTTTATAAGGTTAGTGGTTTTAAATGGAAGAATGACATCAGTCTGCCATTTCCTTCAAGATCTATTAAACAACGCACATCATAACTCTGATTTATTGTTTCAGCTGTATCCATATTTCAAGATAAATCACTGTTTGAAGGTGTCTCCAGAGAGCCCTTGGTTAGGATGTCAGATGCTGTACGGACAGGAACTGTAATAGAAAGGATGCGATTTATGGATGCGCGCCCTGTAGACAAACAACCCACGGGACTTCCATGGCACAACCTCGTGGCTGTGTATTATTTTGGAACAATACCTATGTGTGATGTTGGGAGAAAAAAAATCAGCTGGATGTTTGTCCAAGGAGATGTCGATTGGTCAGAGGTGAGGAGAGGGCAAGCAGAGCGCGATTATTTACTCCTGGCTGTTTACCTGTGACAGAGTGATTCAAGCGGAGGGGTTAATAACTTGGCGTGACCTCAGATCAACACTGACAGACCACTCTCAGTCCCTCTTACTTCACTGCTCTATACTAAACTGTCTTTTCAAAAAGGTAAAAACAGTGATTGGATCATGATTTGGAAATTCAAGTGCTTTTCTCATACATCACAACATCACAGTTTTGAGGTTGATACCTAACATCACGTACATATGTTATTATTATATAATTGCTTACAATAAAATGAAAGCTATATTTTTCATTCATTCATGTTTTATGATCAATCTGCTTTTGCCCATGAAGATGGAATAAGCAGATGGATAATTCGAGGTATTATAGACATTAAATATATCCCAAATTGAAAGGAGAAAGCACAGCATTGGCTCTGACTCTACAGAAAGTTGTGTCTAGGTTAAACGATAGACACTAAAATACTTGTAATGTAAATTACATTTAGAATCAAGAGGGTTGAGTACTGGCCCTTGTGCTGCAGAGAGAGCCTGGCACCTAAAGAGAGAATTTTATTATGTGCTTGAAGCCTCAGGACTTTTTATTTGTTGTTGTTTTTAGAAACATGGGACTCTCCTGGATAACGTAACAACCCTAGAAGTTTATGCTACGACCACAGGTTTCAACAATCTCTCAATTATTTCAACTTCGTCTTTGAACATCATTTAGGTGTGATGGACAGCTCTAAATACTACAATGCCCACAAGCCTCAGCTGCTGTTGCCATGGAGAAGACGCTAGTTGGAAGAGTGAGCCAGAGTGGTAGAGAACTGACCTTTCGCCAAGCCCTGCCCCTTTGTGATAGTCCGACAAGCTGTTGGAGTAAGCATGGAGCCCACACTGTAACTAACTGCACTTCCTGAAGAAAGATTATCATATTTTAGTGATAGTGATTCCAGAGAGAAGCAGACAGAGGGGTCTACAGTCTGTGTTTGAAGGATATATCCAGGATGTCAAACTGACTC
>JAPZEB010000020.1:11604408-11616825 GCA_029783705.1 Chaetodon striatus | reverse complement strand
CAGGACTGTAACATGCTCATGTTTAACCCAAACAATGTGTCATGTGACTGCAGTTGGTTCGGATCGAGGTCGGAACACGTTCTCACCACAAACCACCAGTTTGTAACTGGACCGAGACCACCTCTTCAAGAAGGTCTCTGTCCGGTTGTTTTGGTGTGCACCCAAGTGCGATTGCTGTGTTCACATCTAGGGGGGAAACAAACTTGAGTTTGAACCTAACCAAACAGGGCAGCTGTGAAAGCACCCTCACTCTTAATAACTGCAAAAATTATGGGCAATTTTTCAGCAAGATTTTTTCTCAGTTAAAGCTGAGGTATCGTGCCACATATCCCCTGCTCATTTCCACTCAGTGCATACATTCCTTTCTCTGCCTTTGTATTTTGACCTTACCCACAGGTCATTTATTTTACCATACGTTTCATCTCACTTCCAAGCCTGCGTGTCATCCTCCTCTACCTATAATCTATTGCACCCAGGCTTTCTCTCGTGTTGCTCTTCTCCTATTCATTCATTGTTACCCTTCCACGGTTCCTTCATGGGTTACACAGAACCCAGTTCAGACCAGTATAATTGATCAGTGCTGTCCAGACAGTAATGACGGTTTGTGAGCAGCTAACACCACTTGCACGCTGCTCCTTATGAGAGCAAACAATGAGAAAGAGACATAGATGTTGCAAGAATCACTCCTACCCATTCTCATTGTCTGAGGGTCTCTGTCGCTTTGAACCGGACAATAAGAAAGCTTAAAAGATAGAAAGATAGTGGCAAAATCACTCTGGAATTTGGAGGCGTCTCAAGACTTGTACACATCATCAAAAGCAGACAGTAGAACAGAAACTCAATATAAACGTCTGAAATATAAACGCCGCAGAGGGCAGTCGGCTGTTTCGCATGAGAAGGGGCAAAGCTTTGTATTGGGGGCACCGCTACATTTCACACAACTGCTCAATCACAGAGAGGAGGGCCGAGAGCGAGGGTAAAGGGATGTGACTGTAAAGACAGAAAGAAAGATAAGTCCAAAGGAAGATAGGAAAGAAAGAGAGGGGAAGAAATGGAAGCCATGCAAGAAAACCTTATATGAGCCAGGCCGCATGCTGATTTCTGTGCTTCCCTGCAAACTGGCTTTTCAAGACTCTGGGTCAGAAATTCTCATAAAAAAAAAAAATCCACAAGATACAAGAAGTTGATTAAATTTCACAATACCTTACAACTTTTATTTAGCTTACGGAGCATAGCGTTGGAAAACAAAGAAACAGGAAACAAAACACTGAAAAGGGAAGATGAAACGCTGCCCTTTTATAGGTCGTTCTGTAATTTGCCGTCCTTAAAATTCTAAACTTTATAATGATAATTGTGCATCTAAACAGGGCACAGCAGAGCTCCACAATCACAGCCTGTCTGATATGTAAACAAACCAGTCATTTGCTTTTAATGTCGTAATTTTCCTGTAATTTCCACCTACTTCATAGTGTGAGGATGGGAAAAAAAACATTAACAGAACAATTTAAATTGACTATTACTTTACAGTGGTTTCATCAAACAAGACTTTTTTTTCCAAATCAATAATGTGTTCTAAATGTGGCGAGTATTGTGGGATGTCAGCCCTGACAGAGCAGGAAAAAATAAAAACTTATTCGATCAGCATACCGCAAAGCAGAAGCAAAGTGGTGAACCGCGGGACACCTTCACAGGGAAATAAAGCTGTTAGCTACATAAAACAATATGTTCAGCTCAATCACAAACATAGTTTGAATTAAATTGGTTTTAAAAACATTGTTAAGAAGTGAAATTGACGGCTGACTGTTCAGACAGTATCCCTTGCAAACTAGATTATTATGAGTGATGTGCAGAGACTGTAGTTTATGAAGCTGCTACTCCAGAAGCTTATTAAAAGTTAAAGTCTAAATTTTACACATTTTACATTCTGTGTTTTTATTGATGCAGACTATTAGTGTTTTCTTGTTTTTCCATCTTGAGGACGATAAAATCAGAAGCATCATAAATATGCTCTTTGAAATGCAGTTGACAGGTTGGCCTTCCAAGCTGATGCATTCACACAGAGGCAGGGGTGTATGGTAACAAATTACAAGTAATGCACATGAGTAATAAAGTATATATATTTTTTAAAGGAACCAGTACTTTACATGATGCTTTTTTAAACTGTGCCTCTACTCTTAACTCAAGTCTGTTTTTGAGCCTGTAATTTACTTTTTACTTTGCTAAATTTGCCATTTATGGCTTCATTACAACTGGTAGATCGATCAATCCATGCGTTGGTAAATCCAATCTGATGCCCTACACTAAAATGAGAGCTCTGCTGTTCTAAGAAAGACAACATTCAATTTCTTTATGAATTAACGAACAGTGAAATTAAACGCATTCACTGCACTTGGCGCTCTGCAGCTCCAAGAGTGTGGTGACCTGAATAAATGAACAGTAGGCTGCTGTATTCCAACAGCGCTCTAAATTGCGAGTGCGCTCATTATATTATCAGTCATCGCAGCAAACTTTGCACTGCAAAGATGAACATATCTCCACAGATAACATTTGAATTAAGTTATGAATGGTTGACAGAAGAGGGTGAGGGGGAAGGAAAGCAGCCTGGACACTTCAATGCAAACCTTCAGGTTTGCTCATACAACATCAGAAGATGTTGCAGCATGACTGTCTGATGAAGCTGTTGACTCATTGCAATCACAATGCCACAGATGTAACTGCGAACAGACTCTTATGTCACTGGTTGCATAATAAATGGAAACATACATATAAATGCACATGATACATCATAGCTGGCCTCCAATAATATGTAGACCTACACTAAGAAGCAAGTGCACTGCAGTGGCTCACACTCTTAAAAAATATGAAACCAGAAAGTTACTTGTACGTTGATTAAGTTATTCACCAGGAACTCTTTGTACTTTTACCTAAATAAGTTTCTCAAATGCTAATTTTCCCTTTTACTTGAGTCATTTTTTCTGCAAGTAATCGTGCTTTTACTTCAGTATAGATTTTCATTACTCTACCCACCACTGCACAGAGGTGGAACAGTTTCCTGGAACAAACAAGACAATGTGTGACCTGGCAAGCGGAGGATGACTAGAAGCTATTTAATCTGTTGTGCTCAGTAACACCAAAGCATTTGGCAGTGTTAGTGGGAATGGTATCCTAGTTAGTGGAATAGCATCCAGTTATTGGAATGGAAAGCATTACTGCTCACTGCCACATGTGGATAACTTGTATAACTAATCCCGTTTTCCTCAGAAACAGCTGTTGACTGATAGAGGGACATGTGCAGGTCTCAGCTTATTTACGTAAAATGAGAAAGTGTCTCCTCTGCAACAGGACACCGGGGCTGACAATAATGCCGCATCGATGTAGAAAGTAAGCAAACACCAACAAGAGTCACTTTACATAGGGCCACATTTGCACAAACTTGCATTTGCACACATCGTCCCCAGCGCACATCCAAAGGCACAAAGGTCACATACACACACACACACAGCAAATTGTGGCTTGCATGCTTGATTTCCCAATGCATTTAGCCTCCTGCATCCATAACCCTAACATATGTAGCAGCTAATACAGTTAGAGCCCAGGTCTTTGCTTCCATGTCTGCTCACTTAATGATATTAGGGTTGATTCTATAGTTTGATCCAGCTATCAATGTCAATCATGTTAGCGCTGCTCAAAGCAGCAAGCCCTTGAGGGGTATTGGCACTGGAGGGAGGTTGAAGAGAGGAGAAGGGCTGGCAGTTTTCTAATGCAATAGAGCTTTCAGATCTGAGAGCTTTTTATTACATTAATATGTTCCTGGATAATTCTATCTCATCTCCTAATATGACTTAGCCTAAAAACCCAATTAAAGTCTCATTTATCCGATCACCTCAATCGGAGATGGTGACATGAGGGCGTTCAGACAGCCATGTGATAGTTGCTTGCACCCGCCTACAGAGGATTCTGTTTCTTCTCCAGCCACGGCAAAGCATAATTGGAATCGAGAGTATGGCAGGCAGCATTCTCGAGCTGATATTATAGCTACCGCTTGAACAATTGGTAAGAACACAGACTAAACAAGAGCTGCATCTTGGGGCTTGTTGTTATCAAATGCATGAGGAGGTGTTACACAGATCACTTCACAGACTTAAGGGGATATAATAAACTTTGTTATAGGGTGTGAGGATCCAAACAATAATTGATGTGAGCTGGACGTTATTAGACTTAATGATTAAGTCCACATGACCTTTTGGTCAGTGAGGTTTTTCTTGCGGATTGTGATTATCACAGCTTTGGGATTCCATTTGGCAAGATTTTGACAAACGCTGCAAAACCATGCCAGATTCGATTGCTCTGATCAGTCCGAGGAAAACTTTATCCAGTACAGATGGTGGGGGAGTTAAAGGGCAGACCCTTTGCTCCTAAAAAGTGCTCACCAGTATTTCTAGCCAATGATGTGCACAGGGATGGGCAAGACAATTTTTGCTCGGCATATTAAAAATGTATGTCTGTGCCCTATTAAGAACTTGCATTTTTAGTTTTTGGTGAAACAAAAACACCAAAGAAACATGTGAGCTGACTAATTTAAATGGAACTGGGACAACCCAAGTGCCAGTCCGGTTGGCCTCAGTGCCTCCCTGGTCAGTCACAGTGCCTTCAAATGCCAATCTGGTTGGCTGGAGCATTCCCCAAGTGATCTTACATTTGCCCCAGTTGCCTCTCTGGTCAGGCACGGGATCTCCTGAGTACCCTGCTTGTTGGCCCAACAGCCCCTGTATTCAACCTCGGTATCCTTTAGTAGCTTGTCTGGCTGGCCAAGGTACCTCTTAAGTACCTCTGTGGTCAGCCCAAGTGCCTCTGTGGTCAGCCTAACTGTCACTCAAATGTCCATGTAGATGGCCCAGGTGCACCCCAAGTGTACCTCTGGTAAGTCCTTGGACCTTTCTGGTTAGCCAAGTGCTGCTCTGGTAAGTTAGAGTTAATTATAACTTCAGGGCAAACATGAGCTCTAAAGTTTACACTATCCTAAAACCTGTGCATGCTCAGGTGCCTCTCTTTTTTTATTTTCAGGTGCACGTCACTGTTTCTGTCTCCGCACAGGTCCCAACAGATATCAGAGAGAGTGGTGTAAACTGCAAATGTGGCAGTTATATTCAAAAACACAGATTTTTGGTATCATTAGCATTCTGTTCAATGTTTTCCCTACCACAGAGATTAGTTGGTGGACCACCCGGTAATAACGACCAAGTACCCACTAAACCCCATCAACAATCAGGCAACAGCTTGCAGTAGCATGGATGATGGCTGTGGCTGTTAGGGTGCCACTTATGCAAAGTGAACAATTTCTGCAGCTGCTTGTCATTAAAAGCCTTTCATTGGTGAACTACTGGAAGGCTTTTATTGTGAGGCCATTAAAGGTAGGTCCAGTCTTAGGGCCACCGTGCACCAAGTCCATATTATTCATCTGAAATTTAAGCGCGTTTAAAAACAAATACCACCTCACTTTGTGTCAATCACGTCAGCAAATTGACTAAAACTTCCGTCCGTCATTGAAGTTTTCTGAACTTAAAGTTTTCGAAAGCCTGCAGAGAGGAGTTTGACCAAGAGGCAGTGAAGAAAATGTGGCTTAACCTGAACGACACATACGACAAGAGAGAGGGAAAGGGTGCTGAGTATCATTTCATGACTTGGGTAGCCTTCTTCCAACAGGTCAGATAGTAATACTCAGGTGAATGATAATGATGATGAGGAAGAAAATGTAATAGAGGATGAAAACAGCACACAGACAGAGGGAGAGAGCGATGACGAACAGGGCAGTCCAGCTGTCCAGTGCAGAGAAGCAAGGGAGCAAATGTCCCTTTTCATTTCGTCTCGTATTGCAAACTTTTGGAACAGGTAGAACAATAAAATAATGGGGTTTTTTTTGGCTGACGGATTAAGAAATGGACTTTGTGTGCAAAGGCCTTTAGTCTAAGAGTTTCGTAACTTTTTATGTAATAATAACTAGTCTAAAATATGTGGAGGTTATTCTCCTTTTTCGTCACAGAATCAAATCACAATATTGTCAAGGCAGAACGTTGCATGTATAAGCAGCCACAGTTACTTGATTAAATTACGAGCTGCAGGCGACAAGTACTCGTTGCAGTTTGGGCAAGTTCAAACCTCATCAATCATCAAGTAACATGTTTCCCCCCTCCCATTTCTGGTATATGTAAAACCAGTCCCACCTTTCCTGCATTACAGGCTTTGATCATGGTTGCTCATGGAACAGCACGGCCCACGTATCGTCATGTAAATTAGACATGTGAGCACTGTATGTTATGCAAACTAATTGAAAATAAATTAGCTCCTTTGGCAGGTCTGTGCGCCAAAATAAGTAAACGGCGGAGGTCAGAGGCACATTAACAAGGCTCATTCAAGCTAGAAGACATGCCACACATGCCACACATGCCACACTGAAAACAACACAGTGCAACAGTGGTGTGTAGTTTCTGTATACACAGCCTGTCAGAGCTGACGGGCTGTAGCAGCAGAAGACCATGTCAGTTCCTGCTCCTGTCAGCTCAAAACAGGAAGCTGAGGCCACTGTGGACACATCATTATCGAAACTGATGATAAGCATTGAAGGGTAACTACAGTAGATGTCCTGATTAAATTGAGGTAAATGTTTCACCACATCTTACAGGCGTTGTGGTTATAATAACACTGAAATTGTGTTTTTGATTTGATTTTTAGAAAATGATACTTTAAAAGTGACCTTTACAGAATTTGTCTCCAAATTAGTTAAAGACCATGGACTTTGTGTCTCTCTCTGTCCATTCTCAGTGTGGCCTTTTTAGAAAGAGCACAGCGAATAGCAGAATAAATACTTTTTGGCAAACATTAGACTCTGTATACAAAATGCAGTGGACAGTGTATCTAAGTATTACTGCAGATACATTCATGGGCAATAGCATTTCTAAGATACATTTTGAAACAGGATAATTGCCCTACATCAAAAATCAATGTAAGAGTGTTCTGGAAATACGACAGTATATTCTTAACTACAGTTTATTCCAATGGCCAGCACTGTCTCTGAAGCTCAACCACATAGCGCCCCTGTGGGATCTAGTGGAGTGGGAGGTTTGCAACATGAATGCATGGCCAGAAAATCAAGAGCCGCTTAACTCTACTGAGTCGGCATTGTGAAAATCTTTGAGAGACACATCCTTTTACTTCCAAGGGTACTTCGCCAATTTTCAACCAGCTTTGTATCGTAACAGTGTGGTCGTAAGTGTATGAATGAACTGCGGCTAACTTCCTTCCTTCTAAACAGTGCCTAGATCTTTTTGTTTCCCTCCCAGCGAAACACAAAATGCATCTTCCTGTGGAGTTTCACTGGCTCTCAGGCTGTTGCTTGAATTACAAGCTGTACTTTCGCATTTCTGTGTTGCCCACTCTAAAAAGGATCCACCAGTTTAACTTCAAAAATGAAGGTAACAATTTGAATGCATCTTTTTAGGTAGTTCCAACTCATTTCATTATTGAGTTAGTCCTATGAGTTTTTTTATAATCTGACAAACTCAATTCAGTTAGTACGACCAATATGATTTGCTTTTACTTTGAAATATTTAATTAAGTTGAACCAACTTCATATTTATCCAGCAGTTGTGGTGATAGTTAGTGGTCAAATTATTTTTTAAAGATATTCTTACTAATTAATGTTCATTCCATCCTACTCAAAATTGTCAACAATGTTTTTGATTTTGACCAGCTTCTTGAAATAAGTTGTCAACTGACTAAAACACAGTAACAAATGTAATTTTTCATGCTGAAAACCAGGCATGCCCACTCCTCTTGCTCTCTCAAACTCAGATCAAACAGTAAAACTAGGCAGTGATGATCAAATATATACCAAGATTATGTTACTGCCTATTTCTTGCCTAAAATGTTCTTTAGAAATATCTTCGTGCCCTGTTTGGCTGTAATACCTAGAGTTTGTGAACAGGAAGTGGACGTCAAGCCTTTTACTGCATAGTGAAAACAGAGGCTGAAAAAACTGAGATCAAAAGTAAAACTCGGCAGTGCTGATCAAATATAAACCAAGATTTGTTTGTTACTGCCACTGTGTCAAACCGAAGAGATGACAGTAGTCATCTACTAGCAGGAGCGTTTATTGGTCTACTGCCGCACTATGCATTCTGGTAGTTGTAGGTTTTCTACCTCTTGGGCAAAAGCCAATGCCACAGTCTTCTGTTTTCCTTGGTCATGTAGCACCAATTTGAAAAGTATTTGCCTCTCTGTCTACTGCATAGACAGCCTAGTTTCATCAAAAGTTTATGTAAACACTTTGAATTTAAAGGTGCTATACAAATAAACTTCCCCTGACATGATTTAGTGAGATAATCAAGGATCATGAACCATCAAATAGCAACACAAACTTTGCAAGATAGAATAACAGACAAATAAAGTCTGACTGTATGACAGCAACATGGATGTTTATCATCATGAATATCCTTGAATTATTTATCTCAGTGGACTGGAACCAAACTTGATTTGTGTTTGTACAGGATTGCACAGAGGCTGCTCATGGCCTGGACACAATTATTTGTGTTAGGTAGATAAAGTGCAATGCAATTTAACATAACCAATGTTCAATAACTGCTATCTGTGAGGCTCATGCTCAGTTTTTTGTTCAACATTGTGTCAGATGGGGGTAGAGTGTTAGGTGTGAGGGGTAGGTTGGTAGGTACGGTGTTGCATTATAGGTAAGATGCTACCATTTTTCTGTTCAAAGGCCATGGAAACACATCTACATTCATACAAGGCCCCATACATGAAAGTGACTGGAGCTTAGAAAAGTTACAGAATAAGAAAGAAGATCTTTCCCAAACCTTAAGTTTTTTTTTGGCGAATGTTTCACAGCAGGGAGCCTCTTTGAGCTCTAGTCCACTCGCAGGCAGGTGGCCTTGCTATCTCAGTAGAGGACATTCACTGTGGGTCAGCTGCTTCAGTTGTCTCCAACTCGCTCTCAGACTGAAGTGGTGGGAATAAAGGAGTCCTTTGAGTCTCCAGAGGGCCTTAAATAGACTTACAGTTTTTACCTGGGCCTTCTGGTCAATCCCCTTCAGGGGCTATGTCTTTGAGCCAGCCTTCAATGGCTGAGAAAGCTACGTTGTTCAAAGTGAGTGGTTTGTTGGTGCGCAGTGGATTGCAGCTTGTCGTGTGGCGCATTAGGTGTTGACAGATGGGAGGGAGGGCATGGGACGCTGTGGGGAACCAATGATTTATTGCTGGGCCTGGGACACTTAACGGGGTGTAAGTGCTGAGTCTGGAGGGACCATGATGTGAGGACAATTGGAAAAAAAAAAGAGAGGAATAAACAAAGGGAATAACTAAAAAGAGAGGGGAGGTGCTGCAAATTTGCTCACAAATCATTAGAGGAAGATTTTGATTAACTCTAGCTTTATAACCAAACAACTATCATGTGGCAACATTTGCATGGCTGTAACAAGGAAGTCTTTTGCTTCTCTTAGAATAATAAACAAACCTCTAGGGTGTACTAGCGAGGACCTTAAGTGAAGGCAACACACAAATTATTGATGAGAATTTAGTTCAATGCTATTTGCATTTAAACAACACTCATGTAACCAACTACCTGACTGAAAATAAAAAAGCAGGAGAGAGAAAGCAACAAGCGAGGAATAGAAAGGGAGAGTGAAAGCAGCAAGACACAGCAGGCAACAAAGTAGTGGGCACGCACAGATAATGGCAGGCCAGCTTTATAGCTGCGGGTACTGGTGGGTTTCCTTGTTTCATGGCATGAGTGAATCCTCGCTGCACACATCTCAACTGGTGTGCGGTACACTGCGTATTGGTTATACCCCAGACCCTGCGGTGCTGTCTGTAATAATAACATTTTTAATATGATTTGATAAACTTAATTTATCTCAAGCTATCATTGAATATTTGTGTGCTGTTAATTAATGTCAAAACTTTGAAGCGTGTGCCACGTCTTTAAACTTCAGATGATGGAAATGTATTTTAATTTTTGTGTTGCACTGTGATCAACTAAAATGAGTAATTTGGGGCTGAGGAAAGCGTGTGTGACAGGAACATCTCTGAGAAAACAATACGCTGGTTAAACAACAGGATTTATCATGCAGACTGTTTACTTTGTGATGAAACAAAATTGTATTCTTTCATACACACACATTAAGTCTAATTTGTTATCATATCTGAATCTCCTTTCATATGTGTAACATATTTAGCATTAATGTGTGTAAACGTTGAAGCCAAATTGCTAAATGTCGGCTGTGGATCGGCTTGCACAAGTAATAAACAGCAAAAGAGTCAACAGACCAATCATACGTCCTCCAGACTACTATAAAGTTAAAAGCTGGACATAATAATCTTATTTATGAGGAAGCCCTGCTGTTTAATTACGTGGTACTAATAAACATTATATTTCTGCTATAACATCACATCAATTTAAAGTCTGCTAAGTCAGTCAGTTAAGGTGTGTTTGCAGCTCCCTAAAAGTGATATGGACACTGAGGAATGAGTACTAAGAGAAACTCAAACACAACAAGGAACAAGGAAAAGTACAGATTCAGTACAAGCTCAGGAAAAATAAACTAGAGGAATGTGACTGAAAAAGGAACACAGGCTGAAACCAAAAACCCATCCTTCTCCTTCTTTTACTTTGTGTGTTAGCTTGTGACTGCCAGACCTTTAAGTGGTGAGGTGAGGCTGTGTTCTTTTTTTTTTTTTTTTTTAGGAGCGACAAGAGCCTTATCAGAGACTTAGACATCGGAGTGTCTGGATTCTAGGAAACCACTGAGAACAACATGAAAAAATAGGGCAGAGCGGCCATGTAGTCAGCTGGCCAGAGTTGGTAATAAAAAAATAAATTAAAAAAAAGAAGAAGAAAAAACAGATGGAGAAGTGGCCCAGTTCCCTGCAGTCTTCACCCAGACACTGTTGACATCTACTATTTTGTTCGACTGGCCAAATGATGGGAAAAAAAGAAATAACTGACTTTCTTTAACAACCTCAATGTGCTTTATCTGTATGTTGGTAAATTGAAACTAAATTTTATTAATGTTAGGTTTGAAATTTAGGGCTGGTGCTATTCAGCCCAGTCACCAGAAGAAACTTAACTTGTAGGTTTCATATGTATCATATTAACATTTCCAAATGATGTAGTATCTGAGCTGAATTAGTCATCTGGAGGTGGTGGGATGGTGGATGACATGATACGTAGGTGAGACACCTACAGTACAACATTGCAGGCCTCTTTGATGCCAGCACACAACAAAAAACTGATGTTTTAGCAGGTGGTAGCTGTGTTTCCAGCAACTTTTTAGCCACAAAAAGTGTTTGATTTTTTTTTTTTTTACTTAGACATCACTGTGTTTCCTGCTGGGATGGTGCCACAAAAACCAGGCATTTTAAGCCAAAACATGATCTTTTCTCAATGATAACCAAGTGGTTTTTCTGCCTAAAGCGAACAACATGTAAACCGCAGCGTCGCTTAACACTGACAAAAGCTGTTTCCTCAGAGCAATACAGTAGGGTACGCTACAGTTTAGTTTGGTGCGCATTTGTTCCGTTTGTAGATGGTACCAATGGAACTGTTCTGTGCTGTCCCCATTTTTGGTCCCCCCTCTGTTGGGGTACCTAGCACACAGATCTGGTACTAAAAGGTGGAGCTGTGAATACTGCAGTCTGCTGATTGGTCAGTAGAGGACGGTCACTCTGCTCAGGGCTGAGTTGTGGCTGGTTTTGGGGCTCATGTAACCACTGTTCATACTGTGGAGAGTTTTACATGCATTAGTAAACTGTAAGTATAAAATGAAAGGATGTTTTGCTGCCTCTTGCAGCAGCTTGAGTCGGAGAAAAATAACTTAATTCACTGGGCCGACTGCCGGCAACTTTCAAGGTGGAACTTTTACTTGTAATGTCACTCAATGTATGAGTTGAAGATGTAAATTCATCAGCACACCTTAAATTTCTGTGAACTGCATATATTCTGATCTTCACTTGGAGAAAAGTGTGGCAGAGCGTCGATCTTGTGGACTTTGGCAGCACTAAACTTGCCTGAGAAGGACTAAATGCACAAACCTGCTGTTATTAAATATCCCATGGAGAGAGACTCTCACTGCAGCCTGTTCTAATATGTTCTAAAAATGTCAGTGTGCAGCCTCAATCAATGATTAAAGGAGGAAATACAGCGAGTGCTGGACTTAGCAGTGAGTGACAACAACCCCGCCCATATTTAATGGTACGGTTTGCAGTGGAAACGCCAGGGTCTTGGTACATCTAAAGGATTACTTTTGGTTCCAAAGGTACCATACTGAAAGTGTTTGGTTGAAATGGGGCTTTTAAGGACATCCAATCCTCTACAACCAGTTCTGTTTTTATTGAGAAAGAACAAGTAAT
>JAPZEB010000020.1:11580080-11591647 GCA_029783705.1 Chaetodon striatus | reverse complement strand
GGAGACGTTGCTCAGTGGCATACATGACGAGTTCCGCGAGCGTTGGGTAATAGTACTGAGCAAAGGTGCAGTGTTTGGTCTCTCCTCAGCCAGTCTAGTCCTGGGGCAGGATTACAGACTGTCAAATGATGCATAATAACATGTAAGGTAAGAGAGAGCAAGCACCAAGCATAACCTACTTTTCATCTGCAGCTGGCAGGAAAGAGCAGTAAATACAAGATTTTGCAGTCAGAAAAAAAGAGAAAAAAAGAAAAAGGGAAGAGAGAGTTTGTGGCTACAGAAATTAAATAAAAAAAGCAAGATTGGAGGGAGAGATATCCGAGAAAACACAGAAAAGAAATGCAAAAAGGGAGGAAGAGATAAATATAGAACAGAAAAAAAGTCTGAGATAAAGACAGTCAATAGTGGTTCAGCATAAAAGAAAAGCAATCTGACGAGCTGGCCTCCAACGAGCCAGATCCCCAATAACCTTGTAAACTCGTGACATTATTTACACAGAGTTTTCACAGTGTTCTTGTACCTGTTAATTTCCTCAAGGATATCATCACATAACGTTAAAACAATAAGCCATGTGTAATGTGGAGCGTTAATGTCAGCTTTAAGTGGTAATACATTTTTAGTGTGTGTACTCACATTAAAATCCATTCATCATCTCTAGTTTCACAGAATTCTTTACAGTTATTTCTGCTTTATGGTTCAGCAGGAATAGAGTCATTTAGACAAAGTGATTATTGATTCATTTGTTGTCTTAAAGCCCACCTACGCCAACATTAGCGAACCCAAGCATGTATTTTAAACTTGGTGTTGCAATAATCAATACATCAGTGAGTGGTTGATTTATGTGTCTTTCTTCCTACTGGCTCCTGAAACAACATCTTTAATGTTTTTACATTTTACTTCTACAGGTTTTGAACAACGGTACAGCAAGCAGATGAAATACTGATACTTGAATATATTGTATTATTTCCTTCTGCAGTATGTTAGATACACTGGAACTAATTATTAATATGTTTTTGAAAAACTTGCAGGTGCTCTAAGTGGACTTCCTTGCCAATCTCACTTAACTGAGGCACTACTTCATGACTCCTCGTGGTGGCGCTTCTCAAATGAATGAGGGTAAAGTGAAGGGAAGTTTACTAATGTGGTGAAGAGGAAACTCGGCTTATGGGGGGGGGTGGGTGACGTTTGGTCATGGACTTACCACGTTCAGATATGACGGGCAAGGTATCACAGGTGAGTTAGCTGTTGACGTTCTGGGACACCGTGTCAAATTTTGCCTGTCATTTACTGTTAACATACAGTCTCTTTAACGCACTATAACGGTACGACACAGCGCATTGAGTTTTTTTTCCCTTTAACAACTAACGCATGTGGTTGGGTTGAAGCAACAAAAGCACATGGTTAGGTTTAGGAACATAGAACAGGGTTTGGCTTTACAATCTCCACAGGATGCGAACACTGCTCAGTTGGTGTTTGTTTGACCCATCTGGCACCCCTCCCACCGTACTTGAACTTTTGCCGCCTATATTTTCAGTCTTGTCCCGCGGCATTTCCCCCTGATGCTGCCGGGCACTATTAAACAAAAACAGTGACCTGCCACGTATCATGCCAACGCAAAAGGAAGTCTTTTTTCGTCTGTGTCTGGTGCCGCAAGTCACTGCCCAAGTGCCGGATTTCGACACTTTGGGAGTGAGACCGGGTGGGTGGACAGGATGAGCACAAAAAAAAAATAATCAGAAAGGCACAGTCATCTTTCAGTTTAAAAGTCTACACCCACTTCGACTTTTACAACACAGATGGGACAAACAAAATCTACTAGAACTGTCTCATGAAAGTAAAGTACACAAGCAACACAGCAAACATGCGTCATTACCCCGATCTTACCCCTTTTCTGCCAGAACGTACTTTTTTGTACATTGTTTCATGTCAGTTGTCAAATTCCTTAAAAATGTCACCACAATGCATTGGACATAATTCCAGATTTTTGTCTTTTCAGGGGTATTTTTTTTTCTTCAGTTACACAGACATCACAACATATCGTAGACAACTGTCTTGCAATGTATCAAGAATCAGTGTTTCCTGATACCATCGTCATTGTGGGGATCGGATTGTCATAGTATGATATTCTAAGTTACTCTGTGATTCCCACCCTTATAGATGAGACAAGGCTAGCTGCTTCCACTTTAATACTTAGTGTCTCAGATTATCTCTGTACCGGAAGAGGTGAAACTCACAGTGATTTTGTAAACTGATTGTGATTAGGAGACAAAAGAAAAAAAAAAATCACATTTGGTTATAAGTAATGCATTTTTGCAGGAAAAACAGCTTTGACATTCACTCCTACTAGTATCACACTCTAATATAGAGCCTCCAGTCCATTTCCATTATCAAATAAACAACTTGCTAATGGTAAGACATCAGTTCCATTTACATCACTCAATGCAATCTGCATGTCCCAGTGTCTTCAACAGAGCAAATACGAAAAGACAATTTAATCAGACTGTGGTCAAATCTCTTTTTTATTTTAAATGGCAACAACCTCTTATCATCATGTTCCGTTTCTTATAAATGCCATTGTTTTTCAGTAAAACAGGATAGTTTTCTCATAATCATATAGATCAGATAATGAAATAGTACATCTTAATTAATCCATTAAAGCCTGGAGTGACATCACTTTTCCTGTGCTGCTTTCAGACACCATTCACGAGTATTTAAACCTTTGAACCACGTGCAAATTGGTGGTTTCAAAAACATGGTAATGAGCAATTTGGTAAGAAATGTCCCACAAATTGCAAAAAATAAATAGATTTAGAAAATTACTTTTAAAGAAACGGAAAACAGAAAACAGCTGGTGAAAAACTATATTTATAAATATTATTATAAATACATTTTAAAATTATATGATTTAATTTCTATAATCTTTAAGCACTCTTTCTGGGTCATTTCCTTGTTTGTTTGTTTGTCTTTAACTTTTTTTTTTTCTTTTTTTTTTTTCTTTTACAAATTTTTAATTTTCTCCTTTTACAAATTTTTTGCTAATTTTTTGGGTCGTTTCTTCTTTCCTTGCTAATTGTCTTCTTCCCGTGCTTTTAAAGAAATCAAGCCAACTTGCTCAGATTTCAAAGGATTTAATACTAAGCTCTAACTGTAAAATATGGATATCATAAACACGATAACCTTTTGGGGGAATGCAATGCATTCCCATAAAATACACAAAAATACCTGAATTATTTGAAAATGTACAGAAAGGCTGCACAGAAAAATCCCCACGGGGTAGTTTCCATTAAACTGATCCACTTTGAAATAGACCAAAAATATCCTGTTCCTCATCTTCCCTTGTTGTGAAATGGCTATCCTTATGACTTCTATATGAGAAATTAGAGCTTTAGGAAGGCGAAAAGGGAAACAACAAAGCTGAATACACTGCGGAGCTTCAACGTGGAAAGATGCAAAGAAGAAAAGAACATGAAGGGAAACTGAGAACATCCTTTACTCAATTGTTATTCCACACAGGATGTCAGGTTGCAATTATGACTGGGAGCTGGGAATAGGCAGAGTTGAAAGAGTAGCAAATGTCGGGTTGACAAAGGCTGAGAGGTTTTCAAAGTAATTGGCGATGGCTCAAGTCATCCTCCAAGAAGCTCACTAATGTGACTCATAGTGTCGGTTTCCTCAACGAGCTTCACATTTTTGGGGGACTTTGGTTATGTTTGAACCTCATTATTGATTATTTTGTTGTTTGTTGTTTGCTTTAAGGCCCAAATTAACCGGCGTTCGTGAGTATCCCTGACAAGTGCACACAGCAAATTATGCCACAATCAAAGCCTGTAAAATTCAAAGCTTTCCTATACAACAAATATACCCGACGACAAGCTTATTCTTCAATATGCTGTAGCCCTTCACAGTGACTTTTTCCTTCATAGATCATTCATTCATAAATGCTCTTTACAAACAGGATATTCCATGCTGCAAGACTAAAATGATATTTGACAAATTTATATCATGAATTTTTATTTTCACTTCTTCCCCCTTCTCTGGAAGTTCACAGAGCAGAGTCAGCTTCTGAGCGCTGTGACTGGTGAATGGGGATTTGCTGTAGTGTTCCAGGATAATTCAGCAGAGCATACTTGCTGACACTGAATTTTGAAGCCTTTCAATGCGGCATGTCAAAATCTTAAAACGTTCCATTCAATTCCTTGAAGAAAAGAGTAAATTTATATTAGCATAGTGCCAGGTCAAATGTACTCTTTGCTTTTTATTAATGCCCTGTGCAGCTACCTGAAATGTACTCCAACAAAATGATTATAGTACAAAAAAAAAAAAACAGCCATTTGTTGGCAAGTTTCACCTCCTAACTTATCTTTTTATTAAAGAGGTTGTGCAAAGGGTTTGGGAAAAGATATACTGTAGTTTTAAGCTAGGTTGTATGCACAGAGCAGTTAGACAGACCTTACCTGCAGGCTCATGAAGGAGTTAACTTTTTTTTCTCCCCTCATTTCTAGGTCACGCTTCAAGCCAGTAATTCAATGTGAATGTTGATTTTGACAGTGTATCAGAGCCACAGGCAACCTTATGTTTGCCCCACAAAGGGTGAGGTTATTAGTTTGACCCCACTTTAGGGCATCAACCAGTGAGACAGGGCACATGTCACATCATCCTATGTCAAACGCGCCTCCCAGGACTTCCCAATATTTGATGACAACTATTTTGTCTAAGAGGGAAGTTCAACAAAGTCTTGAACGTACCACTGTATCGCCTCTGGTGGCCCCGTTCCAGGGTTCAAGGGCTTTTTGGTTGTGACTAATACGCTGTTTGACAAAGCTCTGCCCACACTGGCCCAGAAGGGGCATTAGTCATAACCCGCTCTCTGATTGATTAACCTTAATGAAGAGCGCCTGACTCAGGGTTAGGCTTTGGCCTTCTATTGTAACACAGTGGAAGGCAACTTAAACAGCTTTGAAAAGGCCAGTTTGTGTGGGTGTAGTAAATAACAGCGAACTAGTTCAGTCACGTTAGAACTACTCATCAATTAGAAATGAGAAAAAGTTAACTCCACAAATGAATGTATGCATGTGAGTTTACTAACATTTGTGATGGTGTGACTGACGACATCAAATCTTGGCACACACAGTAACATTCTCACGCTATCCTATCAGTGCTTCTGCTTGATTGAGCCTTTCAGAAGTTAAGGCAGGCACAGAAGTCGTCTAAGTTTCATAGTCGTCCAATCAACACGAGGAGGTCCAAATAAGCATTTGGCACTCGATCTATTTGCATACACCAATGCCGAGCTCTGCACCCTCGCTGCTACACCACTGCTTGCCTGCAGCAATTCAGCTCCCTGCACCTCGACAGCTTTGTCCTCAAATGGAGGGGTGGGCATCTGTTGCCCAATTTTTCTAACCTTCAAAACCAACAATCCAAAAGTTACCCTCGCAGCAATTGGCCAGCTGTGCATCAGTGTTAATGTAGGCGAAGCTCCAAGCACTGATACAGTGTGAGTGGATTTTCTGCAAACCTGTGCTCCACATTTTGGAATCATAGCTGCAGAGCTGCAGTACGCACCAGGAAATGAGTGTACATGTGTGCTGTATTATCAGGCCTGAAAACTGAGATGAAAAAGATGGCAATTCTGAGAAAAAGACTGAATGTACTGCTTTCATAAAGTCACAGCTGCGACTGGAACAAACAAAGAAGCTGTAAAGAAACTACATGCTTAACTGTTTTTTCAAGGTACAAATAGTCACATAGATTCTTGTTGGCATATGATGTTAATACAGAAGATTTTTTTCAAACAAAATTCATGTTAGAAGTAAAAAAACCAAACCAGATTTCTCTTAAAAATGTGCTTGCATAGGTCTGCTTTAATTTGAAAGCTTGATTCAACCGAATTCTTTAGTCCTTTTAATGGTTACAAAATAGGCAAGACTTTGACATTTATTATGTTATGTTGACCCCAGCAACATTTCACGTTACAGCAAATACAGACAGCTGTATTACAAACACAAGGCCAAGCAGGGTCTTGCCTTAAGTGCAATGTGTCTGGCCGGTCAGAGTGTGGACTGTGAATAAAAAACTCTTTGGATCTTTGGCAGCTTGTATGGTAGCCATGGTCACCAACGTGTGTAAGCGAATGGCCTGAATGGTGCCTGTGGTGTAAAGCACTTTGAGAAGTCGCTAAGACTAAAAGAGTGCTATATAAATGCAGTCTATTCACCATGGATACAAATCACGAAGGTGCCAAAACTTTCATTCAAAACAGTGAATTTTACCAAAAGGTGAAAAGTTTGCAGCGATGACTAAGCTGTGGCTTGTTTATTGATGTCTTGTACCAACAAACACAAAAACCCATGACTATGATGATCAGATCTGGGCTAGTCAGTAACATATATAAACATATCTTTATATTATGAGCGTGTTCCTGTGACCTGAGTGTTATATACCTGCCTGCAGACCAAATTTCCTTTGGGATAGGACTACGGAATTCGGCTTTAGCAAAGTACCATAACCTCTAAAGAGAAAAAAGTAATTTATGCACATGTATCCTGACATATGACTATCCCTCCATCCATTTATTCACCTGGTAGACCTCCTGGAGCATACTAAATATTTAAAGGTTTAGCTTTTACCATGTCTTTATACTATAAAGTAAGGTGAACTGGGTAGCGCTGAATCTTTTATATGCAAAAACAGTAGGACATCTGAGAAAATGGACCTCAATACATTTGATCCTGAAACTGTGCTGAATGTTTCATATAATACTATCGAGGGGGTTAAGCTAAAGGCACGTTTTAACACGTGACCGGTGGAAAGTGCTTTCAATAAGCCTAATGGATCAACAGTTACAATAAGGAAAAAACAAAACCACTAATTCATGTTTTAGCACTTTAACACAAAATGTAGAGGAAAAGAAAGAAAACAAAAACACAACTAGTATTTCCTCAAGGAGAGCTTTGTCCTCCTCAAATTGCTTTTTTGACTCCAAATATGGAGAAATAAATGTTTGGTTAATTAGTAAAATAAGACCACAAATTGTTTGGCCCGCGCAACCGTGTGTAATTTTGTTCCATCAAAAAATAAAAGCTGTAATAAGTGGATTGCAATCAGACATGGTGGTGCAAAAATTGGAGACAACTCAACCTCAGATTAGCTACCAACAGTGTCTTCTGCTGGAGTCCACTGTATCGGTGCTTGAAAAGCACAAAATGTACTACCCTTAGTTAGCCTTTTCCTTTTGTAAAACTGTGTAGTTCAAAGACTGAAAGTAAAATACAGAAAAGAGGTTTAAGACTTTTGACACTCAAACCAAAGCACAACTGTTAGATACTTTTGCCATGCCCACTACACGGAGCAAACTCACTGACATCAAATATAACGGAGGAAAGCTTAAATGTATAGCAGTTATAGTGCACAGATATGGACGAGCATGAAACATGGTTAGAATTAGATTTACATTGACCATCATGCAGTAAATATTCAAGTTGGCTTCAATATCACACACTGAAGGGAGTGACAATGCATCTGTATGTGATGACCTGGGAATGAAAACAGGCTGAAGAAGCTTAAATTACAGCTCTGACAATGATGTCACATAGACTTGAGTTTGTAGCCTAAATTTATTAATGTAATAATATGTATTCAGCCATGCAATCAAAATCAAAAGAACTAATATCAGCAAACTATTAATAATTGGGATGTAAAAATATAAGCCCAGGTACCATAAGTGTATTGTCCTCCAAGCTGTTCATTGGTGGACTGTACAGCAGCTGAGAGGAAATACAAAGCTTTTCTCTTGGAAAAGATGTTCATGACTGTAATTGTCTTCCAGTGGCCACTAGAGGACTGTATGAATTATTAAGTTAAGTAGTATTGTCCTTTTTGTTTCAGCTACATGTTGTGTAGTAAGCATACGATGCTATAAAATATAGCATGTCCTCTGAAGGGTAAAAATACCACTCAAATATCACATTAAAGCGTTCTTAAATAATTGATAAAGCAAATAAAAGGAGGGAGAATTGGAGCAGAGAAAGGAAAAGACACATGAATTGGTAAAATTGTGTAACCAGCAGGATATCGAGCTAAAAGCGCACCATTCCTAAAATAGTGAGTGCATGCCCCATTGAGCTCACTTCGTTGGGTTTGAATACATTTTCATAATAAAAGCCTACAACTATCTCCCATAAAACATGTGCGTAGACACATGCTTGCTGAAGCTTAGTTGAAACATAAACAAGACTGGAATTACTGTACACATGTTAATTAGAACTGCACTTTGAACAAAGACAAAAGCCATCCCAACTGCAAACAGGGACATATTCAGTCAACAATCCGACTCTATTCTCCAGATGTCTTCGCTGTGTTTGAGGAATTATACAGTATATGAATATTTTGGAGCGGTGTTGTTTATTTGAAAATGAGGTGAAAGAGAGGGGAAAAGTAGAAAAAGCTGAACAGATCTAGAGAAAAAAGAAGCAGCCGCGCAAAACACACTGAATAGTTTTCCATAGCAAATGAACCGCATTGACGAACACAGTCAGAAGTGAGACAAATCCCAGTGGTCAGGACATCTTGATTAATGATTGAACATATATCCTGCTGGTTTGATTATGTCAAGCCTGTCTGTGACCTGCCTCGTGTAGGTTATACCTAAGGGGAGATATCAAGGTTCTGCATATAATCAACTTGATTAGGGGGGAAAAGAAATAACAACTTTCAGTATAATCAACATTTTACATAACATCAACAAATTTAGTTCTCTGTGGGCATTGCTCCCTTAAAATATGCCTCAAACTCATAATCAAATGCGCGTCGTTTGAATGTTTATATCATTCGAGACGTCAACATTCCCTCTTCAGTAACACTATGCCTGTCTCATTCCCCTCGTCCCCCTGGGTTTGCGCAGCTTGACATCTCATTGCTTTTCCCCCCTTTCTGTTTTTTGATACGTTTGCTCAAAAAGTGAAACATTGATAAGAGACAAAATGACGATCCAAGCCGCAGCAGTTTCAACAGGAGAGCATGACTTTTTTTTTTGTTTCCTCTCGCCTGGCTCAGACATATCCGCCATGGCGTGTCTGGAAACAGAGCTAAGACAGTAACTCCATCCATTGTCTGCATCTACGCTTTGTAACCATGAAAACCTCTGAAACACTGTATCATAAAAGAGTTAGACAAAAGCTGCTGTTTTGTTCCTTTTTTTTCTCTTCCCAGGCACACTTAAGTACCAACTGAAGGTCAGCCGTCTTTGAACAAATAAATGGTTGTGCTTTATGATGAGTAGCACATGGGACCTGAAAAGGCAATCAGCGAGACGATGTACTCTAAACTAATGTGATCCTCGGCAGCAATGCTCATGATACTGAAGGTATCATATTACTTGTATTCAAAACTGTGCAGGTTAAATTATGAGTGTGTGCCCGAATGTTTATTAATGTAGCAGATGCACATAGACAGAGTCATAAATCATACAGTACAGTAGCATAATAAGGCCAACAAGGCTCCTTGCCTGCCCAGGTAATGGTAGTTGGAGCAGTGCCCAGTCTCTCTGGCATTAGATTGTCAGTGTGGACACACAGTAAGCTGCAGGGGAGCTTTGGGTGGGGGTGGTTTTGGGTAGGAAACAGGGCTTGGCACGACACACTAGACAGCCTCCAATATTTCACTGTATTGGGTGATGGCACAGGGATATTGGAAGTTTTCCTTTGACCCTTTGATCTCAATAACACTCGACAAAAAAATAAGCATTTCGTTTAAAATGTCAGCTGTGATATATTGAAGATTTATAACAGAATGGTTTTTGGTTTTCTGCCACGCATATTTACTTGAAAATACTTTTTTGTTTTATTAAATTAAGCATTACATTTTGAGAAAACATTCACCTCTATTCCAAAATGACAAACTGCTCTTAAGCCCCCCCCCTTACCCCAGAGTTAAAGCCATTAAGGCTGGTGAGCAAACTGCATGTCACATGAAGCTTTTAGTGCAAGTTCAAGCAGCAAGACAATTATTCTAATTTCCTAATCACACCCGGTTTGAGCCTTTCAGTTATTATCCAATGAACTCACAGGTTTCTGTTCACGAGGCCGTCTGTCAACTTGCGAAATCATCCTGCTGAGGGGCATTTAACTACATCACCTGTTGAATATCTTTGCTGACATTTAAATGTATGTCATTTTCACCCTCCATCACCACCGCCACCTTCCTCAAAGACTTATGGCTCCCCGGGGGGATCACTGAAATGGCTGAAATTTATAGGACCTTACCCCCATTTACACTGATTAAATAACGGGTCAATGCCAAAGATCTTTAAAATACTTAACTTATTAAAATGACATTTACAAACTACTTAATTAATTAAGGATCACTGTATAATGTCAAAACAGCCAAAACGCCGTTGACAGCCAAACCGCAAACGGTCACAAGGTCACTGAGTTCACTTAGCTGTATGCAGGTTTCAGTGTGCTTTACTTAATGAGCCCGTCTAATGGCAATCAGCAGTGTTGTTATGATCCTGCAGGTGCCAAACAAGCAGGAGCAAGTCCTACAGATGGTCATTTGACAGCATGTGTCCAGTTGTTTAAAAGAGGACACGTACTGGGGGTCATCAGCAAAGGCACACCTGCCATCTCCCTCACAAATCTCATTTGATGTGTTCGGGAGATAGGTGGAATCAATGTTGCTGGAAGTCAGTCTGTTCCACTATACCTGGGAGTCCGCTTAATAAGGAGATAATGACGTCTTGGCAGGTTACAGGAAACGACAACAGGTTTCTCGAAAAAACATTACAAAAATAGAAACGACTGGCCAAACTGACGTCTGGTGATGTGGGGGACACATTAAAATACATGATTAATGATGGCGAGTGTTCCAGCATTGTTAAAGAAGTAATTTATTGCAGGAAAGATTGTTTTTAAATAACACTAGGCTGTCTAAGTAGTAGACAGACACAAATACTTAGTGTCACATGACTAAAGGACACAGAGGAAAAGCGCTTTTGCTCAAGAGGTAAAAAACCTACAACTCTCAGCATGCACTGCACCACACTGGACCAATAAACACTCCCGCTGGTGGGTGACATAACGTGAGCTTGTCTGTTTTTCCACAGGAAACAATATGACGGCTGGAAAGTGACAAACTATCGTAAATTACAGTAAAATGGTATGCTACAATATGTTTCTGAAAACATTTATGTGAGAAATAGGCAATGCAGTGACAGAATCTTGGTTTATACCGTAACACTTCAATTAAAAGCCTGGTCCCAATTAAACGTCCAGTCCCTTTAACTAGCTCAGTGTGGCTACACATTTTGACAAATGAACACCTGTCTTGATTAGACGCCTCGTCTGGTTGCCAAGCAGTTAGTTTTTTTCAACAGAGGCTCTTGTATGAATAAAATCCGGTTGTGGGCTACCTCAAAATGTGTTAGTATGCAGGGCGCTGTAATCCTCGAGTGCCGTAACTCACGTTCTTTCTGATGCATGGTCTGTTGGAGCTAGATCAAACAAATGATTCATATTTCATATATCATCTGAAGTCTAATTTTTAAACAAGTAATATTCATACTGGTT
>JAPZEB010000020.1:11568662-11579731 GCA_029783705.1 Chaetodon striatus | reverse complement strand
GTGATTATGTTTGCCTTCTAACAACAGCAAACAAAACCAATAGCAATGAAGCACAAGGACAACAACTGCACATCAATCAGTCCTCTGAGATGCTGCAACAGTGCTCGAGGAGAAGAGGCGATTAACTGACCTCTAGCCCAGGTTTAGTGAAGTCTGTGTTACCCATAAGATCTTGTTACAGACCGAAATCTCCCCCTCGCTCTCAGAACCAATCTCTAAATACCTGTGACAGTGGCCTTCACAGTTTAACCGGGGCCAAAATGTCAGTAAGTGAAAGCACTGATAGTGCCATACCTGCCAGCCACCTACTACCTTCACAGCGAGAGCGGCGGGAAAAAGAAAAAAAGATAATGTAATATTTCATTCTCTGTTATCTCCTCTTCAGGTGTGACAGATCTTTTTCTCCACCAGCTCAAACCCACACGCAAAAGAGCACCTGGGTGGCGCATTAAGACTACATATAAAGTGGCATGCTCCCAGAGCGATCCTTTCATATATCTTTATATTACACACATGCAGTTGTCCACTAACGTGACATTACCCCATCCGCCAGCGGGCTTCTCTGTGCCGGTATTAACTCCAGGCTGTGACTGTCTGCGCCATAATGAGGGGAGCATTAGAGGGGATTGCATGATCTCAGAGTGTAGGGGGATGTGGGGTATAATGTCCCCCCCGCCTCCAGCTGAACACAGCGCACGTACTGTAACAGGCAGATGCTGGAGCCCTGCACTCTGGTGATGCACTTATATAGGTGCTTTACAGATAGTGGATGACATGGCAGTTTATTCCTGGCTGTGGCCATAAGACCCAGTGGAGCTGTTGTGACTGCAGAAAGTAAAAGCAAAGTTATAGGTACATGTCAGGAAAACTCAAGGAGATCCCATTTTTAAAGGACTATAAACTAACTACCTATTTACTTCCACAGTAATAGCAACATGCCAAATTATCTCTATGGTATTAAAAAAAAAAAAAAACTTAAACGAGATATATGCCACAGAGGTTTGGTTGGTAATTATTGCCATCATGGCTCACCTGCTAATCCCCATTTATTAACCAATGTTTACTGCAGGTATGAAAACGTTAAGGTAATTAGAAATTACAGGGATATAAAGATGCAATTAACATTTAAATTTAGGTTTCTTTGTCCTTCCCTTTGCTCTGTGGGGCTAACAGAGGAGAAAAGGGTTGGAGAGGAAAGGACTTCACTAATTACTCAGCAGGAGCTCGAGTCGACCCTCTCATTCGCTCTGTTTCAGTGAGTCAGACTGATGCCCCTGTGTCTAAATGAAGATTAAGACTGCTCACAATACTGCAAGGTGTCTGAATGTCCACAGTGACCGGGGGAAATTACGTTGCACGCAGCAGGCACACACCAGAGGTGTTGCCATGACACCGTATATCTCCTGTTGTGCTATCACACATTGCAGACGCACAGTAACAAGGGCTTATACATTCAGTGCAGCTGCCGCAGCACAGCTGTATAATACTGATGGACATTTATGGGATAAGACATCAAAGACTGATTTATTTCTGAGTATATCTTAGACTTTGAGGGCATGTGAGAGAAATGTTTGTCAGATTACTAGCAGTAGAGGTCTCTGGAGGTCAGGAGCTGGTTATAAAGTGAGCGTTCATTGAGTGGAGGTTGAGGTATCGCTGAATCAAAAGCACATCACACAAACTAGTTCTCATGTGGAATTTAGCTGTTGCTAAATATTTACGCAGAAACAACTACCCGCGGTAACAGAATCAAGTGACAAACCAGTCACCTGAAGAACCCATTTAGAACGGTGATATTATGTTTGTCGTATCTAAAGTGACACATTTAAATGACTGTGGTCATAACTGTGCTGCACTGCACTTCTACCCACAAGAACCAGTGTTGTCACAGGGTCCTGGAGTACACCTGTGCATCCCTGCAGCAAGACGAGAGGTGAAACCACAGGTCAGCAAAAACAAAATTTTCAGAGGGTGTTAAGTTTCTCCAAAATGATAAAACTTAAAAAGACTTTTAATTGAATTGCTTTTGATTTGACAGTGTTACTTAGGTTTCCTCGCTACCCATTTACACATTACTCAAGTCTTCACTCACTGAAGCCCAGGTCAGACCAACGATTCGCAACGAGACGAGTTAAATCAAGCAACTACTTCCGATGCGCCGCTCTGCAATGTACTAAAAAGCAGCCGGTTCACACCAGCGCAACTAGATGAGATGGAGTATCATCTCTATGCAACAACTATCTGCTTCTGATTTTGTGGCTGAATATAATTTGTATCTTCTTTAAATTTGAATGAGGATAGTGATTGTAAGTTACTGGCTACAGCTGCATTTGTAGTAGTGATGAAACGGCAAAAACAAACAAAACAAGCATCAGATGGACTGTATACATGATAAATATGCCACAGTAATGTGAATAAGCAGCGCCAATTTATCGGTAAATGACAACGTGTATGTATGAACGAGCAGCAGCAGCGACACACCCTGAGGACGGACGCAGTTGGCTCGGTGGGGACAGAGCACCTGCTGCAGCAAGTGAATACGCCGTCTGCGGTCATTTGACTTAACCAGCAGACTTCACTACAAGCTGTATGGCTGTTAAAACAGGTGACGTGCTTTACCTTCTAAAACCAGCTGCCAGCGATTTGATTAGCGGAGTTGCAGGTGACACCATCAGCCATCTTGAGTCGGGCTCAGACTGGCCAGTTTACACAGCTGCAACTTTTCTCTGCGACGTTCAAAAATGGTTTTTGTCTCGTCACGAATCGGTCTAAACTGGGCTTAAGACGTTCCTTTAGTTTTGCTGGAGCCCAGCTCAGACCAAAATTTTTGGGATGAGATGAAACCATTTTAGACTGTTTAAGAAAATGTTGCAGTGGTGTGAACTGGCCCGTCTCAGCTCAACTTAAGCTGGCAGATGGTGTCACCTGAACTCAGCTTGTCAAGTCGCCAGCAGCTGGTTTAACAAAATAAGGAAGGTCATCTGTTTTAGCAGCCATTCTGCTTGTAGCAAAGTCAGCAGGCCTGGATAGTTACAAACTGTGTTCACCTGCTGCATGTTTGCATTCTCTGACAACTGCTTTCCATTCCCACCGAGTCCATCTCATTCACATCCCTGCAGGTGTTGATGCAAATGTCAGTCACTGTCCTCAGGGTGTGTCAATATTGGACGGCTGGTTGCCGCTGGTGCTTGCTATATGTGCGCATGTCACAGACAAATACTTATTGACTGTTTGATCAGAACAGGTTATTTAAATTATTGTGGCAGGTTGTTTTGTTGATGTTTTCGCCGTTTCACCACTACGAGAAATAAAACTAGAGCAAATATCTCACTGTGGCTCTTATCTTAAGAAGCTAAAAATAACATTCAGTTACCATATAAGACTTAAAAGCTGGAAGTCAGAACGGAAGTACGTGGGGTCGGTGCTATGAAGGTGATACATCGTCTTGCTGAGTCACATTGGTGTAAACTGGCAGGTTTTCAGGATGTTACAATCTGGCACACTGCAAGTTGTTGCAACTCGTTTTGTCGCAAATCTTTGGTCTGAAGTGGGCTTAAGAATCATCACTAACAATATTTTAGTCTAAGACAAACCCTAAATCTGCACTGTAAAAATGCTATGCCATGTTATATGCATTTGTGAATGTGAATACTGACACCGTGTATTGATAAAGACAACTATTGGAAACCAGTGCTGACCACTTGAAGGGCTTTCTTATTTTGGAATATGTAAAAAAAGAAAAGTAAATCAAATTCATTCTGATTGTGTGTTTTCCATTTGTTTTTGCTTCTGAAAGAGATAAACATGCAGTTATTCACACACTCATGAGGAGCTGAGTAACACAGGAAAGAACAGAAGTGGGAGAGCGAGCTTCGACACAGTCATGTTAGAGGGTCAGGGCTCAAGGTTTTTACTAGCACGCCTCGGGGCGGAAGGCTATCTGGAGTACTAGAACTTATCCTGGTGGGCTGGCAGTGAGAGAAAGAACACAGATGAGAACAGACGAAATCATTTTCAAATGCCGTCTGATTCTGCGGCAGACAGGTTTGTATCTATGAGTGTCTTGCTCTGTGGTTGCACAAGCTTTATTCATCACATTCTGCTACTGTGCATGGGCGAAATATCTCTTCTTCTCTGCTCATGGTGTGAAATAAATCAAATTATTGGATTTGATAAAAAGCAATTTGCTAAATATATTGTCTGTAACAGACCATATTGGTGCTGATGCATCACTATATGTATGTATCATATATATTTTTAATGTAAGTAATCTCCATCTGACTGCCCAACAATACAAATACAGACCTCAGGCTGTCAGCAGAATAACACACCACATACTTGTGATGCTCAGCCTCACAAAAGCATCGAGCGGCCCTGTCCGGTTTCCTTTGGAGCAGGCATAAATATACATATCCCCCATAATTGAAAACTGCGCAGGCACATGGGGACTTGTCTCAATTTGAATATGAATACAGTTCTCATTTCATTTTCTGCTTTTTAAAATTCTAGTCTAGCATAACGATAACCCCAAACCTCACTCACTGCCACCTCTTCAATAGAAATCATTCTGCTAGACAGTGCCTCTGTCCCTCCCAGTGACCCGGCCCCCTTCACTCTTTCTCTTTTTTTCCAAATCAGCTGTTCTCAAAATCAGCACTCCATACAATGGCTTCTGGGACTTCACAAAAGCATTCCCTCTATAAAGAAAAAAAAAATCTCGAGGACGTGGTTCTACTGTATATGCTGAATAAAAGGCAAAAGGAAGATTCGATATTTTTCCAACCTGGGTTTTATTGTTGTAGTGTTGGTCCATGTAACTATAGGTCAGTGTAACATTGTACTCATCCTTGTCATTGTAGAAGACCAAATTACTTTGCTGGGGAAAAAAAAAAACACTTACCGAGTCCAATTAAAAAAGAAAAATAAAGTGCAATCCTCAGATGGATTGTAATCAAGTCCCACCTTAACCTACCTATCAAAAAGCTCATTTGAAGGGTTAGGGATTATAAAACCAGGCTCATTCAGTGTCTCTACCTCTAAAATCTATTCAAGCTGTCCTTTGTGTCTTCCTGCAGGTTGACCCGAATGTCTGGCTCTGTTGTGTTTATTATAAACTGTGGGATGTGACCTATAGCCGGTCCAACTGAGAGGTCTAGCACAAGGAGAAGTAATGCAGACAGTCCAAAAAGGAACAACAGGAAGGTTGTTTTTTAGGCTTGTGTTCCCTCAGCACCTTTGGAAAGTGTTTGCAGAAGAGTGCTTGTGGTGATGAGTGCAATGTGATGCTAAGCTATAGGTTTACTGGCCAAAACATTAACTAAATACTATTAAAATAATACTGTATGAGGCACATTGCATAAACTTTGAGTATTGTTTGGACGTAAGGCTTGTTAGCTCTTTACTCGAGTGATAATGAAAGAATACTTCACACTCAAAATGACCATTTGTGTATCAGTTAATCATGCCTTGTTACCTTAAATGCGTAACAAAAGCTGGTTTTCTTGCATGCCTCCACGGAACACGGCAAATAAACTAATTTACTGATTGATTAAGGACCAAAACATCTGTATACACAACTTGTGCCGTAAACCCAGTCTATTTATACAGTCGTATGCTCAGCACTTCCCAAACACATGCAGTTTTGCTAAAGATCCTCAGGACTGGAGTCTGTCTTTGAACAAAGCTTACTAAGTTTCACTTTCAGTTCAGTTCAAGTCGTGAAGTTTTGGCAAAAATGCGTGTGTTTGGAAAGTAATGAGCATACAACTGGATAAATGAGACTTGGATTATGCTGCAGGAGTTGTGTGGGAGTTTGTGAAAGGGTTTCATATAGCTTTGCTGTTAGCAAACTGGTCCCTAATCAATCAATAAATCAATGTGTTTGTTTCCCTCGCAAATCCAACATACCTTGGCATGACTAACTGATATACAAATGGTTATTTTGTGGGTGAAGTATTCCTGTAAGAAATGAGCTAGTTGTAACACAGTGTATTCTAGAGTGATTCGATCTTTTTTGGGTGTCCATAAATTTACTTCAGTTTTGGCCATTAGTGGACATATGGGGTGGGAACCTCCAAACATCAGGCATAAATGTCAAATGCTTCGGCTTTGGAATAGAGCTGTGAAGATGTCGCATCAGAGACTGACTAAAAGATTTTTAATTGGGAAATCTCCCAGTGTCATCCCTGGGCTAATTAGTAGAAATCATTATTTTACTCGAACAACTTGTCATTTATTTTTCAGAACAGGTTACTTTGTGATATTCAGGAGATAAGGAGTGAAATAGTTTGCATGTTTAGAGAGAAATGGGCTGTTGACATATGGTATAAACACCAAAACTACAAACATATTGTCTCATAAAGAATGGCTACAGTGCAAAGATTCCTGTGTGCACAGTTGCGCTCAGGAACGTTACCATTAGCCATAGAGACTAGGACATTTAATGCCCCCCCTAGAGGAGGACAGCGTTTTGTTGTTGTGTAATTTAAGTGAAATTGAGAATGTGGTTCACTTCTTGTTTAACTGTCCTGTATATGAAGACATAACGAATGTACTTTCCAGTAAAATGACCTCTATCTATGCTGATCACTTTTGATTGGATGATCACGAAAAACGTTTTTGTTTCAGAAGAGGACCTTTTTTTGTGAGTATTGAGTAGTTACATTACATGTACTTTTGATTGTTACTGCAGCGTCATTTTAATGGTGTCTTGTAAACCAATGAGGGCTGGGCACATGTAAGTGTGCATGACACAAATAAAAATCAATCACGCTATGGATACGGTGCCCCTTTTTGTTGGTCATGAGAGCAGAGTAAAGAGTGTTACAGAGTGTAACTGATATTAAAAAGACCCAACTGTTTGCAGAAAGTGTGAACTCATTAGTCCATTTTTCATCAGTAGTTGTAATTTATTTTGGTCCTTGTCATAAATTTCAAAGGACTGCACATAATGAAAAATGAATAACAAGGCATTAAGTCAAAAGAAGAGAATAAAAGGAAAACAAAATTTGCCTACAACCAAAACATGTAGGGTGAAGCTCAAGCTTGTAATACCTACCCTTTGTACTAAGCCTATTCTCATAAATAACTCATTCACTACCAGGTCAACGTTAGAATTGCTGATTTCATTTTGTTGATGATTTGGGCTCCTGACTTGGGATTTCAGCAGCAAGCCTTGCCATATAACATTGTCTCACCTCTGCAAAGTACACATAACTAAAGCGTACTTAAATATACAGAGCCCTGTCTTTCTTTGGTACATAAAAGTCAACTGTCAGAAGATTGCGTGTCCTGTAATACCATGTGGGATGCAGCACTTCAGTGGTATGACAAAGAAATGATAAAAATAATATTAATATACAAGTGTTTGCCTTTACATGGCCCGTATTCTTCACATCAAAGAACTCCTGCTTGATGCAGTCGAGAGCTATGACTGACAGATCAGACTGAAGACAACAGATCAAAAATGCATGATTATGTTACCCCTCTGCATTTCTTTCTTTATTGCATCTCCTACTCTCCTTTGCTGAATTGAACTATACCAGACCAACAGCATATCCAACTTTTCTTTGTTTAGCTATATATGAGTTATGTTAAATGCATGGGGTTTATTCTTCTTTTATACCGTGCTATTAAATTAACCATGTGAATTCCATGACAAATGCCATGTTGTTTGATTTTCAGTCAGCCTTAAAGGTGTCCTGTGGAGTTTTGACCTGTACGTGCAGTGTGCAGCAGGCTCTTTATGAGTGGGTACCTGCTTATTCTTCTCGTGCATACATATGAGAATGGTGCATGGTTGACATGAGACAGTCGGCCGGTTGAGAAGTGGCTTTAATGCACCAAGCGACACAGCAAGGCACCGGTAAAGGCAGGGAAGAAGAAGAATGCTATATGGTAAACATGGATATAAACAATGCAAGATTTAAAATTAAACATAAGGTTTGCAAATATTTTATGAGGAATGCATTCGACACATTTGTTAGACCTCCAGGATACACAAAATGCATTTTAGCAAGTAACAATGGGTGTAAACATAACTTGTTTGTTATATAAAAAAAAAACTCCACAGGGCACCTTTCACATCTGCCCACCAGCAAAGAATTAAAATCAATCTTCTAACTCTGGCTCAGTTTTAAAACTTTGTTTTCATGGATCCTTATGCGATTCCCACATGTTAATTTTAGAAGGACTGTCAGCTGCCTTCACAGATTAAATGAACTTTGATGGAACAGTGAGGAACAAATGTTAAAACAGTAGACAGGGAGGCAGCAGCACAGCACGAAACATGGCCACGTCATTTGTACTACCAGACTGAAAGACTAAGACATCCCACTGAACTGGCATTTAAAAGAGTTAAAGGGTTGATGCAAAGGAGGCTGAAAAGAACAAGGCTGGCAGTAGATTTGCAAATAATATTTAGTTCATCACTCGTTTCCTTATTTGCAAAGCATGAAACGCTTTAGATCAGTGAAACAGCACACTGTTTTCACACAGGCAGATTACATCATGGTGTTTAACTCAGGGTATACAGTCATTTGTTTGATGTTCAATCATTTGTTTGGGCTTCACATGATTTGCTAAATGAGAAGGGATGTATCAGCAGTGCATCCACTTGCGAATAGGCAACTGGGTATTTACCTCTGAGTGGAGAGGCAATGGGGATGAGGAACAGGCAGCCAGTGGTCTTGGCAAGGACGGCAGAATCATTTTCAAAAGTTTCTCATTTAACTGCTGCGGCTTTTGCAAGATACAGAAGAAGCTCACAACCTTCAGCCAAGACGCATTTGCTACTGGGTGCCATTGAGGCTGAAAGCGAAAGAACAACTGCACACAATGGCGATGTACATACTGCAGATGCTTTAGTAGGCACCATTATGAGATTTAAAAGACCGGAAAAGGGATAAAGGCAAAAGATGTGGAACTAACAAGATGAAGGCGTAATGCCGGCAAAGCAAGAGCATAAAAGAGAGCAGTCAATTTCATTGCAGCAAAAGGAAGACTTGACAATGAAAGCTATGCTGATGAGAGACGAGCATCATCTGAGTCTATGCTAAGTTATCACTCATGGAGCATTTTCTTTTCAACTCACAAGCTGAAAAGAAAAATACCTCCTGAACCCACCGTGTTAAACCTTGAGATTATCAAAACATCAGTTTAATGAGAACTTAACTTGACGTGCTGTTAATAGGAACACCTCCTTGTCCTTGAGGGACGTTCATGTTTTTACTTTTGTTTTTATCTGATGAGGCAGACTGCTTTAAAAATGCTCACACATTCACACATTCATATAACTAGGACCAACTTTCAGTCTCAAAATTTCTCTGTCTTTTTTTTCAGAGTTGGAAAACTTAAAAAGAACCAGAGTGGAGAGGAACTGGCTTCGGTGAAGAGCTGGGAGAGCTGGGCTCTGGATCATCGCTCTATGCGGATGTACTTACTGCCACAGAACACTCCATTATCTCAAAATGACAGCTAAATTGGCCTGTCAACAAAGCTACACTCATCTAAGCAACTTCACTGGTGCATTAGTGCTTCTTCCAAACATAGATCAGGGATATGGGGCATCTCTTCCGTTCTGGAAGCCACAGGGGGAAATTAGAGAGTTTCTAAGTGCTGCACTATTCAAACATGCAGGCTTGGCTGTTGGTTGGTTTCCCTTGCCTATCAGAATCCAAGCCGAGCTGCTTAAGTATTTTGTTCATGATTGCCTAAACTTGAGGTGAAAAGGAAAAAAAAAAAAATCAGCCTAATGAATCAGAGGAACAAAGTGCTGCTGAAGAATAGTAGCATTCAATTGATGCTGTGTTATTAATTCAAAGTTAGTATTCCCTTTGGCTGCTTCAACTTGAACTCCAGTGAAGAGAAGTGAACTTTACTGTCTTTTAATAAAAGCAGCCACTCTTAATATCTATCCATCTATTCTTCATTTCATCAACAACTGACCTTAAGTCTTTTCAAAATTCTGAATACAACATTCAGAGAATTATTACTGAAGCAAACCACTATTTACTATGTAAAAATATAGTGGAAAAATGGCATCCTGAATAGAGAGTGATGCCATGCGACCTCTACGAGTGTCATAATCTAAGTTTCTTTGTGGGTTCTTGTGGTAAACCAGTCCAGCCAGGCGTACATGTTAGTGCCTTGTGAAAGCGTAGCGCCTCCCCTGTGGTTTCCCCCTCTGTTCACATTGTTAGCTCTGTCAACTGCTGCCATTGTTAAGTGCTGTGTATGAAGCTACCATCATTAGCTGCTGGCCGCCGGCTCAGTCACCTCCATGTTGAGAACTGTGTCCAGACAACTCAAAAGCCTTGTTTCCTCTAAATTCTTTTGGTATGGTACCTTTAGAACCAAAAGTAACCCTTCAGACCCTAGCATTTCCACCGCAAACAGTACTCCTTCATGTGGGTGGAGTTGTTGTCACTCACTGCTTCATCCAGTACTTGCTGTATTTCTTCCTTTATCAGTCTGCACCTTGTTTATTGTCACAGAACGAGGTTACATGCCGATATTTTCAGAACAAAATAAAACAGGCTGCAGTGAGAGTCTCTCTCCATGGGATATTTAAAAACAGCAGGTTTGTGCATTTGGCCCTTTGCAGGCAAGCTCTGGGGTTTAGTGTTGCCAGAGCCCACAGGAACAACGATCGGCAACACTTTTTCTTTTCTGAGTGAGGATTGGAATATATGCAGTTTACATACTCTGGTCAAAATTAATATATTGCTTGAAGATCCACCCATTACTAATTATAAAAAACTAAAGTTTTGGTTAAAGTTGTCACATTTAAATTTAAGGTGTGCTGATTGATTCATGTCATAGTAAACGTTCCAACTTAAAAGGCTGCCAGTTGGCCCAGTGAATTATTTTTCTCAGACTGCAGCTGCTGTGAGAGGCAGCAAAACAGCCTTTCATTTAAATTGTATAGTTACACTTTAATACAACTCTCCATGGTATGAACAGTGGTTACATGAGCCTCAAAACCAGCAACAACTCAGCCCTGAGCAAAGCGACCATCCTCTATTGACCAATCAACAGACTGCAGTGTTCACAGCTCCACCTTTTAGTAC
>JAPZEB010000020.1:11539974-11551049 GCA_029783705.1 Chaetodon striatus | reverse complement strand
CATTAATACACGACATTTAGCTTCAAATCACCAAAAAAAACAGCCTGAAAATGAAGGAAATCTGAAACGATTACATTAGAGTAAATGGAGCACAGCTGTGTTGTTGTTGGATACTGGTCTGAGCCAGCCTGATGCTACCTTATGATTGGCCAGCCATCACATACTTCTTTCATACTGTTTTAAGCCCCTAAACACTCCAAACTCAAAAAGTCTGAAAAGGTGCCAGACCAAAACACAATGTATAGCAGAAAACTGGCAGAAAAAGTTGACACATCATGCACTGCAGCTCAAGCTGTAGCTCAAATTAATCCTCAGGCTCTCAGCTTTCAGATGATGTATACCACTTCTATGTGGCATATACTGTTGACCTGCTATCACCCTTAAAGTTACTGTGCCTCCCCTAAAATATGACAAAAATAAGTGTGTAGTGGGTCTCAGAGGGTTAAAACAAGGTGATGACTGCACTTACGATTTTAAGGTGGGCCAGCAGCCTCATGACATCAGCCATGTCGGCAAGGATTAGCAGGCGGGTGACAGCAGAGAGCAGGGCGCGGGCAGCCCTCACCATGGTGCCACGTTTCACAGAGGAACACGGGTCATCGGCAAACTCTGACGAGGCAATGCGCATCGTCTCGCCTGCGAGAGGGAAGGGAAAAAGCAGTAAGTGGAAGAGAGTGGCTTTAGTTTACCTTGGAAGTGGACAATTTATTATCATCCGTGTGAGTGTGTGTATTTGTGTGTTCATACCGTGCACCCATTTTTTATGTATACTGTACATTGTTTAACACCAGTTGAAGATAAAGCGAGCTACTGTTGTGGTATAAATACACCGAGATGACTGATTGTTCCTTGAATCTGTGTCTGCACTGTATGTAACCCATTTAGGACCCACCACTAACTCCCTTCATCCAGTCCAGAGCTTATAAATCTGTGTTGTTTGTTAGGAAATAGATACGAATTTCACTTCAAAGAAGCCCAAGTTTGCTCAAACCCACACATACACAGAAATCAATGAGCTTGTAACCTAGAAGCCTTAAATCATCACAACTGGTGAGCTGTTCCTCTACATAATGTGCTGCAAAGTGGTTTATTTATGACCTCCCTTCACCCATTTCAACATAGATCAAGCAACATTCCAGAGAGTATCATCTCATCCGTGTATCTGGGCAAAACTCATCTCTCAGAGCTTTAACCATGAAGACAAACTGCATAATAATGCTGAGTTAATGTTTTAATACATGAGTTTCTTTGTTAAAAGCAGCAACAATGGTGTTCTTCAGTGTTTATTTACCATTAAAATATAATTTTTATGCTCGAGTAAGTACCCATTGGTGAGAAAATGAGCTATTTTTTTAATTAATGATGCTAAAGACTTCCTGCAGGATCGGGAGCAAAGTGGCAGCGGGTCAACACTTGCGATGCCAAGACTCAAAATGAAAACAACTCTTCTCCAGCACACCATGCTTTATTCACCAAACGTTTTCGGCTATCTTGGCTTCATCGGGGTACGAGTGCCAGCTCTTGGCATTAATAAAAAACACTGAGCAAATAAAACAGTTTGTCCCGTGGTGATGTTACGTCTACAGTATAAATGGCCAGACACAAAACCTAATCAGAGAAAATGCACCTGACATACATACACAAGCGTGGCATTCAAACACAGACTGTTGCCAGTGTCACAAGTCTGTCTGGCCCGGTGATGAGCTAGTGAAGAGTGACAGTACAAAGGGCCTGATTAATGAACCCCTCTGTGGTCTGAAATCAGCATCTATAATTTAATCATGACAAGATAAAGGGGTGTGAGATGATGAGGTCACTGTGACTCAGGTCAGATGAGGCAATGACAGATTTAAGGATGTTTTACAATTCGCAATGACCTTAACTAGGCCGATGACACCATCTGGGGAGACCTCTAGCTGCCACTAAAGGCCTTGTAAAAATGAAATATTCTGTTAAAATTAGCTGAATACAGTCAACATTGCAGATTTCAGACCCCATATTTCCAATGTTATTAACATAAAAGAGTTTTCCCTGACATGTAATTATATCCAACCCAGCATAAAAGTGTGTGAAGAGAGAATAAAGACAGAGTGTCCCATCAGCAGCCAGATTCTGTGCTGAAAAGCTTTTGAGCATGCCCGTCTTTTCATAATGGCAGTAAAAGGTTAAGAGATGTGGAGCATTAACTTTTATCTCCTATTCTAGTGTTGGTCAGCCAAAGTTTTTTTCCTGGGAAAGGCAGGTGCTGAGTTTGATTCATTGCCTTTTTTTAAAGGGCAAAGCTATGCCATCAAAAGAATCAGAAAGGGCAGTGTAATTATTCATGAGCACAAACAACACAAACACAAAAACTGCGCTACATTAGTTCAAAACATGCCCTTAAAGATACCGAACGTCTTTCATAAACTTTTTAACACAGCCTTCCTTTGGTTTTGGATCGCATGCCAAACAGGTAGGAAGATTGATCTTGTCCTATTTGATGTCAGCTGTGGTGATGACCTGTATGGCAACAGTCTATTTCACGCCTCAAAAGAGCTGAGTGCCAACGCATTCAAGTCAGTGTTCAACAGCAGCGGCGGCCAAGTGGAGCTGACAGTGCAGGATGAGGAATACGGATACAACACAACATACTGTACGCCGAGCTCCATTTGCTCTTTCTGCTGATGTAGTTATTGAACGGGGAATCCAATTCCATTCTGGGGACAAACATCTGATTCACCGAAAGGCTCACTGACTTGCTCTCAGCACAGAAAAGAAACTTTGGAAACTGTGACATTGCCCATCTGAGCGAGAGCTCCCTGAAAGATTGAGTGTGATTTGTTGAAGTAAAGAGTTATGTCCACGCAGGAGTTTCGGTGTTACTGAAATTTCCAAATTGTCGCTAATGAGAATGGGCTTCTATAAAAACTCAGCAAGGCTCCCCGCCATCACAGACAGTCGAAGCTTTAACGATGCATGACTTTAGGGTAAACAACTCCAGAAATAGGCTCATTACATTCATGAAGCTGCGCGTATAAAGTAAACCCCAAACTAATGGCTACTAATCTGTTATATTCAATGCACTTGCCTTGCCACTCTTAACTCTACATCTGTCTAAAGCACACAACTTCAGACATTTGACTTAATACGTCCTCCGAGCATTACACTTATAGCAGTCACTCTTCCTATGTATAGCCTTCAATGCTTGAAAAAACATTGGCTCCACAGCTCTTTCACAGAAAACGGTGCCAGCACTGCTAATCATTTCAGCTGGAAATGATGCTGAGTTGAGATCCGCTCTATAATATCTGTAGAATCTGCATAATTCCATGTTCAGTATGTTCCACATTGGCAAATGCAGCATTTAGGAAGCTATTCTGAAGCTGTGGTAACTGAATACCTCAACATGAGGCATCCATTAGCACTGCCACGACCAAGACTATCCCCCCTTTCTTACATGAAAGTCATTGGTTCTTTAATGTGAAACCTGAGTTTACATTACCACATAAGCGTGGTACTTTGTGTCTTGTCTAAATGTTGTTTTGTCTTCCCTGTACACATACTGAATGGGCAGTTAGGACAGTGAGCAGCCGTATTACTGCAATCCAGTGCAAAACACACAAGTTCTCTCTCTTACTGGGTTGTTTTAGTGATTACATAAAGGTGTTGATGTTTTTGTGGCTACCCTGTTGACCTCATACATATCTCACACTCCCTTCCTTTCTGTGTGACTTTTGTTCAGCAATAAAAATGTCTGCAAATTGCACTGACAACTTGATCTCACAATTGCAAGCATTAAAATTTCGAAAATGCGGTCCTTTTCAAGAGACAGAAAGGTGTCAGATGTTTGCAGATGTCTCTACATCAAGTTACCCATTTAGAGTGGACTTTGCTGTAGTGCCATTTAAGTACATAAAAGTAATTTAAAGGCAGAATGAGTAGGATTTTCCAAGAGTCATAAAAAAAACTAGAAAGGCACTTGGAGAGCGCAGACCTCCGCCAAGGCCAAATGCTCTATCTCGCAATATTAAAGGTGCAATATATGGCACTCAGAACATTAATAATATAACGAAGTCATGTTCATGTCCCCACTGGCTAGCTAATTGCCACCACTCTGCTCTGTATTGTGCTCTCTCTGGTCCAGGTGTGTGTGAACTCTGCCAGCATTGTTACTGTTGTTAGCACTGCATTGCTAGCTGCCAGGTTTTGTGTGTTCAGGAAGTTTCTGGGCATCAACGTTTAGGCAGTGGTGTGTAGTTCCCAGTCTGTAACAGCGCGCAGGGTGTGAGGGCAGGACTCCATCAAAACATTGTGACCAGGTGTCAGATCGTAAGCACACACCAGCTTTAAATGTTGTGGTAACCAATAACAACAGCCAATTCCAACTCATTTTGCCTTTAAGAAATACACTTGCTTTTTTGATTTCATATGTTGTGTAGAAAGACAAATCTTTAAAAGCGTGTCCTTTCCTAAGTCTTCTAGAAAACAAGCAAAAAAAAAAAAAAAGAAAGAAAGAATACAAGGCCAACAGACATGGTTACAGAAGGTCCGCTGTGACTCTAGTCCAAGGGGACTGACTGCAAGTGGGCAACCCTGAACTGATGATGGATGATGCTCTAAAAAGTTTTGAAACAACCCAGAGTCACACATCACCACTGTACTATAGCTCGAGTATGTGAGTCAAATATTGGTCTGTGAAGGAAAAATGTAATAATATAATATTGCTGAGGGCGAGGAGGAATCACTGCATGTCTGAATGTACAAGGATACTGCTCACTGACAGTTATCTGACCAACATCAAAGCAATTTTATGATACAGCCACTGTATTATCACAAGCATTATGTCTGCATAAGAACATTCACCTAGCTCACCTTGCTTACGAACATCCTCCACAGCAGCAATGAGCTCCTCCTTGAGGTCCTGGCTGTCTTTGGCAATCTGCTCACCCTTCTCCAGAAAGTTCTGGGTAGCTTGCTCAACAGACACTGCCAAGACATGGGCCTTCTTGGAGCGCCCCTTCTTCTTACTGGATGGACCTTTGTTGCTGGTGTTCACCAAGGTAGTCACCTGGGAGAGACGGGAGGTCATTGCGGTTGGTTGAGTAACATTAACAGTATGTAACACATATGGACAATGGTAATAAATTGCAGCTTTTGTGCATTTCCAAAGGCAATAGTGAGGTCCTGGCTTTGGAGGTTACGGTACATAGCCATTTTGAGAATCAGTCACTAATACTAAGGTAAATAATAATGGGACTAACACTTGACTGAAAAAAAATAAAAACAAAAAAACTTATTTTCAGTTCTGAGTGGAGAATTGCTTTATTACCTGCTGCATGATTTTATGATTTCAAAAGCTCAGAGTAAATGAACAAAAGCATCTTTAAGAGAAAACAAATTATTCAAATCTTTATAACACTGAAACAGACACGGGAAGTCTGTCCTCATTTTTCTCAGCAATGTCAATCCAATACAACGACCAGTTTCTACTAATCTGCTCCTTTCCTTTAGCGGTTTCTCAAAAGATAGTACATGTACTGACTAGGGGTGTAAGGACCAATCAATCTGAATTGATCTATCAATTAAATGATCAATGATCCAATGTCATCGATGCAAAGTGAAAACATCGATCCATATCGTCATCTTTAGGGTACGCTTTTATTTTGAAAGTCTCACCGTCAAACAGCAGCAGGCAGACGGCAAGCAGCCAAGCCAAAGAATAAATCAGCAGTGTGGAAATATTTTGAATTTCAGAGAAAATACAGGTCACCAGATAGAGCACATGGTGTATGTTAACAATGCTGTTACGAGATAAAACATGACGTAATGTTGCCTGCCTGGACGGCCATCTCATCCTGCTTACTTCTCACTACAGCAACAGAAGCAACATTAGCTGCCTGGCTGAAATTCAACCTTACTGTTCTGTCGGAAGATGCAGTGACTCATACCAACGGTGAGCAAGAAAAATAATAATGTTATATATAATCTGTTAAGCTTTAAGTAGAGGAAAAAGTCTGCTGGCTGCTAGGCTAATTTATGAAATGTAAACATGCTTAAGCTAATAATGGGTCACTAGCAAAAAAAAGTTGTTTTGTCTCTGAACCTTGACAGTTATTTTTGAGCTGAATTTGATACTATTGCTAAATGATGTTGTTGTTAGTCCATGTTTTATGGCTGCTGCAAGAAGTTTGCCTTCGGGGTTTTAAGCCAGATAGACCTGAATTTTTCTGAAAAAGATCATGGTTTAGGTCAAAATGAAAAGATTTCTTCCACAAAGGATTTCCTGGCAGAAAGAACTGAAGGTTAACTTATCCAGTGTGCTGTTTTATGAGTTTGTGGAGTCAGTGTAAAGTCAACTTCACTGTACTACTACAGTAACTTACATTATTTGTGTTATTTTATGGCCAAAAGCAAAAAAAATGGGCATATAGTATCATTTCATATCGATCACAGGCCCCTAAATCGCATCTAATCTAAATTGTATCGTGACAGACTTTGCAATATCGGCAAATATTGTATCATTATCCAAAGAATCGAGATGAAACTGGTAAATTACACCCCTAATAATGACCGGAGTATATTTTCTCCTGGTTGTGTGACTATATAATGAAACAACTTTGGAAAAATTCTTCAAACTACAATGACAAATAGTCATGTCTTTCTCCATAATATCGCCTTCCACAACTGTAATGAGGCAATCCATTATAAATTCTATTACAGCTACAGAAACATGCTTAATTTTACATAGCATCAATCAGGTACATTGCCTCATCTTAGACAGGACTCACTGAGACAAAATACTTATCCCTCTGCTTAAGTAGGAGTGCTGTACAGTACAGCCGGTCCATCAAGCCGTCCTTCTCACCGTAAGAAAAATGTAACTGAAATGAGCCTCGGGCAACAATTCCTTTGATCTCAGCTCTTTTGGATAGGCTACACTGCACAGAATCAATAGGATGATGTGTTACTGAATCCTACAAAATGAGCCCTTGATCTAATTGTATTGGTACAGTCAGCCTTTTGGAGGAGTATATTTTGTAGAAGAAATGTAATAAGATACATTCCATTAAGAAAGCTCCTAGTACAGTCAAGAAGCTTTTCACTGTTGGACTGTATAACTATTGATTTCTCAACACGGCAGACAGTTAGTCGAGGAGATGACAAACTGTACGGGGACATACAAACACAGTGTGTTATTTGATGTTATTGATGCTGTAAGGCTCACAAGACAAAAAACACCCATTTCATACGAGCACTCTTGCTGCTGAAAGAAGTCACAGACTCACGTGGAGCAGACATCTTCACTGAAAGCTAAAAGCTTTTACCTAATCAGCAATCACATAGTACTCTCAAGAACATGCAAGCCTCGGGGTTCAGAAAAATCTGCTCAGCACTTGAAGATAATCAGGACATGCACTGATAAAGTGTTTAGTTTTGGCTTCTTCAACAAAAATAATGTGAGAAGAAAAAGCTTTCAAACTACCCATATCGGTTATACTGAGCTATAATGAAAGTGTCATTATCATCAAACCAAAAATGATCACCTCATCTGAAAGGGTACTTTGAAAGTAATTAACAGGAAGCCATGAAACAAGCAATACACTAAACTCACTCAGCCTACAGGACAGGCGACGGAAGAGCAGCAATCGTTGCTGCCTGTCAATAATTCATTAAAGGGTGGAATTATTTCCACCGCCTGCATGCTGGTGACACCTTTGCTGAACACAACGGCACATGTCTGTCTGGAGCCAGCGAGGAAGCACATGGACAGAACTGCTCATTACACACTCCAGTCAGATTTTGCTGTAGGAGTATCAGTCTGACAGCAGCCGAACCTGCACAATGGGGTGATATGATTAGTTTGTGGAATATATCAGAGGCTTTCACTCTAAAAAGCTGCTAAGAGCAAAGTTATGTCCTGTCTAGGCTGCATTACTTAAGGGCTTCTAGACTGGAATAAAAACTTTAATGATGTATGCCCCCGCTTAGGATGGATCTAGAAATAGTAAGGCTGATATAAGACCAAGTTAACCTTTCCAGTCATTTTAAAGCATTTTTTTTGGGCTAAAAAGCAATTCATAATTCAATGACATTATTATTTTAAGAATCTGTATTCAAAGCCGTCCCAACGACTAACTTTGATACATCTGTTTACCATCAGCTCATCCGCTCAACATCACCTCACACGGCTGAACGAGTGCTCATTATGAAGTGCAGCGGTGTGTTTATTTCAATCTAACTTTGTGGAATCAATAACTCATCATTATATTTACACATGAAAGCACACACACACACTCTCCACCTCACATGCAGACACACAAGGACTCAGACGCTGGCTGCCCACATGAAAGCATAGATGCACCAAGACAAACAGACTCCCTATTCTTTCAAGTTCCACCTCACAGACCACGCTGAGAATTTCTCTGATTGTTGTTCGGCAGGTAAATCAACAGCACTCTACTGTGTCCAGCGAGATGCAATACTGTGGCAGCCAGTGATGCAGAAATACAATTTGCGTCTTTGTAGGTTCTGCATTATCACATTACAATAGCCCGTTCCATACGTCTGATTAACATATCATTATGCTAAATCCCAAAACGGTCGTTTCTAGCTTGTGGCAGAGTCTTGGATTTCCGATAAATCCAGTGATGAGAAAAGGAAATATTCATTTCTGATTGGCTGTCAGGTGTCTTTTGAAATCATACATCAGGACAACACAGATATAGGCAGCTGCTCAGTTAAATGGATGCTTTCTTGATATCCAACCAGCTGTTTATCATAAAAATGTGGGGTGGATTTTCACCAGCTCTCCGGCTTCTGTTTGAACTGCAGTACAAATTTACTTACACATTGTCCTATGTCCATCACCACGGATACAAAGAGTACAGAAGTGGATCGAAGGAGAGCCGTCCCTCTTTCTCGCTCTGACCTGACCAACTCAGGTCAAACTGTAAAACTGGGCAGTGCTGATCAAATATAAACCAAGATTCTGTTACTGTATAGCTTATTTCTTGCCTAAAACATATTTTAGTGCACTGTTTGGCTGTAATACAAGAGTTCATGAAAAGGAAGCAGCACCATATTGTTTCCTGGATTGCAAAATTGGAGGCTGAAAATACTGCGATCAGTATTAAATGTTATTAGAAACATTTTGTACCTCACTGTTTAACTGTAATTCGAGATTGTTTGTTACCAGCAGGCCACCATATTGATTTCTGTATCAAAACAGACGAGCTTGCATTACTTCACCCGACAGCAGCAGCATTTGTTGGTCCTGTGCTGCGCAGTGCATTTCGGTAGTTGAAGGTTGTCTACGTCTTAAGTAAAAGCAAATGCTGCGGACCTTTTCCTCTATTTTCTCTGGTCGTGCAGCTCCAATGTCAAAAGTATTTGCATCTTTGTACTGCAGAGACAGCCTAGTTTAATGAAAAGAACATATTTCCAACTGTGAAACACTTAAATGTTACTCATCTTACGTATGGCCTCATGATATGTTAACTGTTACTATTTAAAAATATAAAAAATAGCTAAAAACACTTTATCTTCTGTTGTCATGTAAAGGAAACTAACACAGAACAAAGTGCCCTCATTCAAAGCAACAGATAAGCTACCTTCACGGCCTTCTTCAGCTTAACACGGTGCATTATTTTCATGAATCAGAACACTTGCTTTACTCTTATAATAAAGTGTAAGAGCCACTTAGGCACATATTAATAATTGGCAAGAATTTCTGTGTTGATATGACACATCATATGGGTTCTGACGACATTTTACAGTTTCTGTATATTTTAATACTGTTTAGGTGACATTTAGGTCCTGTTTATACGACAACGATTTCAACCAAAAACTGTAAGCTTTAGTTGCATTTTGGTTGCCTGAAAATGCAACATTTCGAAAACAGGCACTAGAGTGCAATTATTTGGAACGAGCACCATCTCCGTTGTCATGTAAACTTGCAATATGCAGTTCCTCTGAAAACAGAGACTTTTTGCACATGTGCATTACGGTTTCAGTCACAACACATGCTTGAGAATCGACCGTCACAACAACAATGGCGGACTCCCGAGCTCTGTTTGTGCTGCTCATCCTATTAAATTTATCAATGCATCTCCAGCAAAGTGTAGATTTACTGTAGCAACTCCACCTCGTTGTCCGTCCTGACAAACATTCGTGTGGTTGCCATTTTGTTTGTTTATACTTCACCGCTCTCTAGAAGGAGGCGTATGTGCACAGGCGCATGTTGTTTCAGTCATTTTTGCGGATCCCTGTGCACGACGAATGTTATCAAAGCGTTGTCGTCTGAACACAAACTTTCTTTTAAAACGAATGTGAGAAATCTTCTGTTTTTGGCGGATCGTTTTCGTGTAAACATGGCCTTGGTGTACATGGCTAAAGGAGATTGTGGACACACCATGCATAAAGGACGACGTGAAGTTTGTATTGGTTTGTATCATAAAAGGTTATGGCTGTGTTAAAATATAATATTAGGTAATACATAAGAATATATAGAAATACAACATCTTGTTGGTTGAGGACCGTACAAGGTGTAATTGTGGAAGGACTTGACCTGCCATTCTGTTTCCCTTTTTGTATTCTAAATAAACCTCGTTCAATATTTTTCCCTGCCCCGTGTGAATACTGTGGATCTCTAGAAAAGGAACAGAAATGTGAGTCAAAACAGAGACACCTCACAAAGTAAGTAGCCAAGGAACTTTGGTGTGTTGAAATGACCACTACACATTCTTTTTCCACAAGCACTGGGTAGCCAGTCAAAGAGAAAATGGCCCTGAGCACAATGCTACACAAAACTACCTTACAAGGATTGGATTAAACAGTACGTCTGTAGAAGAGCTTAAATGCACTACAGATCTTAAATGTGCTTAAGTGATCTGTGTTTGGGTGTTTGATATGTTTTCATCAATAATCATGTTGTGCTTCATAAAGTCCCATTAAGGTTCATTGTTTAAAAGTGGAGACTGGGGAGGTCGTGGAAGGCATCCGACTTCATTGCGGTGTTAATGAAAACATAATTTAATTTGTTTGGCACTGTGCATAGTGGCAGTACTGCAGTGACCTCTTCTGTAAACAATTATCAT
>JAPZEB010000020.1:11519679-11530240 GCA_029783705.1 Chaetodon striatus | reverse complement strand
ATTAGTCATATCGTCAAGAATATCATAATCACAGAAATACCCTGAAATACTGTGATGTTATTTTAGGGCCATATCTCCCACACCTAGTTACTATTCATAATCATTTTGCATCATCTCTGACAGCTGTGGAGCTGCTCAACAGTAATTTTTGCATCTGAAAATGCGAAGCATTACACTGTGAGATTTTTTGCAGAAAGTATTGTACATGCCATGGACACTACTACTCCATTCTGGAATTTTTGAGAGCACTCAAATAAAATGGCGGACAGTAAACATGGTGTACTGTGTGATAAAAAGGGAGTGATGTTGTACATAGCCTCGATCTACCAAAGTCAGTTGAACTGCACCTGCTCTGAGACTGTGAAAGCAGTAGGTTTCTACTAGCAACAGAAAGTTCAGCTGAAACAAACTGCTCGAAGCAGAATATTCAGATTGTGTTCAGGAGCAAACGGTTGGAAAATAATTGATTTTCTAGTGCAGGGTTTGAGGTAAAGATGGAAGATTCTGAAAATGACCAGGGGAGAGCACATGTGGTATAAGACAGCCAATTAATTGTTGTCAAAACTTTGACTCCACAAAGTCATTAGAAAAGCACAATTTAAATGTTGCTCTAAGGTTGACCATCCCTCATGGAGGAATGATTGTAGAACGGCGTCTGATCCGTCCGTACAAGTTCAAGCACTCAAGCACCACGATCGACTTGTGTACAAGTCGTACTTTATCAGCTCAAATTAATGGAATTAGATTTTCAGGGTTATTTTTAATAATTTAGTTCACGCAGTGAAAGGATGAAATATTTACCAGAAAAAAACTCAAGTAATTACTGGGCTCAGTCTTATGCAACCAAAGTGATGCAACTTCCTACAGAATTACCAAACGATGCACTACAGGGAACCATGGAGAAAGTTTCATCGTGAACACTAAATCTGCCTCTAAATAAATACAAAACTCAGCAAAGGGAGACAAAAATGGAAGGAGCGCTGTAGACGGAAGTAGTTTAGCAGCTGAGCTCGGCAAGTGAATTATTCATGGCAATGGGCTTGTTTTGTGGCATTTTCTGCGCCTTAAAATATTAAGACAGCGTTCATCAAGTTAACCCCAGTTTATAGGTCATAGGGGAAGAAGATGGCTGCACGGAAGACAGTAACAGAGAGAATATTTTAAAACTGCACATACATGTAACAGAATGAATTAAGACACAACAAACTCATTTTTGACTATTCAGCCTCATTTTGGTTACATCTGTGCTGATCTTGCTCGCAGCCAAATATGCAGAGAATCAGAATCTCAGATTATCTGTCCGCGTCTTTCCCTTTCATCTCCTTCCTCTCTGTCTCGCTCTTACACACACACGACAGAACAGGGGAGGCAGGACCCCCTGCTGGCTCGCTGTCAGAGTCCTTTGAAGAGCCCAAATGGATCTAGTTGTATTTCACCCGTAGATCTGCTCCGCATCTTCACAGCGTAGGCTGTCTTATCAGTGCATAGCACTATACTGTAAGTGTATGTTTGTGTTCGTTTACAAAATATCTGATAAGGCAAAACTGGATGGGGGGCGGCGGTGAGTAAATGTATCCTTGTGTCCTGGTTCACAGATTACCAGACATTACGGCATACGGTGCTGACCTTGGACTCTCCTCTGCTGCTCCCACAGCTCTCAGGCACAGACAGACACTATTCAATAATGAATATAGAAACACTGACTCTCTGTCCCTGTCTTTTTTTCCCTTTTCTTTCCCTCCCTTCCTCATAAATAAAAGTTTTAAATACAGTTTTCTTCTCCTGGAGGGAGAAGTGCTTGTGACATGTTAAACTATATCAGAAGAAGTACAATAAAAACTGCAGCCTTGAATACTGTTAACTGAAATAAATAAAAAAAATAATGAGTGAAAGGACGTATAAACTTTTCATGATCGCTGTAATTAAATTAAATTTAGCTAATTTTACAACAACAAAAAGCGTTTATGAGGATATGGGTAATTAATCTACACATTTTAATCTTCCTAGAATAATGTGCACGTTTGTTCTTCAAGCAGCTGAAAACTTTTGTCAAAGTAAAAAGACAAAAGAGCGCTTTTGTTTCTTAAAGTTTAGTCTGTGAAGGTTTTAAAATGTGGGAGTGAGCGGGATTTTGCTTTGTCTTTAAAACAAAAGAGGCAAAATGTTTTTTGTTCTTCAGCCTTGAAGTCCCAATCACTCTGAAGAGGACATCATATATGGCGTGCTGTTCAAACTGTAATTCTTTCCCAATCTCAAAAACTACTGTAATCATGCAGCCTCAGATGAGCGGACTGTACAAGCCAAGGGAATTCATTGTGCAACAAAATTTTATTTAAAAAAAATGACATGATGTGATAGCAACATGCTTTTCTTCAACTTCCCGAGGCTGCTCTCATAAAAGATGCAGTTATTTTTTAAGACCACAGTCAAATTTACTCAGCTGACTAAGCACAAGTACATATGTATACTTTGCTTTTTTCCCAAAAGTTGGCAATAACCTTAATTTAAAGTTTCTACTTTATCGTAGTGACACCATTGGCATAAAACGGTCATTGCTCTGGGCTATTGCATTCACTGCCCAGGGCAGTCACTGTCCTAAAGTAGTTTAACAGTGTCTATCACGTCTTCCTTTGACTTCTCTGACATTCATAAAAGCTACTGACTGTATTCTATTTTGTAATAAATCATTGCTAAATTGTTGTTTATCTTTCATCAAAAACATTAATCAAATAAAGCAAAAAATGATGCAGTGAATAAAAAGCAACAACACTTTAAAAAGGCAAGCACATCAAAAAGGATAATCACTTTTTTTAAGCTCTGTTTACTCGCTTACACACCAATTATTTCTTTCTTTTTATTTACTTTTTCAAAGTGTCAAGTTAAAAATTGAAATTTGAGTTATAGAGAAACTGTGTAAAAATGATAGAGGACATTTTGACATGTCACAGTTGGCACAGGTGTAGCTCCATGTAGCTGCTTCAGTTTTAGAGTCCTGGAATCTCATTTATAAACATTACATACGCACACAATGAGGAAAGAGGCGTATGCCACATCCCACGCAAAAGTTGTGATCTCTAAAAACAGACTTGACAGGAGAAGCCTGATTCCATGCTTACAAACATTTTGGAGATGGGAAATCGGCGACACAGAAGGTGAGGTGGAAGCCTGATTGTAGAATATTTTTTGGCACACGCCATTTTAGGCTTTTTTAACAGCACGTACATTTTTAGTATGGATCCTACGCATTGTTTCATAAACGAGACCCCTGGTATTGTGCACACTGGCTCACTGCTCACTGACATGGCTTACTGGGACACTTCAAAAAAATCACTGTTCATGTTATTATTAACACATGAGCTTTTTCGTACTGTAACAAGTTAAAATGTCTGCCGCGAGTCTTATTAGTAAGCTGGAATGTAAAATTTGATTAACTGAAAAAAGAAATAGCATCCAAATCTTTGGTTTCATTTAAATCTGAATTTACATGAAATCAATACACATTGAAAAGCTTAAAAAGTGCCTTATTGCTGGTCTAACACCAGAGAAATTAGCAGTGCAGTCCACCATGGAAATATATTTCTGGTCCAGGTCCTTCAGCTGCCATTACTACAGTAACAACAAAAATAACATGAGGTTAAGATTGTTCCTGAGCAGGCAGCAGAGTGGCTAGTTGAGCTTTTGTTTGTGAAAATAGTGCTGAAATCGAAGGGGTTGTGTTTCTAGGGCAATCTGATGTGGTGTATTTCCTACAGTAGAGAAGCAGAGAGAGAAGGAGAAAGAAAGAGAGCGGACAACCAGCATCTGTGCATGGCTGCTGTTCAGAACCCTGGGGCAAGCCATATGCTGACATAGCAAGGTGTCAGAAGATACAGCCCGAAGACAGATGAAAGTGTGTTTCACAACATCCAGTGCTGACCCCAAGGCACTGGCAGAGGTAATGAGAAGACAGAAGCTAACAGGGGGCACTCTGCATAATGACACAGCTGTCATCCTTATCATACTAGCGTGTAAAAAAATAAAGTATTACCTACTATCATCACCTTTCTCGGGACATCAGTTAAAATGCACTGTGTGACTGTGACTGCTGGTTGACACTTGTTTACAGAACAAAGAGCAAGAAAGATGACACAGCCCCAATATAATGTGCAATGAGGAGAAACGGAATAAGAGAGTAACAGATGAAGAAGGAGATTAAAAAGTATGTGCAATTAAATTCCTGCATTGTATGTGTCTGTGACTTGGAGAGCTCAAGTACTGAGTTGTATAGAAACAACAAGGTATTGATTTTTAGCAACATGGTAACAGGAGCTTGATAGCAGTTTCGACCTCCAAAGCGACACATTTTCACTCCGACCTCGTCACATATTGACGTTTGGTCATGGACCTTCTACCTCCAGATACGACATGAAAGGTACCCTGGGTGCGTTGGTTGTTAATGTTCTTGGACGGCGTTTCAAGTTCTGCCTGTTACATGCATTGTGTTCTTTCAGATTACCCTTAATTTTTACAGGAAATTGACCGTTTACATACAGTCTCTTTCAAAATAAAAGCACTATGTCAGTACAACAATGCAAATTGAAGTTATTTTTTTTCAAAAAGTAATGCATGTGGTTTCGGTAACAAAGCAAGTGGTTAGGTTTAGGAGAAAAGACCAGAGTTCGGCTTTATAATCTTACAGGATGCAACCACCGCTCTATCCGGTGAAAGTCGGTGTTTGTAAGACCCATCCACCAACCACCCCTGCCACCCGCCCTATTCAGACTTTCGCTGTCTTAACTTTCGTTCCTGTCCTGCCACAGTTCCCCTGACACTGCCGAGCACCATGAAACTATAACAGTGACCAGCCACGTATCATGCCGACGTTTAAGCTTTTTTCATCAGTGTCTGATGCCACAAGCCACTGCCCAAGCACCAGACTTCGACAACTTTGGAGTGAGACCGGGTTGGCCAAGGTACAAAATTGCTGTGAGGTCATCTGATGATTCCCACCCCTAGGCAATACCCATGTGTATACCATTTGCTCATTCCATATAGCTCCTTCCGTAAGTCATGATGTCAAATAAACGTATATGTAAAGTTCTTTCCAGTCAATCTTTAAAAAATAAGAATGAAAATGGCAGGAAGCTTCAGGAGTCTGCATTTGGATTTCATGCCCATGAGGTGCATTACAAAACACTAGTGTTGCATGCATTCATGATTATGAGAATTCACCACAAAGAAAAAATATCTTAAATCTTTCATTGTGGAGGCCAGAAAAGATATGGGCTAAACATTTCCAGGGGAGCAGGTGTGTGAGACATCTGAGAACTGAGGTAGTGTCACGATATCACGCGAGGCAGGAGGATCAACTGAGGCAATAATACAGGGGACAAAATGTGTCAGATGTGTGCCATAATGACACCAAAGATAGAAGACAGCAACATCTAATTTTATTCATGGGGCCTACGTGTTAAATTGACTTAGATTTATCATCAATAATTAGATTAATCCTATACTTTTAGGGTGGATTTTCATGATTGCAATCTTGGTAAAAAACTTAAGATGAAAAATTCAACCCTTTGAACATCAAATCAAACCAAAACATTATCATAGCAAGTTAAATCTTGGAAAGTGTTGATAATATATTAATAACCCACTGGCGTCAAATTATCATTAAACCATATTTTGGCCTTGTCAAGATGTCGCTGTTTTTCCAGCTGTCCAATTCATCCCCCGTTTCCCTTTTCCATCTTAAATTAAGGATTGCTTCCTGTAACATGGCAAGTGTCCGATGAGTTGCATGCCAAAAAGCAGGGGTTCCAGACTGCCTTTGAACATCACCGCCTCTTACAGGGTTCAAAGCCTCTTAGAAATACTGTCATCCAAATTCAAACAAGGGATAGAAAAGAGTACAAAGAGTGGAGGACTTCACATCTTCAAATCCAGTGAGCTTTTCTCGTTCTTTTTCAGTACTTAGCTTTCAGAAATGAGCTAGACCTTTCTTCAGTGCATCCAAGATCCAGGCAAGACTTTATAACATCTGAATATGCATGTCTGCTATAAAGGTTGTTTCTGAGATGAGCCAAAGTCATTAAAGAAAATCACAAGTTATTTTGTTTTTCCCTAAATCGTCCTATTCCTAAAATTATGACTACTCTCCAACCTTTCAGAGTGTCTGTTCCAGGGTTTCAATAAAAACTATGAGGAGAAGTATAGCATCCCTTCTTGCCTCCAAAAAGTGTCTGTTTGAGGTCCAGGCTTCCTCCTTTTCCGCTAGCTTAATGGATTATGACAGTGATGCAGCATGAAGCCTTAATCCCCTTGCCGCCGTCGTCTCCCCTCCCTTTATGTTAAGCCCCTTGACTAGAGCGTGTGTGTGTGTATGTGTGTCAGGTGCCAACCGACACTGGGAGCCAAACATTGGGCTTGGATGATATACAAAAACAAAGGGGGTTAAAGCATCCGCTGCTGACAGCCAACTCTGCCCTTCAGGTGCCCTGCTAGCCCATTACCAGGCTTTGAAGTCAATATGCCGATATGCCAAGGAAAAAGATTCCAGCGTTATAACCAAGAAAACCCCAAAAATAAGGATATATCCACAACAATACTGCTTTGCCGTCTCTCAAACACAACTAATCAATGATTCATGTGAATATAGACAAGCAGCAACACAGACAGCGCCTCACTCATGTTGTCTCTTAATTCACTGTATTCGCCAGTGTTACTCTTTCATTCTGAGTTCTTGTCTGCCCTCAGAGCACGACTTCTTCCTAAAGGCCTTCATTAACAACACAGTGTTTGCTTTTACCCATGTAAAAATAAAAGAGAACCAAACATCCACAGTAGCTGCACCATTATCAGCGTATACATCAGAGTTGGGTCCATTTCAGGTTTGGCCGATCCAGTCCAGTGTACCAGCCTAAACCAGTTTGATTTAATGCAAACCGGCCCGGACCTTCATTTGTCATTAAGACACTTGTGGCAAATTAAAAAGTAGTCTACATCATCAACCTGTGCCAACAGTGTCACGGTGCTAAATCCAACTTTTATTGCATTAGTAATAGGCAATATGACAACGTGATTAAAATAATATTATGTTTGTTTATGAACGGACTCAGGGAGCCACCAGTGTCTGACAGTCTGTGAGCTGAGCAAGGCAATATGAAGGAGATCACATTTCAGAAGAAGCGGGAGGGAGAAAGAGCAGCAAACGTTGTGTTTGTTTACTGGAAAGTTCATGTGTTTTTTGAAGTGACGAGACAAGACGAGACGAGACATGGGAGAGTAATTCTCCATTAAAACCAAAACTGCACCAGCACAGCAACATTTTGGATTTGAAGCCGACAAAGGGCTGTCCTAACTGGCTGCTGATGATGCAGCACTGCTGTTTTGAGCTAATTCTGAACTTAAGTTGGATACTGCGTTTCTAAATCTGTTGCTCCCTTTGAAAGCACCACAGTGGATGATGGCTGATTTATGCAGTTGAAATGAGGAATGATCTACATGACACCTCCCAGTTTCACTATATAACCCTAAATTAAGTGGTAGCTGGATGAAGGAAGATCACCAGGGAACTTAAAGTTTCTGGTAAGGTAAATGACCATCGCTAATAACAAGCTAGGCCAATTGCTGTGGTCTTTATCGTTTGTATTTTGCAGAAAATTTTACAACTATGAGGTGTTTTCACTTGAAAAAAATAACATTACAAACAGAGGAAGAAGTAGGCTACTAATACATCATAAAACTTCAGTTCATAGCCCGGGCTATCATTTGCTTAAATCACTGAACTCAATGGGCACCAAAACATCCAAAGAACTTCTGTAAAAGTGAACTGCTTGGCAACCAGACCAGGCGTCTAATTTCTAAACATCACGTAAGCACAAAATGAGGCCTGAAAGAGGCATACGCCACATCCCACGCAAAAGTTGTGATCTACAAAAAACAGACTTCATGGGAGAAACTCTGACCCATGCTTACGCACATTTTGGAGACGGAGAACTGGCGATGCAGATGGTGAGGTGGAAGCCTGATTGTACAAATTGTCAAATATTTTGGCTTTTGTCTGTACGTACATTTTCAGTATGGATCCTACACATTGCTTTATAAGTGTGACTTCAGGCATCTAATTGAGACAGGCCATTATTTGTCAAAATGTGTAGCTACACCAGGCTGGTAAAAGGGACTTGGCGTTAAATTGGGACTCGGCTGTTAATTTAGGTTTTACGGTAGTTACATCTTTAGTATGATCTCAAGCACAAAGCTGATATTTCCTGGTTTGTTTTTGCAACAGATGTGCATATTTAAAGGATTCAATGTGAACAGAGAGCTTCAATGTTACGCGATGTGACGCTATAGTCTGACAGTCTTTGTTGTTGGGATGCAGTGCCATTATGTTCCACTTGGGAGTGGCTGAGTTCAACACCTGGTAAAATTTGGTAAACTGGTTTGGTCTGGCTCTTGATACAAACCAGTATGAAAATGTTTTACACTGATGTAACCTAACTATACATACAGTAATACAGCTCCTAATAGCCTGTTATTCACATTTGAAGAAGTTCATGCAGCACTGGACATGAATCAACTGTGCATGTGGCACAGACCATCCTCCAGCTCTGTTGATATACAGAGCTAACACATGAAGGAATGACCTCTGACACTGAGCATTCATTAAGAGAAGAAATTTGCACTAATGAGGTTGGCATGAGTACTCACCACGAATGAATCCATGTTAGAATATCAAAATCAACCATGGGAAACAGAGGCCCATGAAGAAAGAAAGCATAACTAGGAAATGATTCGAAGGCTCTCTTTGGTCCAGCAAACTGGACAGACACTGCAGCAGAGAGGCTTTTCCCTGCAGCACATGGAGGCAGAATGTCATGTCAACAACCAAACATCCCAGTGGTGGAAATCCCATCCAAGAGGCGGAATTAGGGCGGAGGGATCAGGGGGTAAATCCACTTTGTTGTGGTACTCATGTCATGTTTTAACCCCGTCAGAGCTGACAGAGCTTTCTGTTGGGTCTACCAGGTATGTCATGCTGATTAAGTGTGACATAAATGCAGTGAGAAAACACAAAATGTGAATCTACCAACTTCAATGCAGCTGAATTTGATGATGGTTATAGACACTGCTCTTGGGACACATTAAATGTAAAACAAAGTGTGTCTAGAGTCTTCATCTCTTCAGCTTAATTCAAAACTACGAATGACTTTTTTTTTTTTTTAAAGCATCAATTATAATCTCTAGGACCAATCACATTGGTATGCACATCACAATAACAAGAACTCACTTCAAAGAGTTACTTTGCAAAAGACCACCTTAGCTACTGCATCCAACTGCATAATAATTAAACAACAGCCTCCAAGCAAAAGGACCTTTGACAGTAATTAGACGATATACTACAAATTCAGACTGCAGACTTAAGCTGAATAAAAGACATCTACAATTTTAAAGCAGAGTAGCAGACAATAACTGTTAAGAGTGACGAGTGTTTTATGGCAGAAAATGACAGTGTTTGCAGCTATTACCTTCAGCCAAGACTGGCTCTGAGAACAGGAAAGCAAAAATGTCTTCTACTGCATCCTGTGGCTTATTTGCATAAAGGGCCAATAGTAGATACATTTAAGGTGGATAAGTGGTGGAAGAAGCACTCTTTACTTACAGAGATTACAACAACAATGTCAAAATACTGCAGTCCTGCATTTACAATCCCACAAAACTAAAGGTACTATTGATACTACACTACTCAGTATAAGATTATATAATTATACTACTAAATATTATTAAAATAGGCTTAAAGTACCAAAAGTACTAATTCTGCAGTAGATTTGCCAATGTGACTTATTGATTATTATTATTATTATTATTATTAATGACGTTATATGATTGTTAACACTGAGCATCAATGTGTAAGCAGCATTTACTGCTGTTTTAAGTACTTTATATACAGTGATGATTCCCAATATGGTGGCCAGGTACCTCGGAAGGGTTACGAAATAAATCTGAGGTAGGGTTGCACCGATATGGATTTTTTCAAACGATACCGCTCATGGCCGATAACTAATACAATAACTGATAATCTCACATTTTTGTAATTTAAAAAGAAGTGTATACCTGTGGTTTACGTACACCTGAGGGCAAGAAAGGCTAGGATAAGTGTGAAAATATGGCTGATTTAATATTCCAAAGCTCTGACCGAACCAAATCAACCTGACATCACTATTGCTAACACAACAAAAACAAAGAGCAGTTGTGACTCTTCATACCTGCCGGCACTGTGAAGAAGAGGGAGGTTTTCTGGGCTATTGTCAAATGGCCTACCGTCAACGCTCCTGCCCCCATATAACCCTACACTCCAGATGAACATAATAAATACAAGGATGTAAAAGTAAAATGACTTTTAATCAGTATTAAATCTATAGTTAACGGTAAGAGAGAGGGAGACAATGAAGGCCAGTGTTACTGTGTAACTCTCTTGTGTATTAGTCAAGTGTATAAACTATACTACAGAGTGGAGTCTCTACTAACAGAGACAAACACAGACAGCTGACTCATATGAACATCGGCAGGTCCGCGTCAC